>OX465491.1:3000000-3560084 GCA_950022335.1 Eurois occulta | reverse complement strand
GTGTTAAATAAATCAGATTCATATTAATTAAATATTTGTAATTACCTTAAACGTGCGAATTAGATTGTTACTGGACAGAGGAGGAAGCTTCACGTTTGATATCAGTTTATCTTTGAGCTCTGTTGTTAAAAAGTCTTGCATTTTCACCTCAACTTTACTTAGATCACTATTTACTGAAAAGTCAGAAGAAGTCCATTAGTTTCATGGATACTCGCATACTCAACTTATTCACAGTATTGTGTTTGACACAACGCCACGCTTACGACCTCAGGTAAAACGATTTCCATCAAGCAACATGCGCGTTAGTCACTTGTTTTCTTCGCGTGAGTACAGCAATCGCGTCGCGATGACCAAATGCTAAAAGATCGAGTCACGGTTCTTAGCTATTTCTCTCGCTTGAGTGCATATGTCGTGGTCAAGTAGTATAGCGACGGCAACACTTTCAGGAACCTTTTGGTTAACTGCTTCATAAGAGTAAATAGGGATATGAAAAACGGGGCATAAAATTCATCATCCCTCATACTGGTGACCCTGCAGTTACCCAATGTTTTTTCTCGAATCCTTCAGATTCCTCATTTCAGTAAAAGTGTATTTTGGCACCAATGGTCACCAATATAGGGATATGAGGGACGATCCTCTGACCAGACGGCCAGTAGACCCACCAGATACAACACCCGTCTGGTCGGAGGATCTTCCCTTTTCTATGGAGTATTGAGGAACTTTGCACCCTGTTCTTCATATTATATTATAGGTCTACAGTACTGTACCTATGGTAACGGTGGCTCCAACAGTTTCCAAAATCAAGAACAGGTCAGAAGGAAAGTCGTGGTGTTGGTTCTTCATTGCCAAGTTTCCTCCGATTGTTCCAATCTGAAACCACGAAAGTAGATTAGAACCTGAAGTTTGCAACATCTTTCTTTAAGCTCCCCAATATGAGAGAATTGATATCGTCCACTCAACGCTTCTGCCTTCTCCAAAAGGAAACACAGGAGTCATTTATTGTTGTGATTATGTTATTATAATTATTGGCTAATAATAAGTTGAAATTCTTTCTTAGCCAGCAACATTCGCTACATCGCGTCGTAGAAGCTGTCGTATAGCCTACGGCATCGCGTAGCAGTGGTCTACGAAGACCCATCGTCCTCCCAAACCGTGCTACGCTAATCAGAAATAAAGTATACTGCTAGTTATGGACCACTTACATTTCTAACAGGAACATGAGCAACCAAGTCAAGGTGTTTATACAAAGTCTGTAAGTAGCTGAAGTCTTGATTCGTCGTACTCCATTGCTGGAAGGTGGTCATGATTTCAGTGAGGGGCATACCGGCGCCCAGGATGAGGTTCTCATCAGATGTGCACAGTTTTAGTTCGTCTATCGACGATATGTCTATGAGGATCTTCGGTTCGAGTTTTATTGGGTAAACTCCTGGAATGAGGAAATTTTATAAGATTTTTAATAATTTTGAGTGTAGAAAATAAATGTCGTTATCAAGACAATAAACATAGTATACCTTTGCCAGTATTGCCTGCAATCAGCCTGTAACTATTTGTACCTTCTCGCGCCAAGACCTGATGAGATTGATAAATGATTATTCTAGTACTAGTAGAATTTGAATCATTCGGAGACAAAGAAACTTTGTCATCGGTTATTAAAAAAAATCATCTGTTCCATACATTTTGACCGTGTACATTGCACTTACAAAAGTGCAATGTAAGTACACGGTCAACACAGTGTTTTTTTTTTAATAAACGATGAAAAATTTCTATCTGGGGAGGGGTTCAGAATGATATACTGAATACGTGGTAACCGTTTTCGCGTCGGTGGCCTTTCCACCCGGTATGATATTAGGTTATGAAAACTATAGAATGATATCGTCCTTTGAAACCGTTTCACTGCTTTATTGGTACAAAAAGGAATAAGTATTATTGACTGACTATACTACTATTATTGACTACTGACTTTTAACCCTTGATTTCTGTCCAGACCGCTATTTGATTCAAGGTTTCTCTTTACCTAGACCTTACGAAAATAGTTAAAAAATACATATAGGCTTAAGTTTTTTTGGTCATCCTTACTATCCTAACTATTATTATAAATATGACAGCGAGTTTGTTTGTTTGTTGGACACCCCTCCACGTATTTCGATGAAATAGGAGACTTTTTATACCTTGAGTACGGTTATCTGTCACTTTTGACGTCTACTCGTGTCAAGCAGGGATTTAAAGCTATTAAATCAATCGGCGTCACAAAATACCTTAAACACATCTTCCATACTGTATGCTTTGTACCACCGTCCCGTTGCCGTGTGGAGTTCCTTCAGCGAACCTTGTGTATGTTCTATAAGACACCACTCGTCATCCGACGTGCTGCACTTACGACTGCATTTCTTTGCGCATTTCCTTATGTGCAGGTCTTCTAAATCCTGGAGAAGAGGTATAAGAGATAAGCTTTGAAGCCGTACTGCCGAAAACACCGCACTTGTGAAGAGTGTGGACGGTTAAAGGTGGGTGGTGGGCCTAGACAAAATGACGTTCTGTCAGCTAAAAGCATAATAGAAACGTTGAAAATAAGCTAGGTATCCCTTTAAAGGGTACCCACCCTTTACGTAAGTTAGTTGAAAGGCAAAAATAAAGAGGAAATCATTAAAACCCTCTATCTATAACATAAATATGTACCTGTAACTTCTCCTGAAGTCGGGGGTCGGTGTCTGTGGCGAAACTCTTGAAGGCATCCAGGATAGGCCTGTACCCAGTGCAACGACACATGTTGCCGCCGAACGAGTTCTCCACCTGCTGCGTCGTCAGACTCTTGTTCGACTTGTCGAGGCTGCAACAGTTATTATGATTGGATGATAATCGAGGTCAAATCAGCATTTACATGAGGTAAAGTAGATTTATGTACTATCGTAGCTATGTAACTTCTTTCTAATTTATAGGTACAAGTGATAACCGGTAGTGCGTCGATGCCCTGCGGACGCACAACTGGTTATCATGTGTACTGACATCATTAAAAAAATCTGTCGTTTTCTACAAAAGTGCATCCAATGTACACGGTCAAAATGTAACTATGAAACAGCTGCTTTTTTAATTACCATGTTACATTACATTTCCATGTGGTATTATGGTTATTAGTCCCTTCCAAACAAATACCTAGCTAGAATCTCCATTGGTTAACTGAAAAACTTATGGTGAAAAAACAAAAAAAAAAAATAAAGCTCGTCTAGAAAACGCTGGCTAGGATGGAGATGCCAACAGTGTGGAGAATGCTTTTAAAAGTAACTGGACACCGAGCCATCGAGACGAGGTCTGTGACGATGTGTACCGAGTGTCCTAAGTGTTGAGCTGTTTGCTCAGCAGTGATGGATAATAAGAGTGCAATGTTGTAGTAGGTAAGAGAGGTGGTCATCAGTTTAAGGAGTTTATTAACTAGGTTTTGCCCGCGGCTCCGCACGCGTTAATTTATAATTTGACAATCAATTCGGTCTATACTCTGCTTGTAGTTCAATCATTTGACACGTGGCGCCATCTATTATCGATAAGAACGTTATTGTTGTTTTTCTCGGGAACAGTACTTTTTTTCGGGATGTACGGTACCCCGCTTAACTACAAAATATGTACGAACGCGCGCGAGTTGGCACGATCTATCAGCTGATAGTCTGACCTCGGGAAAGGGCAAATTTACTAGTACTCGCCACGTCTCGCGCTCCCGGAATTTCATAGGCTGTTGTGTTACCTATTGTGATAAAAGTGAATGACTAAGTATTAACTAGACAGATAGACTAGATTGGTTTTGACTAGAGAGGTGTCAAGGGATGGAACGAAGTTCTTAAGTTCTTAAGTTTTTAAGTTTCTTTTATTTTCTCTTTTGTTTACGTTACGTCATGGCGTCTAAGCACTGTTTTGACTAAACGTTTAGTCCGCGCGAAGTTAGGTACTATTATTTTTAATTAAAAGCTTTGTTTATTATTTATTTATTTATTTATTTTATAAATTACATGTTCTATTTATTCAAACAAAGCACACAATTAGACCTCTGGGGTCTGTCTTAGCATGCCATGGCCTGAGATTTGATCAACGCGCTATTAGCAATTTGGCAGTTAGGTTGTAAACGAGTTGAGGTAATGTTCTTTCAGCTTACGCTTTATATTTTTACGATTCATTGAGTCTCTGATGTCTACAGGTATTTGGTTAAGTAAATTGGGTATTGTGAAAGAAGCGGTACGCCTGCCATAGAAGTTATTTTTGCGTGGCACTTGATATGATTTTGTTTTGGCTTGTCGTGTATTCACATCATATTTAATCGGAATTTGAATGTCACTATTATCATAATGTTCTATGAGAAACAGATACTCCGCGCGCGCTTGCACAGGTAATACTTTGCAATGTTTAAATAACCCCGTGTAATTGTCTCTGTATTTATTTTTTACACAATTTGGTACAACAAGTTTCAGTAAGCGTGTTTGCAAATTATGTATTTTGTCTAGGTATGTTTTAAATGTGCGTCCATAACTGGTGAGTCCATAGGAGATTATCGACTCAGCGAGAGCCGTGTACATTTGAAGGAGGGTTCTGTACGGTATATTGCGCTTTATAATGGCAAATTTAGCGAGTATCGCACGTAACTTGCCGCAAACAGATTCCACCTGGTAACTCCAGTTGAATCGGTTGTCAATTATTAATCCCAGATAAGTATGATATGGGACTTGTTCTATAGGCGAGCAATGGCAATCTGGTACGCTTTTATGCAGACAATCGTGACTATGAGCTATGATTTGAAAGGGATGGGAGGTAATTATGTGACTTGAATGTACGTGTATAACTTTAGTTTTTTGTGGATTTAGAACAAGTCCCATATCATGGGCCCACTTAGTCATAGAAGTAAAATCTTTCTGCAAACATTCTGCGGCCAAATTAAGGTTTTTGTTAGCAGAGAGTATACAGGTGTCATCAGCGTATTGATAAAGGGAACAGTTTGTTATAATATTTTCTAGATCATTCACGTATGCCAGATAGTGGAGTGGACCAGACACTGAACCTTGGGCTGTGCCTTTCGTCACGTTTACATGTCTGCTAAGGCTAGGACCAACTTTAACGCGATAACTTCGGCTACGAAGGTATTCTTTGCACCAGTCGAGTAATTTCCCTCTTATACCCGAGTTTTCCAGTGTTTTTAATAGTGTACTATGCCCAAGTGTGTCAAAAGCCTTGCTGAAGTCAATGAATATGAGTATAACATGCTGCTTCTCATCTAGGTAGTTGTTAACTTCATCAGTAAAATTGGAAAGTAGTTTGAAGCATAGTAACTATTATGATGTATGTGTATGTATTAACTTGGATCACCCATCCATAGACAGACCTTGGCAGTCGTTGCTTAGCCTTGATCACCCATCCACAGACCAACCTTGGCAGTCGTTGCTTAACCTTGACCACCCATCCACAGACCAACCTTGGCAGTCGTTGCTTAACTTGGATCACCCATCCACAGACAGACCTTGGCAGTCGTTGCTTAACCTTGATCACCCATCCACAGACCAACCTTGGCAACCGTTGCTTAACTTGGATCACCCATCCACAGACAGACCTTGGCAGTCGTTGCTTAACCTTGATCACCCATCCACAGACAGACCTTGGCAGTCGTTGCTTAACCTTGATCACCCATCCACAGATGGCACAGACAGACCTCGGCAACCGTTGCTTAACTTGGATCACCCATCCACAGACAGGCCTTGGCAGTCGTTCCTTAACCTTGATCACCCATCCACAGATTGACCTCGGCAACCGTTGCTTAACTTGGATCACCCATCCACAGACAGACCTTGGCAGTCGTTGCTTAACCTTGATCACCCATCCACAGACCAACCTTGGCAACCGTTGCTTAACTTGGATCACCCATCCAAAAACAGGCCTTGGCAGTCGTTTCTTAACCTTGATCACCCATCTACAGACAGACCTCGGCAACCGTTGCTTAACTTGGATCACCCATCCACAGACAGACCTTGGCAGTCGTTGCTTAACCTTGATCACCCATCCACAGACCAAAGACGAAACGAAAATATTTGGCTTGCTTTCTATAAGAGAGCGAGAGAGAGAAAGACAGAGAAACATGCGCACGCCGCACGGCTTACAATTAGCTTACTATAGCAAAAACACATTACCGTCCTTTGCGTCGCGCTGTCGGATAAAAGTGTCGTTACAACTTTTCGTGAGAATTTTTTCCGTCTAGCCTCCTTTCGCAACGCGCCATAAGGAACTTCGTTCCAAAAACAAATCCCGCAATACCTGTACATATTCATGACCCATCCGGGCGTGCAGTATCCACACTGGGTGCCGTTGAACGTGGCCAGACGATCCTGGATGGGATGGTAGCCATCCTTGCGGTTGCCGATGCCTTCCACCGTTGTTATGTCCCAATCGTGGCAGGATAGGATGTGGACCAGACACTGGACAAAACAAATGACAGTTTCAAAAGGTGCTGAAGGTTCTAAATTCGAAATCTTAATTTTATTTCGTGACATAACAAACTAGCAATTTTGATAAAGTCATGGTTTTATTCTCCGTAAATGAAAAATCGGAACCTTTATAAGCTCTCTTTCTTGTCCGTCTGTCACAGAAGTTTCTATTCTTTGTTATGTCGTTATATTGGCGCCGCATTGTACAGGTCGACTCCTTCTCGCAGATAGGATAAGTTTTCCCACTAGGTGAGTGGGTAAATTACAGGGTGCATGATGATACGTGTGGTTAAAGAAACATAATTAGCTCAGTTGGTCTAGAGACTGCAAACGCGACTGCTGACTGCTGAGCATAAGATCCTCGATTTGATTCCCAGGTCGAGCAGAGTTATTGGGTTTTTTCATCAGGAATGATTCAATAGCAGCCCCGGAGTCTGGATCTGTGCCCGGTTGATGGCAATAGGTTCGCCCCCTATTAACTGGCGAAGTGTGGATGTACTATTAGGGATACCTCTGCGTAACCTTTTGGAGATTACAACGGGGGTTATGTAACTAGCCCAGTTTCTGATAGATGGCGTAAAGCTAGATGCCAGATGACATCCAACCTTAGTCTACAATCATGGGAAATAGACCATAACCTGTAATTGTTTTAGCAAGACAAAAGCCTCTTGGCATAGGTACACATACAACGAGCATCAAGAAATATTTTCTCATTAATTATAAGACTTACGTCACTCTATAGAATACCTACCTATTTACGCCCCTGAAGGCGGGTAATGTTTTTCGCGCGTTTTTATGTATGTATAAAGGTATGAAGACATGTCCGTTCCATGATGACTTCGTAACTCCTCAACCGATTTGGATAAATTATACGACTTAGAATCGTCTTGGTAGCGCGAGTGTCACTGGCTACATAAAAAAAAAACAAGTACAAATGGCGGATTTTAGGCGCCATATTCTGGAGTACGAAACCCGTCGAGTAGGGTATCAAAATGAAGGGTTTTAAATGGAGATTACAAAAATATATATAAACAGGTGAATAAATCGTATGATAAGAAAAGTTAAATGTGCTTTTTTTTTGTAGCCGATTCGAACTTAGTTTAGAAATAAGTATCACCTTGGTACCTATTTTTCTGTTCCTTTCTTCTTTTCCGTATTTAGTGGGTAGCTGTAGATACATAAATTTTAAAATAAATAAATATAATATAGTTTAGGTACATACCTACATGAACCTGTTTGTAACACGTCTGCGGTTTTAGCACAATTTCATTTCGCTATAAGTTTTCCTTAAACAAGATGGTGTGTCGCACACCTAATTCAGTAAATCAGTACAAAGATGTAGATAGGTACCTATTAACAATAATGTAATGTAATTTATTGTTGCTTGTTTACATAACTAACTACCTACCTACTTTAGGGTGAGGCCAAACGAGCGTTATTCTTTGAGCTGTGATACGCGTAAAATGAGTTGCGGAATTTACGCTGCATTCGATTTACATCACAAAAACAGGACTTTAGTATGAAACTCAGCCTTACTTTGAATATAATAATTATCTACTGAGTCATCGGTAACACGTGTGTTTTAATTTGTTTATGGTTTCTGGATTTACTCTCTTGACCTTAGTCATAATTTTATGTAGTTAATTCCACTTACGTAATTAGCCGTTATTTAATTATTTTTGACTGATGACTGCCTCGTTGGTCTAGTGATCTCAAGCACGACTGCCGAGCATGAGGTCCTGGGTTCGATTCCCGTGTCGGGCAAAATGTTATTGTGTTTTTTCATCAGGAATTTCTCAGTAGCAGCCACGGTGGCTGGATTTGAGCCCGGTTGATGGTAATAGGCTCGCCCCCTATTACGTGGTACTTAAACATAACTGGTGAAGTGTGGGTGTACTATTAGGTACACGCACACCTCTGCCTAGCCCTTCGGGGATTACAGGCTGTTATGTTATGTAATTTTTTTTTCCGTTGTCACTAGGCGTCACTTATTTCATCACCATTTAGTAATTTCCCAAATAATATATTCTGGTTATTATTAACACTGAAAACGAGATATTTACCATGTTTACTATTTGTTTTGAGTTCCAGTTATTTCGGCACTGTTGCAAGCACCATGATCACGGATAGTTAATAGTGTTGGTGATAATGAAACTTATACAGGGTAATTTGTAAAACACCAGAAACCTCTTAAGAGGTCATTGTACTCATCACTATGAACAACTTTTACTATGGGACCAAACCTGAAATCGCGAAAAAAAAATCAGCTGTTCCCTACATTTATGATCAATTAACTCGTCAAAATGTAGGGAACAGCTGATTTTTTTTTCGTGATCCCCTCGATCGACCTCTTAAGAGGTTTCTGGTGTTTTACAAATAACCCTGTATATTCTGGGTGGTTTAAAATGTAACTAACCGCATAGGTGCTAGCTGAATATAAATACTTTACATGGAGCTACTGCCCTAGGTATTATATGCCCCAAATATTATTTCGGTATGGATTTTCAAATCTCAAAGTTGGAAAATACACATTGATGTTATGTTACTATATTTTTCCTTATTCATGACAGTATTTTTTAATACATTGTCCTGATATTGTAAAAAAATAAAACAAATACTTTGTGGTGGGCTGATAAAAACAAAACGAGTTTTAAAGCAAGTTCATCATTATAAATGTGACAACTTGCATATAAAATTTGATTCCCACTGGTTTTCCCTAATGACTGGATGAAAAAACTGTCATATGCCCTTCGAGCAATGATAAACGCCGAAACAGCAACGTGTATATAAAAAAATGGCTTCACAAACCCATTAAAAAAACCTTTTACAAAAACATTAATAATTCGGTTTTGGAGTTGGGGTCGATGGTGATGTCAAAAAAAAATGTCACCGATCTCCGAAATACGCCTTACTGAAGTCAGCATAAAAAAACCGGCCAAGTGCTAGTTGGATTCGAGCACTGAGGGTTCCGTATAAACTTGTACGTACGAGTATTTCGTTTTTACACTACATATTTACGGTTTTCCGTTTTTAATTTTTTCCTTTACATGTGCTGTAAGACATTGCTTTTTGACAAAGTTCATGATTCTAGGTCAACGGGTAGTACCTACCCTTAGAAGACTTGAGTATTTGATATTAATTTCAGCTTGATACCTCCACGCATTCCTGAGAAAAAAGGTCTTGACAAAGGGTTCCGTTTTTGCCGACTGAACTCTTAAATTAAAACAGATTTTTAATTATTTGCTCAAGGTCTAGCAGCAGTGTTGGTCCAGCAGCAACTCCTGCAATTTACTATTATTATTCCGATTCGCACCTAGACGGTTGGTTAGAACCTAGCCAGGTCATTTACTTTGTGTAAATTACTTTACTATCCACTGTCCGTAAAACATCTTGAGGAAACCAGCATGTTCTGGAACCAAAAAATCGAAGACTACTTACTCCTTCTTTACAGAAAAGAGGCCTGTATCGGCTGTATCTCAGCAATGTTTTTTTTTTTTTGTATTAAGTATTATTATTCTGATTTTAATTTAATTTGCCTAATTGTAATTTTTTTTAAATGTATTGCATGAATCATGTTCTTTATAATATTTAGTTATAGGAATTCAGACACTATTAAAAATCGTTATTGAATTGAATTGAATGAGAAAATTAAAGGTTGATTGACTATACCTAGTATTCTACTACAGTTTTTATAGCACTCATTGAAACTTATATGTTTGGTAAACATTCCAATCTCTACCATTGTATGTCGCATAGTTCGACGAGTACAAAATTGAATTCAGTGCTAGGTATGCCTACTCGTCAGGTGCATTGTTCAAGTATTAGGGTATTGAGAAACTACCGTTTAGGTATCATAAAGCACAAATACAATCAGGGAGTCTAAAATGGCCGCTTTAACAGAATCATAATAGGATAATAATATGAATTACGTTATGAATTGAAAAAATTACGTTATTAAATACTATTATGAATTGTCACCTTGTGACCATTCACAAGGTGACAATTCATAATAGTAGGTACGTCTATGACCATTTTAAGAATTTAAACGTAATTCATATTATTATCCTATTATGATTCTGCTAAAGCGGCCATTTTAGACCCCCAGTTTGTAAGAATTCTTCTACTGCTTGGTCAGCGGCCACTATCTCTACATACAGGGTGTAACGGAATAAGCCCAATTCGTCAAAAAACTTTGCCTCACACTAAGAATTTCTCCTGTATCGTGGGTGTGTTTACAAACATTTAAACTGAAATACACAAACAGCCAGACCCGTGTTCCGTGTAGGAATCGACACGCAGCGCAGCAGCCAATCGCTCATCCACTGCGCCAACCGTGCCAAAAAAGTCGTGTCGTTTTCAGGTGGTGAGTCTGACTAAACTAGATAACTTACCCTAAGGAATAAGGGTCGAAAAAAGATTGGGCTCTTCATACCAATTTCGTCAGCCGATGCTTTAAGTACTCGTTTTATCATATCGAATCAACCAGGAGGTTATCGAAAAGAATTCGGTCTCCGAGAAGTGTTCCAAATCGAACATCTTGATGGGATCCCGCTGTAATTGCTTTTATCAGCGATCGACAAAGTGACAGTTCTATGAGTGATAAAAATGCAGACGATAGAGAAAGGTCGAACATGTAAGGGCTTGTGGGAATTAGTTATCTAAAAGCTGTCAATCCAGCTGAAATTCGTTGAAGGAATAAAAAACGATTTGAAAGCGATAACGTCTTGTCACTAGAGCCTTGCGATTAGTCGTTTCGAGGGAAGTTAGTTAAGTTAGGTACTCATAAAGGGTAACGTTGAGAGGAGTTCAAGATTTTTTTCGAGTTGGTGACTTAAGACCGCTTGCACCAAAAATCCAAACGAATTTTTAACAAAGTTTCGGTTTCAGTCAGTCGTTTGAGGATGACAGACCGGCTTAAGTTTTAAACGCTAAACGTATTTAGTGACTACTGATGCAACTGGGCCTTACTACGAATACCTATTTCTTTGTTGGGGTCGACTTCCATTCTAACCAGATGCAGCTGAATACCAGTATTTTTCATGGCGAAACTGCTTGTGCGACCTCTACAATCTAGTTACCTACTGGGCAATACGATACCAAACGATAATTAGCCATTTAGAGAATTGGGCATCCAGAGAGTTAGGCTTTTAGAGTATTGACTATTCAGAGAATTAGGCTTTTTGAGAATTGGCCATTCAGAGAATTAGACTTTTAGAGAATTGGTCATTTTGAGAACTAGACCTTTTGCGACTTTGTTGTAATTTTGAGAATTAGGCCTTTTGCGTCTAAACCTTTGGTAAGACTGGACAGGGATCCCATTTGTGCCGGCTGTCATTTCGCCGAGTCACGGAGGAAACTCGGTGTGTAATGGTCACCCATCCACGGACCGACCTTGGCAAGCACTGCTTGAAGAGCGGCTGCTATTAGAGCCACGAGCCTTATATTACGACTGCAAAGATTTAAATCTTAGCACAGGTGTAGGTATATCTTTACAACAAATCACGTAGAAAAACCAATAAATTACCACTTTATAGCAATAACTTCATGATGACGTCTTAACAAACAATACGTGTCCATCTGTCCATGAACTTGCGGGGTTGATTCACCTCGACTCGGTTAGCGACACTGACCGATGGCACATACGAAAATAAATTATCCTCACGCGTTTTTTATTCAAGTCTTGTATGAGTGGTCAAGACTATCGGTCGTATAGCCGGTTCTCTCTATTTACCGAGAACTCGGACTACCTAGTTATGGAAGCACCACCAATACAAATTGTGCGTATGTCAGCATAACAGCAGAACGGTACTGCTGTGCTTGCATAATTCCTGGAGAGATAAAGTTGCTTGTATAGATTTAAGTTTAGACCTTAGGACACTCCGTGTACGCATCCCATTCTGTGAGCACGTAGCCACGTATTAAATAATTAATTAATCTACTTATTAATTTTTATTTTTTAAAAAGTCGTTTACGACGCTCCCAATCCTGACTGGCGCAGCCGGTAGGATCACTGAGGAAGCTGTCCCGCGTTAGTGAGTTTTCGCGAATAGACTTTTCCGATCTTCACAACGGTACGCGTGGTGTACGGCGAAGTGATCCAGCGAACCAAACAAATATCGTCAGCGACGAGGAGCTGAGACCTGATGATGGGCGAGGCAGGCTGGTGAGTACGACTTTTCACCTCCTTTCTAATACCTCATATCCATCATACCCCTTGTTAACTTGGAATTGGACGTTTTTCATTTTAACTGTTATATGGTTTTCTTAAACTGATTGTAAGAATATTATGTGTTTAGTATAAATACACGGAAAGTAAAATAAATAGAGAATAGAGTCTTGAACTTACGATAATTTTATTGAATTCTAAGATAGTTATTTAATTATAGGCAATTAGTTATAATTATTGTAATAAATAAGTAGAGTTCATAGAGTTAATTTTAACGTAAAAACTTAAATTATCGCCGAAATGTCGGAAATTAAACTCATTCCCAACGAATTATATAAAATTCTCCCAAGTTTCGATGGTAATAAACGCCATCTGAATTTATTCTTACGTAAATGTGAGTACATAATTGACAAATTTAAATCATCCGAACTACAAAATGAATATTTAATGCATGTTGTGACTAGCCGCTTAACGGGCGACGCAGCAGCGCTGATAAGCGAGCGCGTAGACATTCGGTCGTGGGCGGAATTCAAAGAATTGCTTGAGATACACTTTGGTGATCCACGAAGCGAAGAATGTTTGGCCATAGAATTAGAGACATTAAAGATTAAAAATAACGAGAGTCACACCGATTTTTGCGCACGGATCCAATCAGTAAAATCTATTTTGTTATCAAAAGTAAATCAAATAAGTGATCAAAATTTACGAGTAAGTAAGACTGCCATCTATAATAATACAGCCTTACAGGTATTTTTATACAATTTACCTGAAAATATGGTACGCGTAGTGCGTCTAAAAAGGCCGCAGTTCTTGGAAGAGGCCTTGTCCATAGTTTTAGAAGAAATTAATTTCTACGAGCAATATCAAATGAGAGGTAAAATGCTAAATTTAAACCATAATTCAAAACCACAGCTTAGTGGAACTATGGCACCTCAGCAATCATTTAAATTCGGTTTACCTCAACAGCCTACAGGCTTCAGATTTCCGATGATGCAACAAAATCAACCATTTAAGTATAATTTCGGTACAACACCCAAATTTAATTTCGGAATCCCACCGAATAAGCCTTTCAATTTACCGCAGGGACACCATCCGTCCCAAGGCCAATTTGGGATGAATAAACAAAACTATGTGCCAATGCCACTCCAGTTTGGATATCGACCTAATTTCGGTTATAGACCGCCTGGCTATCGACAAATGCTACCAATGCTTCCACAACAATTTGGTAGTAACAATCGTTATAGTAATACGGTTCCACAACAAAACACACAGAATATACCTCAACCAAATAACACAGATGCTACTATGAGAACTGCTCCGCAAAGAGCACCTCAGCAAGGTTTTCCTCTTAATGAATTAGATCTGTATCCTTATAATGATGATTATTTTACAAATCCCGTAGAATATTACTATGACGCTGGTACATATTACCCTTGCGAAGAAAATACTTCTCTGGTCGACCAGGTACCTGAAAACACAAAGATAGAGTTAGAAAATAATGATAGTAGTAACCAGACAGCTGAATCCATCCCACAAGTGGAAAATTTTTATATGCGGGCCTCCACGGAGCAACACCTGAAAGAATAACAATTAATTATAATACTGTAAAATTAAAGTTACCACATATATACATACCGGAAATAGGAGGCAAGTTCATGATAGACACGGGTAGTACTCGTTCATTTATACATCCTAGAAAAGCAAATCAATATTTCCCTAGCTATATTTCATACGAACCATTCGAAGTAATTAGCACACATGCCTCAAGTAAACATAATCAGGTAATACAAATTCCCTTATTCTCTATATTTCAAAGTACAGATCATCATAAATTTTACGTATATAACGTCGACTCACTATACGATGGGTTGATAGGAAATGATCTTTTAAAGCAGCTAGAAGCCGTTATAGATCTAAAAAGACGTGTTCTTATAACAAAGACAGCGGAAATACCTATCTGTATAGATTCGGATATTAACGTTATACATGCTGTGGAACTTCCTCCGCGAACAGAACTTCGAGCAAAAATACCAACTAATTTAATGAATGGTGAAGGAATACTTAATTACATTGAATTTTACGCAGGAGTGCGGATGCCTACCGCGCTCGTGAAATGTATTAATGGTTATGCAACAACCGTCATACAAAATACATCTGATAAACATGTAGAGCTATGTGTCACAAAGCCTTTTGTAGTATCCGAATATAATGAAAATGAATGCCTTGTTAATTCCATAGACAATTTAAATGTAGAGACTGACCAATTATTACGCGACAATCTAACTAAATTACGACTAGACCACATGAATGACGAAGAAAAAACATGTATACAAAGGTTATGTGAAGAATTCAGAGATATATTCTATTGTGACCAAATACCTTTAAGTTTTACTAATCAGGTAAAACACTGCATTAGAACGAAAAATGAAGATCCAATCTATACTAAACCATATAGACAAGCCCCTGTTCAAGCAGCAGAAATCAATAGACAAGTCGAAAAACTTTTAAAAGAGAACGTAATCCAGGAATCCTTTTCTCCCTGGAGCTCACCAGTTCATCTTGTGCCCAAAAAACCTGATGCTTCCGGTGAGGTAAAATACAGAATGGTGATCGACTACAGAAGACTTAACGACATTACGATAGATGATAAATACCCCCTTCCTAACATAACTGACCTCTTTGATAAACTGGGTAAAAGCACTTACTTTACAACTTTAGATTTGGCTAGCGGCTACCATCAGATTGAATTAAATAGGGACGATGTACCGAAAACTGCCTTCAGCACCCAAAACGGGCATTATGAGTTCTTAAGAATGCCGTTCGGACTTAAAACAGCTCCGGCGACTTTTCAACGAGCAATGGACAACATCATGCGAGGTCTGCAAGGAATACATTGCCTTATTTACCTCGATGACGTCATAATTTTTTCCTCCAGCTTTCAGGAGCACTTACAGAAACTTAGAGCCGTTTTTAACAGACTACGACAGACTAACTTAAAAGTACAACTGGACAAATCTGAATTCTTACGTAAAGAAGTTTTGTACCTAGGACATACAATCACGAAAGACGGACTAAAACCAAACAACGATAAAATTCAAGCCATTCTCGAATATCCTCTCCCTGAAACAACAACACAAATTAAAAGTTTCCTTGGTCTCGTCGGATATTATAGAAAATTTATTAAAGATTTCGCTAGAATTACTCAACCTTTAACGTCTTGTCTAAAGAAACGAAACAAAATTATCATAGATCAAAACTACATAGATGCTTTTAATAAATGTAAGGAAGTACTTACTTCTTCCCCCTTATTACAATACCCCGACTCTACTAAACCCTACATTTTAACAACTGACGCATCCAATGTAGCACTCGGTGCTGTCCTGTCCCAAGGGCCTATTGGATCAGACAAACCAGTCGCATACGCAAGTCGTACACTTAGCGACACGGAAACACGCTATAGCACAATAGAGCGAGAGCTTTTAGCTATTATCTGGGCTGTTAAACATTTTAGACCCTACTTGTACGGGAACAAGTTCCAAATTTTTACCGACCATAGACCTCTTGCTTGGCTATATTCCCTGAAAGAACCAAACAGTAAATTGACTCGTTGGCGCCTCCGGCTTCAGGAGTATGACTTTACAATTATTTATAAAAATGGCAAACAAAATAGTAATGCCGATGCATTGTCACGTATAAAACTCAATGCAATAGATTCTGAAGACGACGTATCAATGGATGTTAATGTAGACGAATCAGACATACAAAAAGTAATAAAACAATTAAAAGACCTCGAAAAATTTACCAGTAAACCTGACACTGAAAATAAAACAGAAATAATAACGATTCCTGACTCTGACTCCGACTCTGATGTGACCACGCCAGAAGACCTATTCCAAGAAAATTTCCCCATTCGCTCAATAACCAGTAGTAGTAGAACAGATACAATAGCCTCCAATATAGAACCAGACTCATTAGGGATTCCAATCTTAAGAGAGGCAATTGACACTAAACCAAACCAAATATTAGTGTTTTCCTGGTTTCAAAATAAATTGCAAGTTCAAAATTTGTCCAGAAAGAATCAAAAAGTTTTAGAAGTATTTCTCCCATTAGATAACGAAGAATTAATCAAGCAATTTTTAAAAGAATACATTACACCCAAGCGAAAATATTTTATATACTTTGAGAGCGAAATACATAGAAGGTTATTTACTAAAGTTATAATAGAAATTTTCAAGAAAGACTCAGTAGAATTCTTTGAGTGCACTGATAGAGTAATATATGTAGAGGATGAAAAAGAACAAAAAGCTGTTATATTAAAGCATCACGAAGGAAAGACATGCCATAGAGGAATTAAAGAAACAATAGTTAGGATTCGTAGAAACTATTATTGGGAAAACATGCAGGATACCGTAGCAGCAGTAATAAATACGTGTGAGCCCTGTAAACAGATGAAATACGACAGAAAGCCCATAAAACCGATGTTACAATTGACCCAAACACAGGATGCCCCTTTCCAGGAAATATTTATTGACTTATTTAACATAGAAAAGAAATATTATTTAACACTAGTAGACGCTTTCAGTAAACTAGGACAGGCCATCGAAATCCCAAGTAGACAAACAACAGAAGTAGCGCGAGCCTTATTAAAGTACTTTTCAATATACGGTGTGCCTAAGAAGATATCTTGTGACCCTGGCACTGAATTTAACAACGAACTCATGCGCGAGCTTTTAGCTATGTACAAAGTAGAGATCCACATAACAACGCCAAACAATCCCAACTCTACCGGCATTGTAGAGCGATTCCACTCTACAATTATAGAGATATATAGGCTTGCAAAATATGAACGTAAATGTACAGATGCGGCTTCTATAATGACCTATTCCATTATGGCGTACAATCACACTATACACTCTACTACAGGATTAACACCTTTTGAAGTAGCATTTGGACATACAGACTCCGGTAAAATATTTGATGTAAACGTAGAAAAGGCGTATACACAACAACTAGTAAAAGACCATGCAAAGCGCACAAAATATCTGTACAGGTATATAGCTGAAAAGATTCTTGCCAGTAAGCAAAAAGCTAGAATAAATAAAGGCGGCGAAACTGAGCCAAGGTTACAAGAAGAAGACAGTATTTTTGTAAAAGACATTAATATACGAAAAAGTAAAGATAAACCTAGGTACCATAAAGCAAAAGTAACAGGACAAATAGATAGAAACGTAGTACCAGTACAGATAGGAAATAGAAAAGCTAAAGTGCCTCTTAAAAACGTTAAACGCCCTTCACAGGTCGTGGCGGATCATCGTGATCTTGAACATCGTGATCAAGATCCAGGGCCTTCAACTTCAAGAGATTAAAAATAACCCAGGCATACTACCCGTTAAGCAAGGGCAGGCGGTAGTAGAGAGAGACAAATGGACTATAGTTAAGATATTAGATTTTAAGGCGATAAATGATGATTTAGAATTTAATATTAATAGATATAAAGAGTTTAGCAATATAGTTTACATCCATAAGCCATACGGAAATGAGTTCCAAAATATGAAACTACAGGTAGAATACTTACGTAACTCTACAGTCATGAAATTCAGGCAGCTTATTCCATCAAAACGCTTTAAACGCGGCCTCATTGACCCTCTTGGTTCAATTATTAAAACGCTGACCGGTAACCTAGCCCATGAGGATGCTATTAAATACGATACTCAAATATCTCAACTGAAAATTGGCCAAACTCACATAGATAAGAAAATAACTATCATTTCAAAAATGCTGGATTCCATCACTAATAAAAGTACATCTCTACAGGAAAATATACAGATCCTGGAGGAACGCATGAAACACATAGAGAGAATTGTTAAGAATATAGGTACAAAAGAAAATAACTCTATATACTCTACATATATTTTAAGTATGTTTCACATGTTTGAAAGTAATTTTAGGACAATATATATAGTTTTAAATGAAATCGAAACTGCGCTATCATTTAAAAAAGTTTCTGTTGTACATCAAGCCATTGTTGACCCATCTGAACTATTATCACTGTTAAACAATATTTCTAAAACTGAAAGCTTAATTTATCCTGTAACAGAAAAAACTTTACTGATGTTGGAAAGAACTATGTCTGTTAAAGCATATGTAAAAGAAAACCAAATAACATTCATTATGGAAATCCCATTAATAGATAAAAATACGTATAACTACTTCAAAATTTATTCATTACCAATTCTTAATGACAATTGTATAACTACTGTTATAATTCCTAAATATCCTTACCTACTGGTGAAAGGTCCTATATACTTACCGCTAGCCAGCCCATGTGAAGAGATTGCAGCCAACCAATTCCTGTGCAAGGAAAGCCATGTTGTATTGTATCCTGAAAGTACGTGCATAGAACAATTGATGAATTTCGCTTCAAACCTCAGTCTGTGTAAACCGCTCGTGGTTAACCTGGAAAGCCTTAAAGTACAGCCTATTGATTTTATGAAATGGATAATTTATACAAGAAATGAAATAATACTTACCGAAACATGTTCTGATGATATTATCAGGAAACCAATCAAGGGCACATATATATTAGAAATTCATGGAAAATGCAGTGTTTATTTGAAAAATATCAAACTGCACAAACGACAATTTAATTCAGGGAAAATGCATTATCAAGTAATTCCGGTTGCTGCTCTACCTAAATTAAAGGAAACATCTATTGACTGGAACAAGACAGTGAACCTAAACCACCTCAATTTCGACGATTTGAAACACCTATCCTACTCATTAAAAAGTGAAATAGTGGAAAGTGATAGTGCAGTGAAAACAAATAGTGTTAGCTTAGCGACTATACTACTTTATGTAATTTTAGTTATAATATGTCTTAGTATAGTACTTTGGAAGAAAATGTCTTGTATAAGTAAACGTCTGCGAAATCACCGGAATCCAAATATTACCGATAATTTCGCACTTGGTGAGGGAGGAGTTATGGAAGCACCACCAATACAAATTGTGCGTATGTCAGCATAACAGCAGAACGGTACTGCTGTGCTTGCATAATTCCTGGAGAGATAAAGTTGCTTGTATAGATTTAAGTTTAGACCTTAGGACACTCCGTGTACGCATCCCATTCTGTGAGCACGTAGCCACGTATTAAATAATTAATTAATCTACTTATTAATTTTTATTTTTTAAAAAGTCGTTTACGACGCTCCCAATCCTGACTACCTTGTTCAACGGAGCTAAATTTCTTCGTCGTGTTGATTGATTGGTTTTTGGTGTTTGTTTGAGTCAAATTAGCTTCGACCAGAACTCTACCACATCGACGGTGTTGGTTGTCGCTACAGACCTTAAGGTAGGAAGACTCAGGGTAGCCCGGGAAATTCCAATTTTCTTTCGTTTTTTTACAATTTGCAGGTCAGTGGCAGGTTGTATGTTGATGAATAATGACTGATGACTTATCTTGTGAGTCGCGCTTATACGCGCGTCACCGCTCGTACGAGTTCCGCGTATGGCAAAAGGCGCGCTTATACACGTTTACATGCTCGTCCAAAATGAACAAAACGCAGGTCACACCGCCAGCTGGCGAGCGAGCGAGCGAGCCGGGCGGCCAACGTTTCTCTTCTTTTCATACTTCGGTTCGGCACTTTCGGTTGTTCGCGGTGTGAACCTAAGCACACCGAAGTATGAAAAGAGATGAAACGATGCTCGCCCGGCTCGCTTGCTGGCTCGCTCCGAAAATACGCTAACCCCGCTTACCTATTTTAAACTCATTCCTGTAAGTGCAATCTCGTTAAAATATACCTAGTTCGTGCCAATACCAGAAACAATGATGCTGTAAGTACCTACCTACCAATGTTGCAATTGTCAACAAATTGCATTGTGCATTTGTCTTTTAGATTGATTCATCTATATCTACCTACTGAGTTTTATTTTATTTTAATTAATGTACATAGGTGATTCATATCCTATTGTTGTGGTTAATTAGTATCGTTTGAGTAAAAACCTCGAACAAATAGTCCTTCTTTACGAAGTATCTGGGTATCATTTGGGTGAATGAAGATAGGTACCGATAGGTATTTTGTGTTAGTAGATATAATATGTTGGTATACCTACGTAGTTACATAAAATAAAATAAAACTCGAATGCTGCAACTAAAAAAAAATCAAAAGAAGATCTCTTTTCAACTTGGCTAGTGCAGTACACTTAGCTAGTACCATAACATAACATAAAAAAAAACTTGAAAACAACCAAAGAGCTCAAAACAAGGTAGCTTTTAAAGTTGTCTAATGTAGGTAGTACCACTGAGTTCACAGACTGTCTGCCACTTTTCATCCTTATGCCTTAAGTAATAAGGTTGAAAAGTGGTCGACCGTCAGTGAACTCGGTAGTACTAGGTACTACCGAGTTCACTGACGGTCGACGGTACAGACGCCAGCAGGTCAACCTACCCAAAATTGTCAAATTTCCCCAACCAATCTTGAACCTAATGCTTTGGAAAAAGTTGAAAAAATTGAAAATCTATTAAAGAAATTTGACAGATTGTACCTAGTAGGTTGATGTGCTGACGTCGTTACACTGTGCAGTCCTTTCATATCTATTAAATCTCTGTTTTTGTGTCACTGTCACAATCAAAGGGATCTTTTATTCGTTGTTGATGTTTTGTTCCCTTTTTTTTAGGATGGGAAATCATCAAATGACTCCTCCCGCTCTGGGCGGAGCGGAAGGGAGTGTCAGACTTTTACTGACTAAAACCCATCCATGTTCCTTCTTTTGCCCTTTGTGTTCCAGGGCCGCGGTAACTCTTTCGAACAGTCCCGCAGCCCTGGCAGGCATCGGCGCTTGCAGGCCCCTGTGGTTTGCTGACATCTCTTTGAGGCGGGCGTGGAACACGAAGGGCCGTCGACACGGCCTGTCGTCATAAGACGGACGGACGGCGAGTTAGCCCATTACTCACCGTCCACAGGCCCGCGATGCTTTGTTCCCTGGATTACTATTACACAACCAACATAAAGTTAGAGCCTAAATAACTATGAAAGGACTTATTTTAGTTCAATCCCAGATTTGACGACGCCAGCTGCATCAGACTACCTACGTGAAAAGTTATTTTGAACATTTCTACGTCGCGTAAGTAGTTATAAAATGAGATAACCGTATTTCCGTAAGTAAAACTACAGTCACCAGATAAAAATATTATATTCTAGACGGGTCGCGTATCTTAAGAATATTATCGCAGGCTCTCAGCATACCGAACAGGTTAATCGTCAAAGTAGGTAGGTATGTTATTCTGTTATTCACCTTAAGAGACGCTATTATCATCAAACAAACTAAGTGTAAATTGTTGTTATTATGTTATCGTTTACTTGGAATCTTACACAAGTAAGCTATGATTTTATTCTTATTATGGAGTCGTACGTCAATAAAAATACACTCGAGAGCAATGAATCCGGGTCACTTAAAGAATCCTAAAAATCTCGGAAACTAAAAATGCTAGGTTAATGCAATAAATTGTAGTTAATAGACAATGTAATACTCCTTAAATGAAGGTATTAAAACTTCTTAGTTATTGTAAAGTTATACAATAAAAAAATCAAATTTGAAAAAGGGCCACTTTCGAAGATGGAACTACGAAATTACAGCATTTGGTTTTGCTTTTGTTTGTAATCTGTCATTTATGTGGGTACATAAACCATGTTGATAGTGCTCTATATTCATTATTCAAGCTGAAATTATGTCGCTTACGCCTGAATACTTACAATGCTGGAAACCGGCCGGAGCAAGCGCGATACAGCCAGGACTGTCGGTGTGTCGCTGTCAACAGTACAAAGAGTTCTCCGACGTTACAAAGAAACTGGTTCTAACCTACGCAGACCAGGAACGGGCAGAACCAGGTGTACCACAGCACGAGAAGACCGATACTTGGTGAACACCATGCTTCGAAATCGCTTTCTCATAGGAACTGAACTCACAAATCAGTTTCGACGCCTCGGAGGAAGTAACCCAAGTGCATGGACAGTAAGACGTCGGCTTGCTGAATCTAACTTAAAACCCCTTAGACCTGCAAACGGCCCTAAACTGGAGCGTGGGCATCGTATTTCAAGACTAAGATATGCCCAGAGCCACGTAAATTGGAGTATTGAAGATTGGTCAAAAGTTATGTTCTCCGACGAATCAAAATGTATGCTCTACAAGCACGATGAAAGACACAGAGTGTATCGAAGACCAGGGGAAAGATTCAAGAAAGCATGCATCGAAGAAAAAGTAGCCTACGGTGGTGGGTCTGTACTTGTGTGGGCCGGAATTTCTTCTGAAAGTCGCACAGAGCTGGTGATCATAGAAAACGGCTCTTTAACTAGCGTAAGATATGTGGAAGAAATCCTCAATGATCACGTTGGTCCATTTATGGTCAATTTAGGTGAGGATGCTATATTTATGCATGACAATGCCCGACCTCATAAATAATAATAATAATAATAATAATCATTTTATTATCAGGCAACAAGGCCCATAGATAAAATACACAAAATAATTTTACACAATGATAAACTAATACATATTTTAAAAACCTTAAAAGTAATAATAAACTATACACGTAATGTTGTCGGCGTCGTGTTTCGCTGCGTGGCGTCGCGTAACCGTCCTCGGAAACGTCGATATACGACACCTTTCGGCCAAAAGTCCTCTTTCAGGCAGGTCTGTAGATGTTGGGTTGGAACTCGTACCACGAATGACTTAAAGTTGATGTTGTGACGCGATTCCAACCTTTCGACCCTCAGAGTCCAGGTGGTCTTCACCTTCAAGTACTGCACGACTTCCTCAGTTGTCGTGGAGTGATGCAGACGAGAAAGGTACAGCTGCGTCGTAGGCACAGCAGGGCGCAGCAGCATGTTGGGTCCACTCGGTGCGGTGCCGCACAGGTTACGAGAACAGGGCTTCTTCTTCTTCCTTTCTACTTTCGTGAAACCCTCCTCATCAACTTGGCTGGCTCTTGGCAAAGAGCTACGGACCGCAGTCAGGGCAGTTTTAGCACCCTTTACCAGTTTTTCCCCTTTTCTGGTTTGCCGGTTACCCTGCGGCGCATCTGGTTTGCCGCTGGCGACAATAGCAGCGTAGGCACGTTTAGGGGTCGACGTACCTACGCGTGACGTTTCCGCAGCCGGTGTTGCGGCGCGGGCGACGGCGGCGGCGAGCGGCGCTTGCTCAGCATTATCGGCAGCTGGTGACGCACTTGTGTTCGCCGATACAAAACTGCCGACGAATGCATTTTGCGCCCCTCGTCGTGAGTTCACCTTTGAGGCCTCAGGTGACCCAGTTACTGAACCAATGTTGCGCAATGATGCTATTTCTGCACGTAGTTCAGTATTGGTTTTTTCTGATACCTCCATTCTGGACTGCATCTTGGTCATCTCCGCTTTTAAAGAAGTGATGTCCTTTAACAGCCGCGTGACGTCGACGTGATCGAACGTGACAGCGGGCAGTTTACTTAGCTCCTTCGCCACGAAATCTGGCACGTCGTCCGGGTCAGTCTTCTTCAACATATCGATGATATCTTGAATACTCTTCTCGGTTCCATCTCTGCGGCGAGACGGCATCTGGTCGAGTTTTCCAAGTGACTGGAACAGTAACAGTTTTCCGCTGCTGATCTCGTCCTCCTTGTAATTAGACCGGCATATCTGCAGGATGCTCACCTCGTCCATGTAGTCGATAGCATGGACCAGGAATGCCAGCAATTCATTGACTATGAGTTGTTTGGAACTCATAGTGTTTACGGGCAGCGGCTATGGCCGCGCAACACGCGAATAATATTCGTGCCGTGCACAGTGGAAACACGTCCGTGTTCGAGCGCGCATCGCACTGCACTGATAAAGGTAGGATTGTGAATGACTACCTTCAAGAGATGAACATTACTCGTATGGAGTGGCCAGCGCGAAGCCCGGATATCAACCCGATCGAGCATGCTTGGGACGAGCTAGGCAAATGCGTAAAACAACGAAACCCTCCCCCAATCACGCTTCGTGAGCTCAAAATTGCTCTCACAGAGGAATGGGAGAATATTCCCCAAAATCGTATAAGGAACTTGGTGTACAGCATGCCAAACCGCGTAAACGCAGTAATGGAAGCACGAGGAGGCAATACGAAGTATTAAAATTCAAGAAAATCGTAATAAAGTTCAAAAATTTCATGTTTCCTATTTTTGTTTTAAGGAGAGATCAGCAGTTTTTTCTTTATGTAATTTTGTGTTAATAAAATGTATGGCGACTCATATTTTTTTTACTTTCATTTAAGGAGTATTACATTGTCTATTAAATACAATTTATTGCATTAACCTATCATTTTTAGTTTCCGAGATTTTTAACATTCTTTAAGTGACCCGGATTCATTGCTCTCGAGTGTAGTAGATAATTTACCTATTTACGTTCGCGTAGGTTAGTACCTACGTGTCGCAGTAAAATTCGAAATCTGTCATTGATAAGGTCAAGATTACCAAAGCTCAACATAGGTCAGACCTGTGGGTCAGGCGTTATAGCATTCTCTAGAAGTCATGGCCGAATACCTTTCTTTGTATGTACTAAACAATTCATCCTCTGACTGACGGCAGTCATTACAACATAGCTGGACCTTGGGAATTTACTCCACACTCCACACTCGCATAGCCAATGAGGCAGAAACTCTTTTTAGAACTCTCCGCCACACTATTCTCGAGGCATTGCGAGGTACACGTGTGATGTTAGCCTTAGTTAATCTTACTACTAAGTATTTTAATGTGGATGGATGTAAGAATGGATGGATGTTAATTATTGCACGCAAAAACTACTGAACCGGGTTTGGATGTTTGTCACACGGATAGTTTATAACCTGGATTAACACATAGGATTTTATCCCGGTGGTACGTACCCGTGGGACAAATAATAAACACGGGCATAAGCTAGTAACAAGGTAAAGTCTTTTACTTACAGAATTAACAGCGAACACATGTTTCTCCTTAGTCGCGGGGTGGACCTGCGCCACAGACACGACGCAGGCCCCGCACCCCCCCTCGTGACACATCGCCTTCGTGCCATGAAGCTGCAGGTAGTTGCGCAGGTAGTCGTTCAGGGAGGTCTGCGGACTGACCTCTGCTCCCGCTGGAAATAAGAGTGCAATGCATCAGGGACTGGTGAATGGTATGGTAACAACCGATCGTGTGCGATCAGCCAAGGAGAGGTGTTCACAATGATATCGCTACTTGTCAGGGGGCGAGTCTAGCTAGCGCCATCAACCGGTCCGTGGTCAATAACCCAACTGGAAACATCCTCTATACATAACTGCACTTTACCCGACCTGGGGATCGAACCGGATTTGTCAAGCTTATGAAACCATCGAGGCAGTATTTTTACCATTTCAATAAATTTTTTATACAAGTTTGAGTATTAGGTCCTGCGTTCGACTCCCAGGTCGGGCAAAGTTCCAATTTCTCCGTAGTAGCCAGGACTCTGGGTGTCTGCCCGGTTGACGGCAATAAGTTAGTCCCCTATTACATTGGACTGAAATGGACTGCAATCTGGTAAATTACTGGTATTTTGAGTGTACCTATTATGAGTACAACGGTGCCTTACCCTTCAGACATTACAGGAATGTCGATATGATAATGCGTATTCTAGATACACATACACGCAATGCTTTGCCGTTTTATTATTGTTGCTCCGGATGCTGTTTTCCCTATACAACTCACAGAATTTTGTAATAAATACTGATCTACATAAAGTTATGAAACTAGTTTAAAAAATGCCCTTAATGACAAAATGAAAGTTGCTTTTGTTGTGCAAGGCACTGACTGGACAGTAGTGCACAGGTGGTACTAGGTTTAAATTCTTTAGCACCATTTCATTGGTTATGTCACAATCACAAATTTATTGGCTGAACAATAAAACTGATCGACTATTCGCTGGTGTACGTACCGAAAGAGATTAAGGTACTTATTATGAGCAATACCTAGAGACAGGGGCTGTCAGAAAATTGACATAAAATTTAAAACAAAAAAAAAAAACAGTTTTACACGTTTCACAAGCACTAGATTCATAGATTACACGAGCTGCTTGCCCGTGTAGTCTGTGAATGCAAGGAATGGAGGAATGGCCAGTAGACTTGTGCAAGCTGATAACGATTTTGTTCGCGTTTTTCTGTTTAACATGTATTTTAATATTATTGCAATGTAAACCTAACTGACGAAATGTGGGTGTACTATTAGGTACACCTCTGCCTATCCCTTCGGGGATTACAGGCGTCATGTTATGTTGTTTTTTAAATGTCATTGTACCTACTTAACGTAACCCTTATTATTTTCCCTATCATCAAAGTACCAACTTACTTATTTACTTTCTCGCACTTTCTTTCTTTTAGAACCAAATTAATTACCGATAATCATCAGCCTAGTCTTTTCCCAACTATGTTGGGGTCGGCTTCCAGTCTAACCGGATGCAGCTGAATACCAGTATTTTACATGGAGCGACTGCCTATCTGACCTCCACAACCCAGTTAGTGCTAGGTAATACGATACCCCTTGGTAAGACTGGTTGTCTGTCAGACTTTCGGGCCACTGACTACCTGTAATGACTGTCAAAGATCTATAAATGACAGCCGGGACCAACCGAGGCACGGAGCAAACTCGGTATGTAATGGGTGGTCACTCATCCACAAACCAACCTAGGTAAGCACGGCTTAACCTAAAGATCGACCCGAGCGGCTGTTATTATTATGCGATAGCCAAAACAGAATCGTTTTAAGTTAAATTTTCATGTTATGTTTCAGTTAAATTTTATGGCCCATTTTTTATTAAAAAAAAAAATCAATTAAGTAAGTCACAATCGCTAAATCATATTATTAAAAATAATCTCAACAGTATGCGGTTTCAATTTATTAATATTAAATAAATTAATCAAAGTTGAGGCGATAAGCAGATCACAGGTTCAAAATATGCTGTTTGTGATAAAAATGAATGCAAAATTTTTCATTCGAAGCACGTAGGTAGGTACGTAAAATGGCAAGTTTACGACATCACATTAACTGGCTAATTAAAAAAACAATGTACGCCTCATGTATGTGTTACTTATTATCACAGACATACTTAAAATACTACTAGGAATAACTATGTTTAGGTTTTTAAAATATGGAGGCAATCAAAATATGTATATAGAGAAGCGATCAGAAGAAAATAGGTTGACTGGTAGAGAATCCTTTGTGGCATTAAGTACGCCTATGTAAAACTATTGTATATGAAGTATAAATAAATAAAAAATCATGGAAAATGTAATCCCATCATCATCAGCTTTCAGCAGTCCACTGCTGTACATAGGCCCTCCTCAATCGCACGCCACTCAACTCCAGCAACTCTCATTTGAGTATTGTGATTAAAATTTTAATTTTTGTCGTGTTAGTCATTGCTATTGTAATTTTAGAATTTTAATTAATATTATTTTCTTGATTATGTTTGTGCTGGTTGAACTGAGATTTTAATTTTATAATATTGTTAATTTTTATGTCAAATGTATACTTATATAATCTGAAATGGCTTGAATTGAATTTTTTAACTACGTAGTCTAAACACGAATTTCTCCAACCTATGAAACACTGGGTGAGGAATTTCCATCGCCTCAAAACCCTTCGGATTGTGACTAAAAGTGTCTTTTACGCTATTTGCGTTCTACACAACGTAGTTTTTACAGAATTACTGCTAAGTGGCATAAGGTATGATGGCACTCCTCTACAAAGAGCTCTATTACTTTAGAATATACTAAGAAAACATAGTTACATACCTTCACCCCCTTTTTAAACCTTCTGGTTTTCAATTTTCAATCGTCAGCCTAAACACAAAATTTGATGATCCTAACTTCAAAACTGACGGACTTTCTATAAACTTCCATCCCCTATTTTACCCCTATAGGGGTGGAATTCCCAAAAATCATTTCTTAGTGGATATTTACTTTTCACAAAGAACACACCCTCCAAGTTTCATGTCTCATCACACAAAAACTTTCATCCCCAATTTTCACCTCCTTTAATCTAAATTTTTTTACAAACTTTGAATGTCGTATTTATTTATATCTAATCAAAAGCCTAAAAAGTAAGATTCAAGCTTCTAGCTTTAAAAATGACGCAATTTCCATACAAACTTTCATCTCCTATTCCTATATCAACTCCTAACAGCCCTTTTTTCGCATTAAAAAGTAGTCTATGTCCTGTCTCAGGCTGTAGACTGTCTCTGTAAGTTTCATTTAAATCGGTTCAGTAGTTTAGGCGTGATTGCGTAACACACAGACAGACAGAGTTACTTTCGCATTTATAAAAAGGATAGTAAGGATATAGAGCAGATCAATAGATAATCAAGAAGATAGCGCTGTCAGCGATATGACTGCCGTTGTATCCATAGAATACGAGGAATATTGTCAAAGAGCTGTGTTATCATATTGGTGTCTTCTGTCTACCAATCTGTGTATCAATCAATCAATATACCATTTCATCACCTTATCGATATCACTATAAGTGTAACAGTTAGATAAGATTGGGCGTATCACCGGTGTCTAACAAAATGACATGAAATACCATTTTAGGAAAAGGTATACTGATAAAATTAACTA
Organism: Eurois occulta; assembly: GCA_950022335.1. Taxonomy (NCBI): domain Eukaryota; kingdom Metazoa; phylum Arthropoda; class Insecta; order Lepidoptera; family Noctuidae; genus Eurois; species Eurois occulta. The sequence goes on along the minus strand of OX465491.1, from coordinate 3,530,862 downwards.
GGCCTGCTAGAATCTAGACTGCCTGAATCTTAAATACAAGTGAGGAAACTTTGTCATTGCAGCCGAGGCGGAATTCGCACCCGAGCCAAAAGCGAGGATGTTATAGAGCCTAGAACTGCAGTGACAATTGCACATGTGTATCAAACAATTACAAAATAGACTTACAAATAAATAAAATCATAAAAGTATTTTTACAATGACAAAGTTTCCCCACTTGTGTCAAAATGTACCTACTTGTTCTTCTGTGTGAAATTAGTCAACCTTATAATACAAATATTACGACTCAAGGTTGGAAATTTGAAATACCCTGAGCAACACGTTTGTTTTTATTAAACGTTTTGCAACGTTTAGCTCAGCCCCGAAAGTTAGAAATCCAATATCACGTCCAATATCCCTAACGGCGTTAAAAATTGCACCATCGATTAAATAGAAGCATTCAACTTTTATTTCTAGAAGTAAATTGTACCGGAAGAATCTATTAAAGGATGAAGGAGATCTATTACTCTTCGTTACAAATCTTACTATTTCGTAATACCATGGACGAGTCGTAGGTACTTGTTTGGTACGGAAAACGACTGGGCAATGGCTATTGAATCAAATTGTAGCTTGTTTACCAAAAGATTTCCTCCCAGTAACAAGCTGGTCACATCCTAACTAACTTATAAATGTGAAGCTGAGTTTGTTTGACGAAGTGATGAAGATTTAGCATACTGATAGTTCTTGACTAGGGGTAGGCTTAGGATATACCTAGAATACTTTTTTACAATATTCCGGTATACGTTGTTTAGTTTCCGATTTCCTCTCCAAAGAAGTCGCGGGCAAACGCTAGTAAATAAGACAAAAGTATTGCCAAAAGGAAAGAGAAAACTCTAGCTTCTTTTCTTTACGTGTAGATTTAACTCTGTCCAACTAGGCTCATGGATAGCTCCATAATTGGCTTCTTAAATCCTGGAAGGTGGTTTACAAGATGGGCGGGTAAAGAGGTGAGGCATATTCTTTGAAGGGTCTCCGCATTGACATTGCGTTTGGGATGACTCTAGGATACTCCATTTGGCCAGATTATTACTATATCCGTCAACCTGGGCTCAAATTTTCCACTTCAATTCGTATCGTAGAAGTTCTGCTAGAGTGATTACGACTAGATAGTTGGGATGTTTTTTTCTATATCTACTAATCCTTTGACCACAACGACTTAGAATCTGCGACTGCTGAATGGTCAGTAAATATGTGATACAAAAGTCCTGGAAATCAAGAGAGAGAGAGAGAGAGAGAATAGAGGCAGAGGTGCCTCGTAGTGGGACAATACAGGTTTATGCTGACGATGATGACACAAAACCCTTACATTCTTTCCCGGTTTGATGTTGAACTGATGTCCCACGGAACTTTTGATCAATACTTTGTCGCTTGGGCTGCATACAGTGCTCTATTTAATTTATTTATCAAAGAATATTATTATAAAAGCAGATGTTTCATAATATTTCGTAAGATGTAAACACACATTAATATAACTGTTCTAAAAAAAATACCGACGACAACAGACAGCAAGACATGTTACGGTATTCAAATTAATTTAAAAATAAAATAATAAAACTTACTCAACGAATATTGGTCGCCGTTAATCGTAAAATTAATTCTATCCATGGTGTATCACATCAACACAATGTTTATAATCACAAACACAGCACGGATCCGATGAAATAAATAGATAATAAAAATTACAATCACGGGGTCACACTGGACTTGATCGCAACGCGCGCTTGCGCACACTGTGGTACTACGAAAGCATACTGTACCGGCTTTAGACGGATGATGATTATTATCAGAGAAAAAATACCATACATAAACTGTACTACGTGCAATCATAGTTGAAGTACGCACACATGTACGATATTCGTTTGTTCAAGTTTTAAGGGGGAAATAAGGGGGCAAGATAAGGTTTGAGGAGGATGCGCCAGGATGGCCTGCGAAATTCAAACTCATATTTAGTTCAACATACAGCCTGACACTGACTTTCTTTTTTGTTCACGGGGGGAAACCTTCAAAAGGCGACTGGTCTTTGGGGATAATACCGGGGAGTGTGGGATTTCTACCTCATTAAAACCACGTCGGTGGTCACCATCCTGCACCGTTTCCTCTTAAAATACCTGTCCGGAGCCCCCTCGGTTACGCCTGTTATGGCTCATCCCTGAGTAGATTGTAAAGAGCTCTTCTCTGAGCCTCGCTGTACACGGCGGCATGCGTGACCACTGTGCCACCGTCTTTTTTGAGGTCGCTCGATGAACGCCCGCGACCCCAAAGCCTGACTGACCTGCAAATTGCATAATACTCGTACGTAAGAAAATTTGATTTTTGCGGGCTTCCCTGGCGTCTTCATCTTCCTGCCCTTGTCTCAGTTTTGTGTTACTTGGGATCGCAACACGTTTTTGTCTTCCATTCTCCTCTGTTAACCGTCGCTTGGACTCGTTTTTTTATCATTCCTCACATATAAAATATTCTTACAGGTGGGAAATACTTCAGGGCACGCCACAATAGTGGCGGTAAGTCCCCTTTTTGAGAAGTGGCTAGAGGGGTGCCACGGCGCCCTCACCTTCCGCCTGACGCTGGTCCTCACCGGACATGGTTGTTTCGGGAGGTACCTGCACCGAATCGGGCGGGAGGAAACGCCCGAGTGTTATCACTGCGAGGATCGCCCGGAGGACACGGTGGGGCACACCGTGGAGTGTGTGTGCGGTGTCCTCGTAGCGGCGATTGGCGGCGGCGACCTCTCGCGTCCGGCCCTGGTTCAAGCCATGGTTCGGGGCGAGAGGGAATGGGAAGCCGTTACCTCCTTCTGCGAAACAGTCATGCTAGCGAAGGAGGTGGCGGAACGTGTGAGGGAGAGAACCTCACGTCCCAGCCGCCGCGGGAGAAGCACCGGGCGTAGGGGGCCACGTGGTGGCTCTCGGCCACCGTAGGCGCGGGCCTGTTCTATGTTCTATGTTAGGGATTTTGGTTTCCGCACTTAGTCCTTAAAGTGGACCATTGTGCGTGAGCCATGGTGGCCGTCACTCCAACCAGCCCACCTCCCTCCAGAAGCAGATCAGACTTCCCGGTCTTCTCAGGGCATCCGCAAGAGATCCTGGCGTTCCAAGGGTCTCCTCACGTATCTGGGTGACGCCAGTACACTCAAGAAGTACGTGCGCTATCGTTTCCTCCGCCTCCATGCACGCCCTGCACAGGGGACTGTCAGTAATACCTAGGGTGTGGAAGTGTTTGTTTAGTGAGCAGTGTCCAGTGATGGTCCCCGCCACCAGTCGCAGGCTATCTCTATCCAGGCGCAGAAGGCGCTTGGTCAGTTTTTTGTCCAGGGATGGCATAGCCTCCTTGGATTGCCTGCACCCTGGTGTCGAGGTCCACCACTTCTCCGCTTGTGTTTGAGTGTGATCCTTTAGCCAACTTCTGAGCTGCTTGAAGGGTATGGGGACAATGGGTTCGGGTCCGAAGGCTTTTGTGCTGGATCCTCTTCTGGCGAGTTCATCAGCTGCATCGTTTCCAAGCGATCCACTGTGTCCTTTGATCCATTGTAATGTCACTGTGTTGCGGTTTAGTACCGTAACTCGTTCTAGGGCATTATGACATTCTAATATTAGTCTCGACGTGATCTGGTTTCTCTTTAAGGATTGGAGAACTGAGGCACTGTCGGAAAGTATACGGATGTGAGTATCCGTAACTTCCCTAGCCTCTATGGCGTGTGCCGCTTGGATAATGCCTACGCACTCTGCTTGATATACAGAGTTGAGCATTCCCAGTGGTCTGGATATCTTGATGTTTAGGTCGTCGGAGAAAACTCCGACACCTGTCCCATCGTCGGTTTTCGATCCATCAGTGTAGATCCTTAGCTCTTTTGGACCTGAGTAGTCACACATTTCCGCTGTGAGCTCTATGTTGTAGTGCTTTTGGAAGCAGTGGGTCTTCAGGGTTCTGTCGCAGGGTGATGCCATCATGGGCTGTTGTTTGATTGCGTCGTCTTTTATGCGCGTATGTTTGATTCTGGAATCCTTGCTTAGGGTGCCGCATACTTCGAGCCTGAAGGTCGCTAGGGCCGCCTCCTCTCTTACGACGAGGTGTAGAGGAGGTAACCCCAGCATTACCTGTAACGCGGCAGTGGGTGATGTTCTCATGCTGCCGGTGATTGCTACACAGGCAAATCTTTGTATCTTCTCGAGGTCCTTCTGGGCTGTGCTCAGATTGGTCCTGGGCCACCAAACTATGGAGCCGTATGTAATGATTGGTCGGATGACAGTGGTGTATAGCCAGTAGGTGATTTTGGGGCTTAGGCCCCAATTTCTGCCGAGCAATCTTTTGCATTGCCATAGGGCTATGCTGGCTTTTGTGGTGATGTAATCAGTATGTTTTGCCCAGTTCAGCTGTTTGTCCAAATAAATACCCAGGTATTTGGTTTCAGTCGACAGGCTTAGGGTGGTCTCAAAGAAACGTGGCAATTGTAGGTTTGCCAGCTTCCTTTTCTTTGTGAAAAGGACGAGTTCGGTTTTGGTGGGGTTCACTGCTAGTTTGTACTCTTTGCACCAGTCTTCCACCACCCTCAAGGCTTGGCGCATAAGGTTACATAGTGTGTTTTCATGTGTGCCATTTATTATTATGGTTATGTCATCTGCATAGCCCACCGTGTAGTAGCCTCTGTCATTCAGACGTTTAATAAGGCTGTCCACCACGAGGTTCCATAGGAGTGGTGAGAGGACGCCCCCTTGAGGGCAGCCTTTCGCCACGATGGCTCTAGTGGTGTCGTTCACCGTAACCTGTACGGCCCTGAGTCTTAGCATATTTGTGATCCATCCTCGCAGGGTCGAGTCCACACCGTGATTCTCGAGGGCTGCGTTGATGCTATGGAAAATGGTTTTGTCAAAAGCCCCTTCTATGTCAATAAAAACAGCTAGTGAGGAGCACTTGTGGTCTACTGCACATTCGATCTTAGAGATCACACTGTGTAGTGCGGATTCTGTTGATTTTCCTGTGGAGTAGGCGTGTTGGTTCTTGTTTAGTGGTAGCTCCCGAAGAGGTCCATCCCGGATGTGTCGGTCACAGAGTCTCTCGAGGGTTTTCAGGAGGAATGATGTCAGGCTTATTGGTCTGTACGCTTTGGGTTGTGTGTAGTCTGGTTTGCCTGGTTTGGGGATGAAAATAACTTTCACCTCTCGCCATTCAAGTGGTACATAGTTGTGTGCCAGGCAGGCTTGATAGATGATGGCCAGCCACGGTGTAAGGACGTCTACACCCCACTGTAGCAGGGCTGGGAAAATTTCGTCTAAGCCTGCGGCTTTGTATGGTTTGAAGGTCTTGATTGCCCATTTTATTTTGTCTTCAGTTACTATGGTACGGGCTCTGGACCAGTCCTGGTCGTTTGGTGTGTGCATTGGCTCACTTACCCATGTTTTGTCCTCAGAGAGGTTGCAGTCTGGGAAGTGGGTTTCCAAAAGAATTTTGCTTGTTTCGTGGTCCGACTTAGTGTAGGTATTGTCTGGGTTTTTCAGCGACCCGAGGGTGCGATCCTGATCGGTGGATAGGATCTTCCTTACTCGCGCGGCTTCACTGTTTGATTCGATGTCTTCACAAAATTTTCGCCAGGCTGCTCTGCTGGCATGCCTGACTTGTTTTTTGAAGGTGTATTGTGTTTTCTTGTATGAGTCCCAGTCTTCTGGGAGCCTGGAGTTTTTTGCTCTGTTGAATTCTTTGCGCATGGTTTGCCTGAGCTTACTGAGTTCTGCATTCCACCAGGAGTTTCCCTTGCTCTTGGTGTTTGGATCTGTTAGTTTGCAGCAGGCGTGATACGCATCAATGATATATTCTGAGAGTTTTGTTACAGTATCTTCAAGTTGTTTGGGATCTGTTAGAGTTAAGGGTATTTGCTGCTGCGCTACTAGGGAGGCCAAAAGCTTTTTGTAGCCGGGTACGTTGATACGACGTGGGTTGCGCCTAGGTTCGGGTTTTTTTGTGTTAGCTACTAGTGAGAAACGAATCCTTCTATGATCAGAGCAAGAAGGCTCGTTGGATACGTGCCAGTTAGAGATAAGTTTTGTCGCGCTTTCCGAAGCTAGCGTTAGGTCAATGATTGTTTGACCTCTAGCCGTGACCCAAGTGGGTTCCGACCCGCGGTTTACGATGTTAAGGTTAGTGGAAAATAGATATGTGCATAATACCTCGCCTCTAGTGTTGGCTTTGTTGCAACCCCAAAGCGGGTGGTGGGCATTCGAATCCGTGCAGATGACCAGATCCAGGTTGTCGTCTTCACAGTATCTTACCAGGTCGGCCATCTCTTTTGGTGGGCAGTCTTCATCCTCGCCTGGCATGTACACCGAGGCTAGGACGATATCGGGTACATTGTCTTCGGTTTTAAGCCTGACAGCTGTCAGGTCTCTGGAACATAGTTGCGTGAGTGTTGTGGTAGGTACATCTTTGGGTATATAGGCGCAGGTTCGTGGTTTGTCTGTGCCCTGTGTGTCGAGGATTAACTTACCTCCAATGTTGCCGAGTCCGCATATTCTATTATTTCGGATCCACGGCTCTTGGATCAGTGCAATGGTTCGGGGCTTCGTCTCCAGTGCCCTGCGTAGGCAAGCCGTAGCAGTCTGGCTATGCTGGAGGTTGGTTTGGATGATGTTCAGGGGGCCGGATGTGGGCGGCGGTGGGATGGAGTTAGGAGGAGACTGATCCATCGGATAAATCCCCCCCCTCCCCCAATCCGTGCCGGTCGTCGCTCAGTGACGGTGACGAGGTGAGCAACTGTTCAGTCCACCCTGGTGGTGAGGTTGGCATGCTCCCAGCGTCGGCATCAGCCATCGCCGTTCTCGCCAGCTCCTCCTCCAGTTGCGTCATGGTCAGGTCATCTGTCGGTGTCGGTTGAGTCTGTGCGCTGGTCGTGGTCGTAGTCTGGGTGTCGGAGGGCTGGGTGTTGGGGAAAAAGCGCACGTATATCGACCCCAGAAGGTACGATACCCGCCGCTCTCTCCCCAAGACCTTCTCGACTTCCTCCGGTGGGATACCCAGGGTCAGATAAGTCCCGTGGTTATCGCCACCGACTGATGTCGCCCTGTAAAGCGACCACCTCCCTATGTCATACCAAGTATTCTGACGAGTCAGAATACTCTGGAGCCGCGCTATGTCCCCATTGTACCTGGGTACGAAGAGCGCTGCTCGGACACGGGTCGGCACGTCGGACTGCTTCATCACTTTCAGTGTCGCGTCTGTGTTGGGCAATTTTATTTTGGGCACATTTTCAGTCAGCCAGGTCAGGGCACTGTCGTCCTCACACCACATCTGAACAGTGCCATCCGCTACCCGTGGGTAACCGCGGAAGGCCGGGAGTGGTTTGGAGGGGTCAGCGTCCATGACGAGGTTTTCGAGGCTGACCTTGATGTGCTCGGTCTCGTCTGTGGTCAAGTCACGTGATGGAGGCGAAAGGCAGATCGCTACGGCGAGCCGCGCAGGAATATCCTTTGTGGCCCGTGCGTAGGTTCTCTGCTCCCCCTGAGCAGTCTGGATTCTTACACGCTTGGCGTCGCCCTGGAGCGTGCTCGGCGAAGCCGTGTCGTCCGGGCGCACCCTCTTTGCCGCTCCCTGACCACTTGGTCCAGGTTGCGGTTCCGAGGGGCCTGGCACGGTGTTTTGTGCCAGGGACTCCCCGCGCGAGAATCCAGATCGCCTGCCTCTCTTTTTTGTGGGTTGTCGTTGGGTCGTTTCGGTGCGGTTCCGGTCGTTTCCTCCGGATGGTTCTGGTGCGGGCATTGACGTTTCGCGCTGAGTTTCCCCTTCGCGTACTGATCCTTGCCCGCATGTTTCCGCGTCCGGCTGCTTTTCGCGCTGAGTTTCCCCTTCGCGTACTTGCGGCTGGTCGCGTACTCCCTTACAAGCAACCGTTTGTGCTTCGCGCTGGCTATTGCCTTCGCGGATTTTGCGCAAACGGTTGTTGAGATCTCTTACTCTGTTACCGATTTTTCCGCGCTTGCGTTTCAGCATACGTACTTCATCCACAGAGATGAAACCAGAGCCACCAGATTCGGCTTCCTTTCCCGTCCCGTGTTGTTCAGAGTCTAATTCTCTCAACCTTGCTTCGATCTTCTCGCGCTGGTATGCCAGCGCGCGGAGTTCGTCGTCAAGACTGGAGAGTCGTGCTTCATCAGTGTCATTGTCAGGGTTGTTCGTTATACTTTTCCGAACGATGCACTGTTGCCAGGCCCTCGTGGAAGGTATAACGTGTGTCAGGGTCGTAGGCGCGGTGGTCGCAGCCGTTAAAGTAAGCCATATTCGGGTCAGGTGGCGCGTAAGCCGCAGCCGGTGCTATTGGCGCTAAAGCAGCCTGCCGCGCAGAAGGCGCGGCACATGTAGGCAGATTGGTGCCCCCCCCCAGATTACGGTGGGAGCTGGCCGACGGATCGGCGTGGGATTCCCCGGCATTGCCGGGACCCACCTGGGGATTAAATTTTCCGTTCTGCGACATTTAAAAGGGTTTGTGGGCGCGGGCCTGTGGACGGTGAGTAATGGGCTAGCTCGCCGTCCGTCCGTCTTATGACGACATGCCGTGTCGACGGCGCGTTCATGTTCCACGCGCGCCTCAAAGAGATGTCAGCAAACCAGAGGGGCAAGGGCCGATGCCTGCCAGGGCTGCGGCACTGTTCGAAAGAGATACCGCGGCCCTGGAACATAAAGGGCAAAAGACGGAACATGGATGGGTTTTAGTCAGTAAAAATCTGACACTCCCTTCCGCTCCGCCCAGAGCGGGAGGAGTCATTTGATGATTTCCCATCCCAAAAAAAAAGGTGAGAAATACTTCAGGGTGAAATAGGAGTTAGGTGTATTTGCAGTAACAGAAAAGACTGCTGAGCGGGAGGTCCTGGGTTCGATTCCCAGGTTTGGCAAAGTGTGATTAGGTTTTCTAACAGGAATTTCTCAGTAGCAGCCACGGAGTCTGGATTTGTGCCCGGTTGATGGCAATAGGCACATAAATCGCGAAATGTGGGTGTACTATTAGGGACACCTCTGCCTAACCCGTTGGGGATTACAGGCGTGATATTGTGTATGTTTAGTTAAATAAAACAGGTAAAAAGTACCTATATTAACGTAATAGAATGTAATTGTTTTACTAAAAACTGATGTTATATTAAAACCCCTGTTCAACGATGGCCGTAAATCCACCTGGGGGTCTAAAATGGCCGCTTTAGCTTTTGGTCATAAACGTACTTACTATTATGAATTGTCACCTTGTGACCATTTTAAGAATTTAAACGTAATTCATATTATTATCCTATTATGATTCTGCTAAAGCGGCCATTTTAGACCCCCTGTTAGTAGCTTGTTCTATTTAATGAATGATGATCAAGGCGGACTGGCGATTGCATTTATGTAGATTATAAGTCCAGGTACCTTTATCATTTCTGGCGCGTCATGTATACAGTCGCCACAGGCAAAATATTATTATGTATTTAAATATGGTGATGATCTGATAATAGATTCCGGAGTTGAACAGTGGAACTCCTCAACGGATGGGAATTAATTAGATTGATTTGAAGATATTTGCTGATGGTAACATTATCATTCCATTAACAGTTTATCGTTGACCATCCGAGGGTCTGAATATGTCTCTTGCACACAAACAAATGCAACTCCTCAACGGATAAGAATAATCCAGCCGTTTTTAGGGTTCCGTACCCAAAGGCTAAAACGGGACCCTATTACTAAGACTCCGCTGGCTGTCCGTCCGTCTGTCACCAGGATGTATCTCATGAACTGTGATAGTTAGACACTTGAAATTTTCACAAATCGTCTGCTTGCTGGTAAAACAAGATAAATGCATTTTTTTACTAAATCGAGTTAAAAATGCAGTTAAATGTAATTTTTAACGCGCTATCTACTGGTAAAACCGAATAAATGAAATGTCCAATGGCTGCAGAGATAATGAATTTGTAAAAGTGATATATTCTCACATTTTGAAAAAAATATACCAGTATAACATAATAAATAATCTTATGCCTTAAATCCGTTTCAGTTAATACAGTTAAACAATAATAAATACGGTTATAGCTTTTACATTTTATAATTTAAATAGTAAAATAGTAAGAATTATTCTGAGAAAAGGTCATAAACGCATTTATTATCAAAATACTTCTACTTAGTTTGCTAATGTCTCTACAGAAAAAACTAAATAAATGTCATTTATGTTTTTTTACCAGTAATACCGAGAGCGATCGATCGCAGTTGTCACATTGCGTACTATAATATTTCACACTTACAAAAAATTTAACACAAGTTTCTTGAATCAGGACACAGCTACATGGAGGTCAGGGCACGCCACAATAGTGGCGATAAGTCTCCTCTTTGAGGAGTGGCTAGAGAGGCGCCACGGCGCCTTCGCCTACCGCCTGACGCAGGTCCTCACCGGACACGGTTGTTTCGGGAGGTACTTGCACCGAATCGGGCGGGAGGAAACGCCCGGGTGTTATCATTGTGAGGATCGCCCGGAGGTCACGGTGGAGTACACCGTGGAGGTCCGCTTGGCCGGAGTACCACCGTGTCCTCGTAGCGGCGATTGGCGGCGGCGACCTCTCGCGTCCGGCCCTGGTTCAAGCCATGGTCCGGGGCGAGAGGGAATGGGAAGCCGTCACCTCCTTCTGCGAAGCAGTCATGCTAGCGAAGGAGGTGGCGGAACGTGAGAGGGACATAACTTCATGTCCCAGCCGCCGCGAGAGTCGCCCCGGGCGTCGGGAGCCACGTGGTGGCTCTCGGCCACCGTAGGCGCGGGCCTGTGGACGGTGAGTAATGGGCTAACTCGCCGTCCGTCCGTCTTATGACGACAGACCGTGTCGACGGCGCGTTCGCGTTCCAAGCGCGCCTCAAAGCCTCTAATTGAATTAAAAGTCGTTTACCCAATAAAATTCGTCTTAAATAGGGTTTGATTGTTCTTCACTAGTGATCGAAGTTTGATTGTCACAATTATGTGATAAGTTATAAAAGTGATTGATTATTAAAAATCGTTTAATTTATTCGTTTCATAGATTACCTATGTAAAAGATTATTTATTTTATCTTTATGTAATTGATCACTTGGTATGAAGCTTATTTAGTACATAATAATTGACATAATTACACTAAAGCTCTACAGGTAAAACAGGTTAAATGCGGGTCGCATCGCATCGCCTTTAGATCTAAATTTAATTTTAGACAATTTTTACTTACACCAAATATTATTTATGAGTAAATTTTAAAAGAAGGGTAGTTAGTGCAACATTTTGCTTGAACAGTTTTTTAATCAAAGAGTTTGAAATAGATTCAATTAAAACGTAAACTTTAAAAAGTCATTTACTCGAATTGACAATAACTCCACTTATTACTTTTTACCAGTAAGCAGACGAAATTATGTATTTCTGTTGCCGCTATATCAACAAATACTAAAAAACGGAATAAAAAATATTTAAGTGGGGCTCCCATAAAGCAGACATGACATGATTTTTGCCGTTTTTATAGATAACGGGCCGCCCCGGCTTCGCACGGGTATAGTAGAGCATGGTTTATTGACTTTTTCCGACACTTCCAACAATTATCGTCATATTTCAACCAATTTACACAAAAACTTGACAAATTATATACCTAAACCTTCCTCATGAATTTCTCATTCCTCCCTCTATTTATTGGTGAAAACCGCATGAAACCCCGTTCAGGAGTTTTTGAGTTTATCGCGAATAGACAGACAGACAGACGCGGCGGAGGAGTTTGTTTCATTTTATAATATATGTAGTGATGGTACGGAACCCTTCGTGCGCGAGTCGGACTTGCGGTTGGCCGGTTTTTATTTGAGTTATTTTGATTATACAGATTTGGAGAGTCTGTCACCTGAACAGACATCAAACACGTATATTGTACGAGAGCAGCGAAAAAAAAGAATGTATACCTTTAACTCTTGTCTAACTACCCATGGGACAGTAGAACGTAGGAGTTAAGAACTGTAATCCAGTGAATCAATATTGGTTTGCACCTTTTAACAAATGTCCAAAATATTGCCTGTTGGACTAGTGGTTAGTGACCCTGACTGCTAGGACGGAGGTCGTGGGTTCGATTCCCACACAGGACAAATCTTTGTGCAATGAGTACGATTATTTGTTCTGTATCTGGGTGTAATTTATCTATATCTATACATATAATAAAACTGTAGAAAAGTCGTTTTTGTACATCGAAAAAAAATCCAAAAAAAATAGCCAGGGTGTTAAAGGACAACCAATAGAACCCATTTCCAGCATTTTTCAAATTTTTGTCTGTTTGTCTGTTTGTCTGTGTATTTGTTCGGGCATCACGTAAAATGTACAAAAGCAATGTAGATAACTTTTATACACAACGATTGAGTGTAACTTGAAGTAACATTTAGTTTTTGTTGCATTGCAATCGGTTCAGTCTATCAAAAGATATTTGAATTTAAAGTGTTACAGAAGTAAAATTAGGGTTATGTGCAGTTGGTCTCACAACTTCCCGTAACTTTTATACACAACAATATGTGCGTAAATTGAAGTAATTGAACATTAAGTTTTTTGTTTCATCGTAATCAGTTCACACCTTATAAATGGAAAGAAAAAAAATGTAAATTAATAAAATTATAATAGTGTTTCCGAAATAAAATATTAAAACAGTGCCATCTATCGAACTCAGACTGGACTATATCTAGACATCAACTGCGTGCAGCATTGAATATAGATATTCGATAGATGGCATTGTGCGTGTGACGTTATTTTCTGATTGAGGCATGTTTAACTAAATACTGATGGAGAAATTCCTGACCTATAGGGTACGTGAAATTTGTCACAACAGGTCCTTATTGGCTATTAAAGAGATAGTTATAAGTATACCAGGGAACCCGATCAGTCAATACGGTTTGCCCACACCGACAGTCGATGGGGAACGTATAAACAGAGACTACGTATCAGAAATTAGTAGAAAGACAGAGGAACAGCGCCAGACGTTTGATAGGGTGTGCTGCAGTGTAGAAAACGCCTCGGGTGAAATCCTGTTTTTAGACGCACCGGGCGGAACAGGTAAAACTTTCCTAACCAAAGTTATTTTGGCTCGAATAAGGAACTTTGGGAGTATGAAGAACAGAGTGTAAAGCTCTTCAACCGCCATTGAAAAGGGAGGATCCTCCGACCAGACGGGTGTTATGTCTGGTGGGCTACTGCCCTACAGTTGTTGTCGGGTTCTTCTATATAGTCTTAAGTCGCGAATACTTTACTTGCGCGATGCAGAATTTAGATATATTTAGATTTTTAGTTTATCCTCTGCGTCATAGATGGCGCTGTAGTACTTTTTGTAGTGCCGCTACATCACTCCCCCCAGACTAGGGTCGGTAGTAGAATGAGTCGTTGATTGCCAGGCCAGTGAAAAGTCGTTGCCGCATTGTTCACGGTGAGTAGGAACTGTCTGCGGCGGTAGTGCGAACCCCTTGAGTCGGGGTCGGCGCTGCATGTGCTCCGTTGCGTCGGACGTGGTACAGCGCCACGATGTGGCTGACTGCTTGCATCGACCGGGAGGTACAGCTCTCAACCGGCCGAAAGTGCAGTGCCAAGGTAGCTTGATGAGGCTGAGGGTGCTGACCAGGAATGTGCTTCTGCTGCATGCTGGTGGTCAGGAATACCCATTTTGAAGCTGGCTGGCTATATGAATCGCTGCTCGAATACTTGAGGAAGTTTGAGGAAGTGATGTTGATGACGTCACGTTGCTCGAAGGCTGCGCTGACGTCCATTTCGGGGTCACCAAGTTGGGGGTACGGAGAACAGGGTGTAAAGCTCTTCAACCACCATTGAAAAGGGAGGATCCTCCGATCAGACGGGTGTTATGTCTGGTGGGCTACTGCCCAACAGTTGTTATCGGGTTCTTCTGTATAGTCTTAAGTCGCGAATAACTTTACTTGCGCGATGCAGAATTTAGATATATTTCGATTTTTAGTTTATCCTCTGCGTCATAGATGGCGCTGTAGTACTATTTGTTCTATGTTGCTGAAGTACTTTTTGTAGTGCCGCTACAGAACCAAAATAAAATTTCCCTTGCTGTCGCCTCTTCATGGATAGCAGCCACATTATTGCCTGGAGGAAAAACGGCAGACACAACATTTATAATTCCTATCGACTTAGACCGCACGGAAAGCCCGGTTTGCAACATATCGCGAAACAGCGATAAAGCAAGGGTTTTATGCGATTGTGTTTTAATTTTTTGGGACGAGTGCACTATGGTAAACCGCAAAGCTGTAGAAGCAGTGAATAGAACTTTACAGGACATAAGGCAAAATGACCGGCCGATGGGAGGCATTAAGTACGGTGCTGTTCTGCGGTGATTTTCGGCAGACACTCCCGATAGTACCCCGAGGAACGAGAGCCGAAGATATTGCTGCCTGTCTGAAGAGTTCTGTTTTATGGCGCAATATATCATCTACACATCTGAGTGTACATATGCGTGCACAGTTGCGAGGCTGCGAAAATGCACAGGAGTTTCCCAATTTATTGTTACAAATAGACGATGGCACATACCCCGTACAAGAAGATGGCAAAGTTATTTTGATTGATAATCTCTGTTCTTGCGTTACATCACAACAGGAGCTAATTTCTTCTGTGTACGGAGATTCCACAAACATGGGAAATCAAGCCGGTTCTTGGCTATGTCAGCGAGCTATTTTGACTCCTCGCAATGTCCAAGCTGCGGCAATTAATTTAAAAATATTGATTCATGTGTCCGGGAATAGTAGAGAATACACCTCTATAAATACAGTTATGGAAGAAGATGACGCCACTCACTACCCGGTAGAATTTTTGGATTCCCTCAACACACCCGGACTTCCAAGAATACCTATAATTCCTAACAACTTTCCTTTCTCTTTCAAACGAGTGCAATTCCCAGTCAGTCTCTGTTATGCCATGACGATTAATAAAGCTCAGGGCCAGACATTATCCGTTGCGGGGGTGGACCTAAGTATTGGATGCTTTTCCCATGGTCAACTATACGTAGCTCTTTCTCGCGTAAACAACCCCAATAACCTTTTTGTGTACGCTCCACATGGTTCCACAGCTAATGTTGTTTATAAAGAAGCACTAGCATAAATAAAAAAATATATATTTGTATCGGAATCCTCCAACAGCGCTTCGCACAAAAAAATACATTGTTAAGTTCCGACATCGACGCGAACGAAGTCGCGGGCACAGCTAGTCTATAATAAGTATGTATTTAGAAATATAAAAGTATGATTATCAGTTGTCTGGTTGCCATAGTACAGGCTCTGCCTAGTTTGGGATCAGATGGCGGTGTGTTGGTTGTCCCAAGATATTATTATTATTGCTGGCAAAATAAGGTTTTTGGTATTTTCAAAATCAAATTGCAGCACACAAAATTGTTCAGGACGTTATTTTCAACTAAAAGTCTATATTTTTTTATAATTATGCTTTAAACAGTTTAAATAAAAATACGAAGGGTGGAAGGGTTACTGATAGACTCTCGTTGTTTCAGTAAAAAATGTTGAAGGTGTTATTTCCGCTAGGAAGATCGTATTTCTTTTCTGCACTTTCATTTGTTGAAGGTACGTCGAGTTGGACATCATTCAGTACGATGTGAATGTTGTCTTTTCACTCAAACACAGACTCAGTTTCGTAAATTTTGGCATAATTATTCTCGCTTGTTGCAAGATGATTATGATGGTCCCTATTGTGGTACGCGTGCGTTAAGACATAGCGACAATAATAACTTAATAAGGTATGCGTATTTATTTGCCACTTTTTGGTACAAGTTGGGTTATTAACTAGTATTGACACGTTAAAACGATTCGACTATACATATTACTAAAACATAATATAACATCACGCCTGTAATCCCCAAAGGATTAGGCAGAGGTGTACCTCATAGTACACCCACATTTCGCCAGTTATTATCTTCTATGTTGGGATTTTGGTTTCCGAACTTAGTCCCTACAGGGGACCATACTATCTTACTACTATGACATATTATTGTGAAAGTTTGTGAGGATGTATGTTGTTAGAATTGGCCCACAGATAGTTTATACCTAAGCTGGATTAACACGGTTAATCCCGGTAGTACGATCCGGTGGAACAATTACTGGACTCCATGCAGGAGTAGCAGCGGTAAGCTTCTTTTAGTAGTCTATTATTTTAAGTGTGAAAGAGACGACGAAGAGCACCGACCCTTTTTACGATAAAATAGTAGTCCGTTTGCTATCAATATATTTTTTATTGGTAAAGAAGTGAACACGCCATCACTGAATTTGTAAGAAGGTTATGTACCTAAGTTTCGCATTAAAGTCTTGTAGACATAAAAATAAAAAAGGTCTACAAAATAGTTCCACAAACCACTGAACGCTGTAGACACCGAAGAAAAAAACAAGTGAACATTTTCATTTAGAAAACACCAATCTATCGGAAAGTAGGAGCAAATCGAATACAATGAACCATTGATGACAAATAAACAAAATCGAGAGCAAGTTGGAATGTGTTACGAGAGTGAATAGGTTGTTACGACGTCGACGCTACCTAGTGAAACGTTGAACGATTGCTGATTAATAAATAGATAAAATATCGCCATATTTCATGAGTCATTAGCTGAGCAGTGATCGGAGTACTTAGAGCTATTTTTTGTACTTGCGATAAGTATCAATAGCCGTTACAAACTTATTGTAACGTTTTACAAGATCACGTTACTTTAGAATCCGGGGAAATATCCATATTAAATCTTGTAATTATATCTTCGAGTAACAACTCGAAGGGTAATTTATTAGACAAAAGTATTTAGCTAGAACTCTATTTAAAATTAATATAAGCAAATATTTTATGACAATTCGGAGTTTAACAATATTGCTCATTTGACACTAAAATCTGTTTATGATGTTGTGGAAGATGGCGCCGAATACGATTTTAACGGTCAATAATTTGAAACTACAACTAAATCAGTTTCTATAACTAATTAGCAGTAATTACAAACTAAAAAGTAACAAGATTATTTTACAGAGCAATTTATTAGTGGAAGACCTGTTCTTTATATTTGTATTCAATCCTATGATCTGCCGGAAATGGTTTTAAGCAAGAAGTACCTAACCAAGAAGTAACATTGTTGTGAAAAGTAATGAAACTACTAATTTAGCTGTGGTACTGTGTAAGTATTCTAGTATTGTTTGTAAGTTTTGCTGAACTTACTATGTAATGAATAACTGTACTGGGTGTGTGGCCCTACTTCCGCCGCACTTAGAACACGCGTGTGCATGCGCAACGAGTGGTCAGGGGCCCGATTCTGCTATTACAATAGTGTCAGAATGGTCTGTCATTGATTTCATAATTGTTGATTTTGACAAGTTTGGTAATCTACTAATATAATGGCGTCATTATGACTTTCCAATGGTCAACCACTGACAGTCCATTGAAAGAAATGGCATAGAATGGTAATCTTGTACATAATGACAAATGAATGACTGACTTAGGCGGTAATCTGCTAAAGTTTTGACAGTTCCTTTGATCACTGACCTACCATTAGAACGTCATCGTGCAGTCATTGCTTTTATTTAGTTACGAGTAAAGTGTTTGTGGAATATTGAATGGAGACAATGTATTCTCGAGCTAGCCAACGCAGTGGATGTTAGATAAAGAAGATGGGTGGAATGCAGAAGACGTCGTCGAGCCCATAACTTGACGAGAATGAATACGAACCCATGATATACCCGAGGCGGAATTTGTAAAAACTTTTCGCCTTTGAAAGGATTCAGTAAGGGGGTTAATTAAAGAACTCATTCCCCTTATGGCCAGACCGCGCCGAAACGATAGCGTAACGGCAGAAATGAAGGTGAGAAAACTGAATTTGACATTGATTTATTATTCTATAGCTATATACACGAAATAGGTTGATTAATGTTATATTTTTTATTGCAGATTCTAATAGCACTTGCATTTTATGCATCAGGGTCCTACCAAAATTTGATTGGACAGATTGCCCTCCATAATGTTTCACAAATTACTGTATCAGGAGCAATTAATGAAGTAACAGGCATTAGAGAGGTATTGAATGAATTTCTTGTTATAGAACTTTAGATGCAACAGTTCTTGTACCTATATGTCAAGAACAGTGAGTATATAAAAGTAATAAGACGTTCAGTAAAATGGGGTTGTATAAAAGTAAATTTATTTTTTGCAGGTGTTTGCTTGCAGCGTTGCAGCACATGCTTTACGTTATAGTCCAACAACTGCAGGCAAGATTGTGAATGCATGTTGCATATTGCACAATATTGCAAACATGGCAAGAGCACCGTTGCCACCTGCCTGATGAAGTTTATGCAGAAGCAAGAAGTTGGAATTTTAAATGATACTACTACTATGTTAAAAAATTAACATTTAAATTACTTTTTATTTATCATAAACTAAATATTTATTTAACAATATTTAAGTTGACTTTCAAGCCAATTGAAAAATGTGAAAATCATTTAAATAATAAAACAAATCCAAGTTAAATTATCATAATATTTTAATCATCATTTCAAAAACAAATAACAAATTTTACCATATATAATGAAAATAATAACAGTCATGTCATTAATCACTAATCAGTCTTTTAATTTAGGAGGAAAATAATTAAGCAGCACCTAATCATCAAGACCATCAAAGGGTGAATCGGGATCTTCTTGAAGGTCGGGCACTGCAGCAGGCTCTTGTTGACAGACTGTGGAGAAATACATAAATTAAATTAGCAGATATGTAATGTAAACCCACCTCAATATTCTAGTGAAGTGCGAAAATGCTCTAATTATTATTAAAATGATTTAATTCTTTTTTACAGATCCACAGTATTGTACTAAATATGATTTAAAATAAATTAATACTATTTTTATAAACACTGTTTCATTTAATCATTTATCATTACAGCCATTTGGAATCCACTGCTGGACATAGACTACTCCTTAAATAGATTTCATTTATCTTTTAATAATCTGACAAAACCTCTTGCATACTTTAGAAAACATTAGTCAGACTCAGAATCTGATGACATTATAATTCTGCGGAGTTTCTATGAAAACAAATTTAGCTTTAATACAATAGTTACAACACTTCAATAGGATGTGTAACCTAGCGCTCAGTATCTGATCTGAGTTACAATCAAGATGTCAAATTCTGCCCAATGTACTACCACTGATGTGAGTCTACACCTAACAAAGGTTTTAAGCTTAGCTGGAGGGGTTATATTAATTTTTATTGTATTGTTTTCAATGCTCCTTAATACTTATTGTGGGTATGTTTGTAGGTACATACAATGAGTAACCTGTTGCACTTATGTGACTCTTCTGTGATTTAATTTTCTTTAACATTTTACTCTTATATTCATTGTACTTAGAACTAAAAAAAGTGTAAATATTACAATAATGATACATTTTATAATGCATACCTAATTATACTGTATTTAGGTACTTACTGTGCGCCACTCTGCCGGCGTTTTATTGGGGCAGTCCACCGATACCCAATTTAAAAATTGGGCGCACTTCATACAATATCGTTTCGATGAACTTCGCCCTCCAAGAGTCGAAATTTGCTCAATTAGCACCATTTTGTATAAAATCAATAAATATAGGCTTCTCTGTAAAGGGAATTTAAATATACAAACAAAAATCTAATAAAAACACTTAAATGTAAAAACATAACAAAACACCGGCTGCTAGAAATAAATAAACAGATAAACGTCAAAGTAATGTCACATTTGACTTTGACAGCTAAACATGACATAAATTTAATGTTTTTTTGCTATTTACGAACTTCTTACTACTTCAGATTGCTTATAATACTAATAAATAATATGTAAAAATATATATAAATAAAATCTCACATGAATAGATGTTCAAATTTAGTAGTAGTTTTTCGAAAATCATTTCTACCAAGGAATTTTATAATAATGGCAATACTACAATGTCATTATAACACAATTCTATTACGAGACCACTGACCGACCAATGATCGACCATTATGAATTTAGCAGATTACGAACTTTAAGCAAAATGACAATGGGATCGTGTTGGAATGTCGAATTTTATAAAAATAGCAGAATTGAGGCCCAGGAGTCTCGTTAGCTCGCTTTAGCAAATAATTGAAGTATTAAGTAATTGCAAGTGGTTTTTGAAGTGAAAATAATTATGTATATTTTGTTTTGTGAAAGAGAACTGTAACACGATTTAAAAGCGTGTGTAAGGAATTTCTTTGCCAATTCTTCTCCTTATAACCAGCCATGTTTGCGAATGGGTGGCTCAACTCATAGAAAGTTTATACCTAAGTGCCTGTAAATGGTAGATTAGAAATAAACGTTTGGAGTTTGAGTCCACTATTGTGCACTTGTGCGTGATTTCCACTACTCACCTACTTATCTACGAACAATGAAGAATCATGTCGCACGGTTAGAGGCTGGAAGACAATACCTATGGCGGATGGTGGTGGTAATTCGGGGATAGTGTACCTCCTACTGCTTTCCCTTCCGTTAAATATACTTTAAGGGATGATTCTCATTAGAGCGGGCCGTGCCCGGGGCGGGCCGAGGCCGGACGGGGACGGGCCGGAGCCCGTCCGTGCTGCACGATTTATATTACACCGTGTGTTAAACGGGTTAGGGATGATTCTCATTAGAGCGGGCCCACAACCGTGGCGTCGTGCGGGCCCGGACGGGACTCGGAACATGCACTGTGTGTGTAATATGAATTGCTTCATACAAAATGTATGTAACGTTTCAAATTCGTGCCCCGTCCGGGCCACGTACACGGCCCGCCCCGGGCACGGCCCGCTCTAATGAGAAGCATCCCTTAGGGTTCCGTACCTCAAAAGGAAAATGGTTATTTAAACTATCATTTTTATGGCGAAATAAAAATAATCATGATATTAAAAGTGGTCTAGAAAAATGTAGTGAAAAGGAAAAATATCAATACTAAGTAGTTTCTACATGATAATGAGTAACGTAACGACCAACTTTGAATAAGTAGAATTTCGTATAAAAATTCAAAGCAAATGGCTTAGATAGCGTTTCGCCATTAAGTTAAAACTATGTGTAGGTATTACAGTAATGTAAGTTTATCAAAAATTATCAATTTAGTATTTTTCGAATAATTTTGCATTTATAGTTTTACTAGATAATGCCTCAAGCGAAAAACGCACACGTCATAGTCAACGCTGGTTTTCTATTTATATTGGCATGGCAAAGACAATCAAATCCACCAACATGTCTATATAGCAACATTATTAGTTCTACGTATTTCATCAAATTCACGCACGTTGGGTAAATAAGGCGTTGAAAAGGTCTCTCGCGCCCAACCATTAATACTCAAGTACTTATTACATACAAAAAATTAAAATGAAGTGCCTTTTTGTAATTTCAAAATAACAGCTTTTTACCGAATGCATTTAAAAGTAAACTCGTTTTTCATTGTTGTCTGTCTGTTTATTCCGACTAATCTCCGAAACGGCTGGACCGATTTTGACATAACTTTTACTGGCATATAGCTGATGTTATCCATACCAAATACACAAAAGTAAGTTTGTTACAAAAGTTAGTTTAGTTTTTACCTTTTCACGCTTAAACCACTGAACCGATCATCGTTATCAGTTGTACAGAAACGGACATAGGACACCTTTCATCGCAAAAAAGTACGTTCTTATGATAATAGATGGCGCCACGTGTCTTTCGAATCATGATTGAATTATATTATAACAAGCAGAGTTAAATGGGACTGGGCAGGACATGTCTGTCGCATGCCGAATGAACTGTGGGCCCGTAAAGCTCAGGATTGGTGCCCTGAAACAGTGACACGGGGTCGCGGCAGACCACAAAGGAGATGGCGGGATGAACTGGATGTCTTCCTTGAGAATTGGAAAGCAGTAGCACAGAATCGTGACCGTTGGAAGGAATGGAGGGAGGCATTTGCCCAGCAGTGGGACAATATGGGCTAGCTATAATAATAACAAAACAGAGTACAACCCGAATTGACTGTCAAATTCTATATTAACGCGAGCGAAGCCGCGGGCAAAATCTAGTGATATAATACATATAACTTAGGCTTACTTTTATTTTAGCTCGCCGTCCGTCCGTCGTATGACGACGGGCAGGCCGTGTCGACGGCGCGTTCGTGTTCCACGCGCGCCTCAAAGAGATGTCAGCAAACGGGAGGGGCCCGCAAGGGCCGGTGCCTGCCAGGGCTGCGGGACTGTTCGAAAGAGATACCGCGGCCCTGGAACATAAAGGGCCAATGAAGGAACATGGGTGGTTTTTAGTAAGTAAGAGTCTGACACTCCCTTCCGCTCCGCCCAGGGCGGGGGGGTCATTTGATGATTTCCCACCCTCCAAAAAAAAAAAAAGGCTTACTTTTATTTAAAAAAAGAATTAGTGTTCCGTGAAAAATCCGGTTCAAATAGGGAAGTAATATATATTTTATAATAATTTCCCGCGGGCGAAGGTCGCGGGGCACAGCTAGTATTAGGTAAATATAAAAAAAAACCTATTTGCACATCAAGACGATTATCGAAGAATATTGATTTATTTCTTATTGAAGTGCCAATATTGCATAACAAGACAATTAAAAAAAAAATCATATTAATATTAATTAATATGATTTTTTTTGTAAACTGAAAATGATTAGTATTTCAAAAGAACCATAAAATTAAGATTAGTTAATAATGTCAACCTACCCGAAACTGTCAAATTTTCCCAGCCAACCTTGAACCTGATGCTTTAGAGATAAAGTTGAAAATCTATTAAAGAAAGGGGAATTTTTAACTGCACCTCTATTTAGAAAGTTAAGCAAACAAAATTTCTCTACTAATAACCTACTGCATATCAAATAAATGTACTACAAATTAACTACTTGATTACCTAAACACGTTGTACTAAAAAATGTTT
This sequence comes from Eurois occulta, assembly GCA_950022335.1. NCBI lineage: Eukaryota > Metazoa > Arthropoda > Insecta > Lepidoptera > Noctuidae > Eurois > Eurois occulta. The sequence continues at coordinate 3,507,934 of OX465491.1, read as the reverse complement.
AAAATTCATCAAAATCTTGATGGCTTTCTTATCTAATTTATTACAACAAAAATTTAGCTGAAACCACAGATATATGCATTTTGAAACAATATTAGAACAAAAATACTGATTCACAAAAATTATTCAATATTACAACGGAATTTCCAAAATTATTTTCTAAAACTGCATAACAAAAAGCGGGGCTCCGTCGACGACGCCTTTGTTAAACCGGTTTTCTCGTGGTCCTACTATTTTGTCCTACTAGTAGGACCACGAGGGAGACCAGTTTCTGTTTGTCCTACTATGACAGACGGTCAACGTCAGGGGCACCCCGAGGTTCGGTTAGTTAGGTTCCTGTAAACCCTACTTTTAGTTAACAGATAGTCATTCAGTAAAACAGTTAAGCTTTATCTAACAGTATAGTATAATTGATTTATTTGATGAGCAAATTTAGTGTGCAATTCAGTATTTTTGGTGGTAATTTCGAATACTTTGATTGAAAAAAGGGGATTTTACAGTTAAAGTATTAAATACCACCCTTAAAGAAATTTGACAGATTGCAGTAGCTTGATGTGCTGGCATCTGTACAGAAACGTTGAAACGCTGCTTCCGGGAAGGCTGGAAGCCGAACTTGACATAGTAGATCAAAAGCTAAGTAGATGATACTATACTTACAACACGATACGAAAACATTATCGATCGCAAAGTAAGAGCAAATTGAATACAAAGAACAGTCGTTGGCGACGAAATGAAATCACGATCAAGTTGGAATGTGTAACGAGAATGCAGCGGTTGCTAAGTTTCATATCAATGACGCCATGCTACCTAGCTGTCATTGCCTCTTGGCTCGGCATTTTTTTAATTATGCCGTTAGAGGCTTAGGTACTATACTATACTGTCGTTCCAAGTAGTCAATGGATCGAAAGTCTTTTTTTTTGTTTTTTTTGGGATGGGAAATCATCAAATGACCCCTCGAGCTCTGGGTGGACCGGAAGGGAGTGTCAGACTTTTACTGACTAAAACCCATCCATGTTCCTTCTTTTGCCCTTTGTGTTCCAGAGCCGCGTTATCTCTTTCGAACAGTCCCGCAGCCCTGGCAGGCATCGGCCCTTGCGGCCCCTCCTGTTTGCTGACATCTCTTTGAGGCGCGCGTGGAACACGAATTCACCGTCGACACGGCCTGTCGTCATAAGAAGGACAGACGGCGAGCTAGCCTATTACTCACCTTCCACAGGACCGACAATTTCACAATCAAAGCGGAGTTTCCTCCCGGCGTAGTACCTCCGCGCGCCACTCGTGCAGGCGCGAGAGGACTATAGCCTCCAGATCCCATGGCGGCGATCCGGCAAGGAGGCTCGCCGCCTCGCCGGAGATCGTGCGGTACCCACGGACCAGCCTTACGGCTACCTTTACGGTTACCTTTTCGGCGCGTCCAGGTAGTGATGGCCCGAAAGTCTGACAACCAATCTCCATGGTGTATCGTATTACCTAGTATTAACTAGGTTGTGCAGGTCAGATAGGCGCTCCTTGTAAAATACTGGTATTGAACAGTATCCAGTTAGGCTGGTGGCCGACCCAAACATAGTTGAAAAAAGGCTAGGCAGATGATGGTGATAGTTGCGTAGGTACGATTACTTCGCGGGTTGTTGCTAAGCCCACTATTTTTACCCAAGCCACAGTAGATATTCGAAAAATCATTATAATCGACCAAAGAATCGGCATTGCCATCCAATGTGGTAATGCTGCCAGCCTTCTGGGCACTTTCCCCGTTGACAGCGATGCGAACGAACTTTTGACACCCTTTAATTATTTTCTGCTATTGATTCATGTACATATTTTTATTATTATTTTAAGTTTGTGTAGTAAAAGAGGTGGCGTGCAGTGGTTCCTGCGCGCCTTCATGGTGAACGTGAGGTCGCTGGCCGCACTTAGTGATGGGGCCCGCCGGGAATGGCGGGGTGATACCAGTCGGGGGCGCACGCGCATGTACTTGTATGGTCCGGGCCTCCGACACATGGTAGTAGTACAGCAGTTTTTAATAGGTTAGAGTCCGATATACTTAAGCCTCCTATCGCCCCAGACGGAGGATATCCCCGAGGACTTTCTCACAAAAAAGGCCTGTGTAGTAAATAATAAATACAATATTAATGAGAAAGTTAATAAAATATTATCTACCAAATAAATAAAACTGTGTTTCATGTGAGAAATATTACACCACCGTTGACCAACACGTGCAAACAGGGACCTTTAACCATTTTTTGTTAAGTCCCCAACTTTTTTCAGTACTTTTTAAGCATAGCTTGGCTTTAGGTAGATCCTAAAAATGTCAAACGAAAGTCCTTCAAACAATTGTACACTTCATAAAGGTATAAACATTCAAAGGACGTGCCAACACATGTGTTTATTATAAATCACTGTTGTTTATATAGTCGAAAAGTTTCTTTTACTGACTTGAAAACAGCACTTGAGACAAACAGGGACGAATTTGGGGTTAATATTTAAAAGGTGTAAGTAACATAATAAACGCAAAACATCTCGTGTGGTTCAATGAATTTTGAAAATTCATATTTTTTTTTAGTTTTACCATACATCATGTTGATCAGCTGATCGCATCAATTCCTTAAAGTTATTTTTTTTTGCGAATAATAGTTTCTCGTACCTAATGGTAAACGGTTAGTGGTCATTGAAATAACTAGGTACTAAACGTTTACGATAAAGCTTATAGAAATAAATAAAGTTTGACATGTCGCCAGCATATAAAGTTACCACAAACAGTCTTTCTCCAAATGATTTTAAACCATAAAATGTTGTCGGTTAAGTTCAAAATGTAATGAGAAAATTTGACAGATAGTAGTAACTTGATGCGCTGGCGACTGTACCTTCTTCATAACCACCTACCAATATTGGTACTTACTAGGTTTCCCGATATTTACCTATGTTTAGGATTATTTAGAAGCAAAAAATGATTTTATCGTTTCTGTTAATGTTATATCAAAGCGGAGTAAAACAAAATGTATTGTTTGCGTCATGAGATAATTTATATTGATTTTATTATAGTCACACATATACGTCTTGGTCATCACTATATCTACAGAGGATTGTTTGCATTAGTGGTACTTACCTTTATTGATTTAATTAATCCATGACTGTACTGCTGACATGTACTATTCTACTAGTGTTCCCGACACACGAAACTCACTGTCACAGAATCGAGTTGCGGGTGACAGTGGTAGCGGTACTGAGTGAAAAAAACGAACAAGAAAGAGGGTAGACCGATTTGTCTGCTCATAAACACCCACTCGCAATAACTTCAGTTTATCCGTGATCATGGTGCTTGCAACAGCGCCGAAATATCGGGAGCTCAAAACAAACAGTGGACATGGTAAATATCCCGTTTCTAGTGTTAATTATAATGTTAGTGACCATGACAGTTTAAAAACTTATATGACTCTTGCTTATTTTGCTGCATATTACATGTATTCGAAAAAAGGTAATAAGCGAGGTAGAGCATCGTTAGAGGATGACAGTAATGAAGATGAAGATTATGAAACGATATTATCAGGAAATAATAGAACTTAAGAAACAGTGGGTAATTGGATACGTCTGTTAAACAATGATGGTTACGTAAGACGTAGACAAAAGCCCCGAGTTATCCGGTTTTGCCGTTTTAGTCGTAGCACAGATTTGGAACAGTTTTATTGAGAACAACTAATGTTATATCAACCTTGGAGAAATGAAGAAGAAGAACTTTTAGAAGATTCACTTAATTTAGAAGCCAAGTTCCATTCAGCAGCTGACACAATACGATCAAACAGTATCGCTTTTAATCAACTCGGAGGTGCTGAAGAATTTGAAGCCCTTCTAGTTGCAATAAGGCAAGCTGAAATAAGAAGTGAAGAAAGTGATAATGTAGCTCTCGGTCAGGGAAACAGGAGGCCTTTAGAGGGTTACGAATATGAAGACCAAATTGCAGATTTTGCAGATGATATTTTGCCGGGGGGAAATGCTGGATCAAACCAAAATGAACCTGCTACATTTGCTGCACCTGCCCTTATACCCGAGCAAGACTATTTGGAACTAACTCGAAAATTAAATGTAGATCAACGTGACTTTTTGATTAATACCTTACAGTACTTTAATAATAATCGCGATCCTGAATGGAAGCCAGGTTATATATTCTTAAGTGGTGGAGCAGGAGTAGGAAAAAGCTTACTCATAACCAGCTTATTTCAATGTTTGACAAGAGTTTTCAATTCGTGTCTTGGTTCAAACCCAGATGATATCAAAATTCTTTTGACTGCACCAACAGGAAAGGCAGCTTTCGGAATTGGCGGTCAAACATTACATAGTGCTTTTTCTCTACCTATAAATCAAGTTGGCCACACTATGCCTGAATTGTCAGCTTCAACGTCAAATACACTCGCATGCAAATTAGATCATCTAAAACTAATCGTAATTGATGAAATTTCTATGGTTGGTTCAAAACTCTTTAATCAAGTCAACCGTCGTTTACAGCAAATATTCCAAACAACCTCTTTATTTGGAGGTATATCAATTATTGCTGTAGGTGATATGCGTCAATTGCCTCCAGTCGGAGATAACAGGATTTTTCAAAATTTAACTGGTAATACCATTGTATCACTTGCAGGCCCATCTTTGTGGGATTCGTTTAAATTATTTGAATTAAAAATTATAATGCGATTAAGAAACGATTTAAATATTGCAACTGCATTAAACAATTTACCTTCTGGAAGCATGAAATCTGCAGATCTGGACTTAATGAGTAGTAGATGTTTCAATATCAACGAGCTACCTACAGACGCCAAAGACGCTATGCATTTATTTACTAGCAATGCTTGAGTTAACGCGCATAATGAAAGAGTTTTGAATGGAATGGTAACTGAAGGCGCCATCGTTGATGCCTTGGATGAAGTTTTTGGAGAACCCAATCGGCTAAAACTCGCGCCTTAAAAACGATTTTATCTTTGCCTACCGCTCAGACTTACGGGTTACCTAAGCAATTAAATCTGAAAATATCAGCTAGGTACGTGATAACTGTAAACGTGGATACAGAAGATGGCCTGGTAAACGGGACTATTGAGAAATTGAGAGCCATTGACTACCACTTAGACTTAAAGGGAAAGAAGACCACTAAGACTGGTTAGAACTGGATGACAGTAGCGAGGGGTCAATTTTTGTAAGAGGTAAGCCGGAGTACATTTATTTGATTATATCATTTGTCTATAGAATACTGACTGTGCTAGTTTTCAAAGGGAAGCCGGTAGGAATTGAGTTATATGGAATCTTCGCCACTGCTGGATGACATAAAAGCAGGCCAAAATAAAAGAAGATCTATTCAAAGGAGGCTACAAAAGACCTGGACTCCTTTAGAATGTATTTCTTACATTATAAAGAAGTGGAAGGCATCGAATCTGCAAATTCGCCGAACGCAGTTCCCTTTAGTTCCGGCTGAGGCGATAACAGTTCATAAAAGCCAAGGAGCTACGATGGATAAAGTTGTGGTCCATTTAAGTTCTAACTTTAAAAGATCTATGCTTTACGTGGCATGTTCTAGAGCGAAAACTTCAAATGGATTGTTTATAATCCCTGTAATTGGCACAGAATTTCCCTTTTTACCCAAACCCTCACCTCCATCGGAAACAAATCCAGTCGCTATAGAAATGTGTCGATTACGTCAAAATCCCTTGGTGCCTGTTTACCGACATCTTCGCTTAGAAAGGCCACTTGACTGTATTCAAGTTTCAAGTAGTATATCACAACGTGCAATCTTTAAAGAAACACATAGATGATGTAATCGTCGATCCAATCATAAATAATACTGATATAGTAATTTTAGCAGAAACGTGGGCCAGTTCATCGGATTCTTTCAAAATTAATAATTTGGATATTATCTCTAAGACTCACGGCCCAAATCTAAATTCGGCAAACCGCGGAATGGGTATGATTGCATTAAAGAATATTCATATCCCGAAAATCAACGCAATCGTATTTCAAAAATCGTGTGGGAAAGGGCATAGTGAAGGCATTTCTTTTGATTTAAAAGGAGTTCGGGTTATTGGGATTTATAGATCCCCTCGATGTAAATGGAATGATTTTTTAGATGCAATGAATAATGTAATATTTGATGGCAGAACACTCCCGTTACCTCCAACAATAGTGTGCGGGGATTTCAATGTCGATTTACTAGAACCTAATGAGAAGTGAGAACGCACCTTTAAAAAAATATTTTGATCATATAGGTTTAAAGTCAAAACTTTCTCATGTTGTTACCACAACGGGTTATACTCAAATAGATAACGTGTTTAGCAATACTGACTTAAATGCTGTCACGTACTGTGCACTATTTAGTTACCATAGCCTTTTATGTATACAATTTCGAACTGAGCAATAGATTTTATCAAAACTACCCGAAAAGCAAGAATAAACTCTTATGGATTTATATAACAACTAAAACAGACTAAAAATTAGTATACCTACAACAAACGTGATTTTCTATTATAGCTGATGATAGTACGGAAACCTTCGTGTGCGAGTCCGACTCGCTCTTGGCCGTTTTTTATATTTTTAGTAAGTATTGTAATTATAATTAAGCCATATTGACTCTTTACTATGCTAGTTAGACTTGTATGATTGATATTTATTTTTAAAAACACTTTCTCGTAAACTGGCTCTTATCGCACTACGATTAGGTTGAACATGCAATGTATTTCACACACGGATTAATTTCATTAATCACAACACAACGTGTGCGAAAATAAAATTTTCCAAAGATATACTTAGACTGAGTCCAAATTGGTTCAATTCCCATAGTCGGCGGCAAAGAGATATGCGTTTATACGGCGTAAATATTTGGCTAATAATTAAATTGTGTTTAAAAATAGTACATCATAAATAAACATGACTATTTAAAAAATATATACACTCGAGAGCAATGAATCCGAGTCACTTAAAGAATCCTAAAAATCTCGGAAACTAAAAATGCTAGGTTAATGCAATAAATTGTATTTAATAGACAATGTAATACTCCTTAAATGAAGGTATTAAAACTTCTTAGTTATTGTAAAGTTATATCATAAAAAAATCAAATTTGAAAAAGGGCCACTTTCGAAGATGGAACTACGAACTTACAGCATTTGGTTTTGCTTTTGTTTGTAATCTGTCATTTATGTGGGTACATAAACCATGTTGATAGTGCTCTATATTCATTATTCAAGCTGAAATTATGTCGCTTACGCCTGAAGAATGCACCAGAATACTTACAATGCTGGAAACCGGCCGGAGTCAGCGCGATACAGCCAGGACTGTCGGTGTGTCGCTGTCAACAGTACAAAGAGTTCTCCGACGTTACGAAGAAACTGGTTCTAACCTACGCAGTCCAGGAACGGGCAGAACCAGGTGTACCACAGCACGAGAAGACCGATACTTGGTGAACACCATGCTTCGAAATCGCTTTCTCACAGGAACTGAACTCACAAATCAGTTTCGACGCCTCGGAGGAAGTAACCCAAGTGCATGGACAGTAAGACGTCGGCTTGCTGAATCTAACTTAAAACCCCTTAGACCTGCAAACGGCCCTAAACTGGAGCGTGGGCATCGTATTTCAAGACTAAGATATGCCCAGAGCCACGTAAATTGGAGTATTGAAGATTGGTCAAAAGTTATGTTCTCCGACGAATCAAAATTTATGCTCTACAAGCACGATGGAAGACACAGAGTGTATCGAAGACCAGGGGAAAGATTCAAGCAAGCATGCATCGAAGAAAAAGTAGCCTACGGTGGTGGGTCTGTACTTGTGTGGGCCGCAATTTCTTCTGAAAGTCGCACAGAGCTGGTGATCATAGAAAACGGCTCTTTAACTAGCGTAAGATATGTGGAAGAAATCCTCAATGATCACGTTGGTCCATTTATGGTCAATTTAGGTGAGGATCCTATATTTATGCATGACAATGCCCGACCTCATACAGGTAGGATTGTGAATGACTACCTTCAAGAGATGAACATTACTCGTATGGAGTGGCCAGCGCGCAGCCCGGATATCAACCCGATCGAGCATGCTTGGGACGAACTAGGCAGATGCGTAAAACAACGAAACCCTCCCCCAATCACGCTTCGTGAGCTCAAAATTGCTCTCACAGAGGAATGGGAGAATATTCCCCAAAATCGTATAAGGAACTTGGTGTACAGCATGCCAAACCGCGTAAACGCAGTAATGGAAGCACGAGGAGGCAATACGAAGTATTAAAATTCAAGAAAATCGTAATAAAGTTCAAAAATTTCATGTTTCCTATTTTTGTTTTAAGGAGAGATCAGCAGTTTTTTTCTTTATGTAATTTTGTGTTAATAAAATGTATGGCGACTCATATTTTTTTTACTTTCATTTAAGGAGTATTACATTGTCTATTAAATACAATTTATTGCATTAACCTATCATTTTTAGTTTCCGAGATTTTTAACATTCTTTAAGTGACCCGGATTCATTGCTCTCGAGTGTATTTACTTTTATGAAAAAAAATATGTGTATTATGCTAAATTAAAAAATATTTTAATTTTCCATTTTTCATATTAGGCTGTTTAGCGGTTTCATACCGTTGATTCTTCTTCAACCTGGCGAAAGCAAAACGCGGAAAAAAGTCAAATACAATCATAGTTTCCTAATAATTCATGACACGAAGCGACGCTGTCACTTGAACAGATAAGTTGGTGGGATTACACATTTAATGTTTGCTTTTAGAATTTTAGGACATAATTGATCACTCACTGCGTATTGCGTAACAAGATCAAGACAAAACTACTGGTGGGTGGGTAATAAAAAAAAAACTTGATAAAAGTATTCGCAAAATAAAACCAGCAACCGATTGGGTAATCGATTTGAAATAAATATTTGTAAATAGTTATCAGTTTCCGTCGATTTGCCTTATTTATATGTACAAATATTAATAAAAGACTTACAGTTTCAAGTTTAAATTACACTTTAGATATACATTTAAGTAGATATTTCCCAACATGGTACATGTAACATAAATTGTCGAACAAGACTAACGCAGATTTTGTCAGGAATGATAAATTATGTGTAATAAAAGAAAAAGGAGTAAATGACAGCGTGATGGACTGACGGTTGACAGGGGAGAATAGAGGGAAAGAACGTGTTGGTCGTTGCGCTAGCACCGTTTTGTTAAAAGGGGTTGCCCTAGAAACACTGGATGAGACCAGGATGATAATTATGATAGAAACACCTAAAAATAATTTTAACAATACTTGGAACTTAAAAAAAAATACCAGAAACAACTAAAACTAAATCCCATCAGGCAGTCAGCATGTTAATTACCTTTAATATTTGTAGTATAATTAAAACTAAATCAAAGTAAATCGTAGTCTCATTTAAACGGATTTTCTCTGGCAAAGTATGCTCGCAGGCAAAGTCGCTTGCAACAAAATTTTAAAACAAAAAACTCAAGTTAATAAATCAGAATATAATCCCCAAGTGGGTCCCTGTACTTTTAGGCATACTAATCATAATAGACTGATTTAGTTTCACGAAGTATAGTGTGTGCAATATTAATTTATGTGGTTTACAAGTGGGAGGGGGGAGGAAGGAATTAAGTAGTAACTTAATATTATCCCGTTGGTCATGTATTGGTATTGCAGTCTTGGCAGTGTATACTGAACGCTTCTAATATAAAGTCGTGTTGTGGTTCCGCGGGTGCAAAGTTTAAGGGTGTGTCAAACATGTGTTGGGCGGAAAGATGTTGTTACGTGATTCCGGCGAATATAGGATGCGTGTTGGTGGGGATTTTCAGTTTTGTAAGTTTTTCTTTTTTTTTTGGTTGGTGCCGCTACGGAAATGTGTCGTACCAATGTGTATCCGTCTGTGAATAGTGTTTTACTCCTAAACTGTTCGATTAGTGACGATTTTTGTTTGTAATTTCAAAATAACGGCATACCTACAGTACATATAACAATAAAAAAACATTTTAATTTTTTTTTGTCTGTCTGACTGGCTGTCTGTTCCGGCTAATCTCCGAAACGGCTGGACCGATTTTGACGGTACTTTTAGTAACATTTTGTAATAAAAAAAAAGATATAATTTTGTACCCTATCACAATGTTGTCCTATTTAACCCAAAAGGTTGACTGGTAGAGAATGCCTTGTGGCATTAAGTCTACCTATTAAAATTCATGTACATATTGGCATATTGTACATGAATTTTAAATAAATAAATACCTAAATAATTATATTAATGTACACATACCTAGTAAGCAAATATGTTATTTGCAATCGTTTTCCTATTTAAGTTGTAACTTGCCTGTTTACCTACTTCTTTGTTGTATAAACTGTTCCCGCATAAATTTACCTCATGGTGTACACACCATTGATATAAACATCCCATGCACTCTTAGCACTTACAGAAAAAGGGCATAATGCTATCTCTTTCTGGCATGTTTATTATTAAGTTCCCAGTAAATACACTTGCTTAGCTGCATTGTAATTCTTACTAAGTATTTCCTTCGGGTATTCCCCGTCCATAGCGGTACCGGAGTTTTCAGTCATATCGTGACAGGTAGGTTTGAACAGTATTTTTAACTGGTAACCCTGTTGTAGCTACAAATAATAATAAAACTAGTATTTATAGCCGGCAAATAGATTAACTTCTTAACAATATGCAGGCCTAGAGAATCAGGGGTTAATTGCGTGACTTCTTCGTGCTAAAACATGAAGAGGTGAAGAGCGGCTGATTCACAGTTTAATAATTGTAGTATGTAATTTAAGATGGTCACCCATATACGTACTTTCCGAGGCACGGGGGAAACTCGGTAAGTCATATATACCGAGTTTCCCCCATGGAAAGCACGTTAAACCGTTGATCCCGTCTGTCATATGTAGATCTTTGACAGTCGTTACAAGTAGTCAGTGGCCCAAAAGTCTGACAACCAGTCTTACCAAAGGATAACGTATTACCCAGTACTAACTGGGTTGTGGAACTCGGATAGGCCCTCCATGTAAAATACTGGTATTTAGCTGCATCCGGTTAGACTAGCCGAACCCAACAGAGTTGTAATCATAAAATCAATGTGAATTACTCTAGACTAATCCATCGGCATAATCGTAAAAGTAAGACACTTAATAGTTACGGAAACCATTTACTTTCGTCGAAGGAAAATGTCCTGATGTTTTTTTCCTTATTTATTCGTTATATTTACTTTATCATACTACACTTTATTGTCCACTCCACTCCACAGTGTTAGTAACAAGGTAAATAATAATTAGCTTTTGTTGTTCTTTATAACCAGGTATATCATTGCACCTAGCATAAAATAGCGGAGTAGGATGGGTGAAATGAAAATGTAGGTACGGAAACGGAAACTACCCAAATTCAAACGATTTCAAAATAATAATGTAGAGTAGGTAATCTACTTGTTTCTAATCTAATATTTAATTTTGTTCGAAAATTTCATATCTAAGTACAAGGAGGCTCGTGGTTAAAATTAAATAAAAAATCTACTCTAGGTCTATTTTCAGGTTAAGAGCGTTTACGCCGTTCACGCGCTGTTTGGCTGAAAAACTGTACTTTTCAAACCAGTTTATACCATCAACCACTTAGCTTACATATATGTTTATTACTAATAAATTTAGGAAATTTTGTTGTCTAAATAGTTATCGGCAAAAATATTTCGGTTAATAGAGTATTTGTGAATTATATCAAGATAACCTAACAGAGGTTTCCTTAATTTAGAGTTTTAGGTCAGTTTCGAAGCTTAAATTATCTGAAACGACTGACAAATCTGATAAACAAAAAATCACAACCAATTGCAAAGATCCTGAGGGAAATAGTTATTGCAAAAGATTTTTTAATTTAGTTATCTAACCAAAAGAAATTAAATACAAACAATGTGAAATTATTAAGAAATTAAAGTCTTCAAATGATTTTTTTTAACCGATATATCTTACTTAATTTAACAAAATAATAGCATAATATAATAGACGAACATCTTTTTAAAAACAAACACTTAAAAAATTCAACTAAAATATTGTAATTATTTTTCTATGAATTTTTGAAAACTACTATAAAACTCTGCGCGCAAATCGACACAAATCAGTTCGCCGCGAGGCTTTCTAGAGTGAGGACACGTCGCTCGGCGCTCTGACTGACCTGTTTTGACCTTTGCCGTGCGTACAAGGATAGCGGACGTTTATAGTGTGATCGACAACTTTTGGTACTTTGGTAAGTAAAATATTTTAGTAGTATTTTTGATTACTGATAATATTTTGAGTGACAACAAATTATGTTTCAGACGTAATGGGAAATAAAACAAAGTTATTTTTAGGGAAGAAAAGAAAACTACATTTAGAAATTTTGGAAAAGAATAGAGCTAAAAGGTTGGTATATCTATTTTATTCTAGTTTCAACCCACGGCTTCTCTAATGTAAAACACACACTTTTGCATACTAATACACTATAATAAATGCTCTGAGCTTACTACATATGCGACAGTCAGTTTTCTTAGTAATCCGCATCCTAGGCCCGCTAAGGGCAAATGTCTTTGTGATGCATGAGCACACACGCAATTACTAATAAGAAGAGTGGGTTTGTCGATAGTTATGTTTATTGCACTTCTTCCTATTGAGCAATATTTTATTTCACCAAGGTCCGTCAATCATGGCAATTTCAACTTTATTCCAATGTGATAAATGTCACACGACGAGCCTTTGTGAGATAAACGTATCATATGAATTTAAAATCAAGTTTGTTTTTTAACCCCCGACGAAAAAAGAGGGGTGTGATAAGTTTGACAGCTGTGTGTGTCTGTCTGTGGCACCGTAGCTCTGAAATGAGTGAACCGATTTGGATGCAGTTTTTTTTTAAAGCTAGTTTCTTGGCAATGGTTTTTAGACATGTTTTATCAAAATCGGTGTAGCCATTTACTAGATATGGGGGATGAAAATAGGTATGAAAAATATAATGTTTTCAAATATACCCAAGTGGGGTATCAAATGAAAGCGCATGATGTGTATATTATAATAAGACATATTTTATCCAAATCGGTGCGATTTACTAGATATGGGGAATTAAAGTGGGTATAAATTTCCAAATATACCCAAGTGGGGTATCAAATGAAAGCGTATGATGTTTATATTACAATTAGTCATGTTTTATCAAAATCGGTTCAGCCATTTTAGACATGGGGGTGAAAGTGGTGATGAATAATAGAATATTTTCAAATATGCCCAAGTGGCGTTTCAAATGAAAGGGGTATGATGTGTATATTAAAAGCGTTGGAGTTTTTTAGTTTTTTAATTTAATTCAATTTTCTTAAAATTTCCTAACCTTTCTAACCGTGTTTTACGTACGATTGCTTCCAAATAACAAGGTTTATGTGCTTACTGGGTTATGGTTTAACTTCAGGCAATGTAAAAAAAAACTCAAATGATGCAGGAAGAACGGAAAGAGTTGAGTGTGAAAATCAAAATGTCGAAAAGGTACTTTGAACGTTATTTTAAAATGAGTTTTTTTCCTTTCACGTCTTTATATGCCATCATAAACTATTTCAAATGGACTGTTTTATTTTAGAATCCTATATTGGTCTCATCATCTGAAAACGAGGAAACATCGAGTTTGGTAATTTATATAGCTATTTAATAAAGTCAGACCACTAGATACTATACTATTTTCTATCGTGCCTTTGTCATTATTTTTGCATATACCTAATGATCGCATAAACCTAGAAAACAATAATTATGTTATTTACATTCTTGTTTTAATTTTCAGGTTATCGAGGCCAAAATTCCACTCAAAACAAATAAGATTGTTGAAGGCCGGAGAATAATTGATTTTAATTACTTTTTGGACCAAATTAAAATAATCAATAACCATAACAGAGCGATGGGGTGTACAATTGATAATTTACAACCGTTGAAGGAGCGCAAGGTGGGCTTGTAATCAACATTTACCATGAAATGCAATATGTGTAATTTAGAGCTTCAACTGTTCAGCTCTAATAGTTCAAATTTTAGTATGGACGTAAATCGTGGCGCTGTGACTGGAGCTATGATGACGGGGATTGGAAGATCAAATTTAAATGAATTGTTAGCTTCCATAGACATACCAATTTTGACACAAAATACATATGCGAAATGTCACGACGAAGTAGCAAAATGGTGGAAAGCAGCTGCTGAAGACAGTATGCTAGCGGCTGCCAAGGAAGAAGCTGCTGAAGTTATTGCGTGTGGTGAAGTAAAAGATAATGTTCCAATTCTCACTGTCATAGCTGACTGCTGTTGGTCTAAAAGATCCCATAAAACCAACTATTCTGCTTTGTCGGGTGTCGCAGCTATTATTAGTTTCAAAACGGGTAAAGTTCTTTACATGGACGTGAAAAATAAATATTGTATAGTTTGCGCCCAAGCAGCAGTCAAAGGTGAGCCTCCTGCAAACCATAACTGTCATAAAAATCATAATGGACCTTCGAGCAGTATGGAACAAAGTGTCATAGTCGAAGGTTTTAAGACTTCTGTTGCGAGGCAAAATGTAATATAATATGGCACATTGATCGCAGACGGTGACGCAAGCACGTTTAAAAAATACTTGAAAGCAGACCATATCCGAAAGTTAGTAAGATCGAATGTACCTATCATCTACTCCGGAATTACTGTGGAAAGATCTTTAATGTGAGCAAAGATACATCCATTACTCCCAACAGTCGGGACCCATTAAATAATCTAGACTAAAATTATTCTATCCAATCCGGGTTCCGACTATTGCAGTCAAATTATGTTCCGTATTAGAATTGAACTGAACTTGTTTTTATTCTTTTCAGTTTTTATTTAAAGTTATTAGTTATTTTTTACGCAGTTGGGTTTTTTATTTTTTCAATTTTTTGTTTTACATGCAGTGTGCAGGCGTGTTTTTATTTTCTTTGATTATTTGTTTATTTTAATCATTTTTTTAAATTTAGTAATGTAAAATAAATGTGAGCAAATTCGTATAAATTGTTTTCTTTGAATATAATAATAAATATTTACTTATTTATTATAAACCCATAAATCGTTACTATTAATTAAGTACAATAAACAATTGTTGCCGTTGGTCTACTTTCTAAATTTAAGATCAACAAATTCTTGTTTGAATAAATAAAAATAACGACTTTAATATTAATCATAATTATACCTGTACTTGCAATGTATTACAATATTGTAAAAGCTGTGTTTTAATTTTGGTGTACAATAAAGTATATTCTATAACAATCACACTCGAACGGATCAAAATGGTTAGTTCGACTATAGCGCGAGAGAACGCGCCAGCGCTATGCACACAGTCACGCTTGCGTCTGTGTGAGTAATAGTTGCATTGAATTACCTAAACTTGATGTCGCGCGCTCGACGTACACGCTCTTAAGCCGAGTATGCTAATAATAATAATATAATAATCATTTTATTATCAGGTAAGGTCCCTATATAGAATACACAAAACAATCCTATACAATAATAAACTAATATAAATTAAAAACCTTATGAAACTATGACTATGCACGTAATGTTGACGGCGGCGTCGTGTTTCGCTGCGTGGTGTCGCGTAACCGTCTCGGAAACGTTGATATATAAAACACCTTTCGGCTAAAAGTCCTCTTTCAGGCAGGTCTGTACTTAGATGGTGGGTGAGAACTCGTACCACGAATGACTTAGTTGATGTTGTGGCGCGATTCCAACCTTTCAACCCTCAAAGTCCAGTTGGTCTTCACCTTCAAATACTGCACGACTTCCTCAGTTGTAGTGGAGTGATGCAGACGAGAAAGGTACAGCTGCGTCGTAGGCACAGCAGGGCGCAGCAGCATGTTGGGTCCACTCAGTGTGGTGCCGCACAGGTTACGAGAACATCAACTTGGCTGCTGGTTCTTGGCAAGGAGCTACGGACCGTAGTCAGGCCAGGTTGAGCACCCTTTTTCTGTTTTCCCCCTTCTGGTTTGTCGCTTAGGCTGCGACGCATCTGATTTGCCGCTGGTGACAATAGACGTTTAGGGGTCGACGTACCTACGTGTGTCGTTTCCGCAGCCGGTGTTGCGGTGCGGGTGACGGCGGTGACGGGTGGCGCTTGCTCAGCTTTATCGGCTTCTGGTGACGTAAATATATTCGCAGATTCAAAACTGCCGACGGGTCATTTTGCGCCCCTCGGCGAGTGTTCACCTTTGAGGCCTCAGGTGACCCAATTACCGAACCAACGTTGCGCAATAATGCTATTTCTGGACGTAGTTCAGTATCGTTTTTTTCTGATTCCTCCATTCTGGACTGCATCTTGGTCATCTCCACTTTAAAGGTAGTGATGTCCTTTAACAACCGCGCAACGTTGACGTGATCGAACGTGACGGGGGGCAGTTTACTTACTTATTCTCGGTTCCATCTAGTCTAGCTGTTGTCCAAGTGACTGGAACAATAACAGTTTTCCGCTGCTGATCTCGTCCTCCTTGCATATCTGCAGGATGCTCACTTCGTCCAAGTTAGTCGATAGGTTGGACCAGGAATGCCAGCAATTCATTGACTATGAGTTGTTTGGAACTTATAGTGTTTACGGCCAGCGGCTATGGACGCACAACACGCGAATAAAATTCGTGCCGTGCACAGTGGAAACACGTCGCGCACACAGCGCGCATCCCACTGCACTTACTTGCTTAGGTTGGGCCGTAAATGGGTGACTATCCATTACATAACGAGTTTCCTCCGTGCCTCAGAAAGCACGTTGAACCGTTGGTCCCGGGTGTCATTTGTTGATCTTTGACAGTCGTTACAGGTACCTAGTCAGAGGCCCGAAAGTGTGGCAACCAGTCTTACTAAGGGATATCGTATTACCCAGTACAAATTCAGAAATTCAGATTATTTATTTGTATGTCATACTGAAAACCGACAAACAATGAAATGAATAGAAGACAATCAAATGTTGACTCGAGCAGCAGCACGACGTGCACAACTACCGCCTCCGGACCCATCGCTCAGCTCCGCCTCGCCGCCGCCGCCGGAATCCAGCCCCGTCGTGAGTGCTGTGGCTGTGGCAGTTGCGTCGAGCTCGAGCTTCGACAAGCCATCGGTTCGTCACAAAGCATAGTTTTATGAGTTTGTGAGACAGATGGATATTATTTTTTGGTTTAACTAAACACGTTTTGACGGTTGGCAATAGACTCGCCCCCATTTCATGGGACTTAAACATAACTGACGAATTGTGGATATACTATGAGGTACGCCTCTGCCTAAACCCTCGGGGATTACACGCGTGATGCAACTACATCAAACGTGTCCTAATTAAAAAAGCATATTACAAAATCAAGGACTACGTTAAAGATAAAGAAATTTGGTTGTACTTCCGGCTTCCCTGGTAGCTCATAAACGGCACAAATATGTGGATGTCTCTATTCTCAATCTCATTTTTACTTTTTCTTTTTAATCAGACTTTTTTTTCAATATTTCTCAAATCATTTAAACACCTTTTGTTCAGAATAGTTACAGCACTGTTGACCATATTTACATATTAGTCTTTTATAATATTTCTTACCTTTGTATAGATTCTTTTTAACGATTGTTATGTGTGAACAGTGTAGGCCTTGTAGATTCCTAGATGCGTGTTAACTTTTGTTTTTTTTTTATTATTTATTTAAGAATGGTAGGTATTCTTATAAACTAAGTCCCACAAAACCGTAGTAATGGTTTGACTGTGGGGTCAGTGAGTCTCTATTAGACGTACTTAAAAGTAACTATTATTTTTTATGTAGCACTTTTACACATTTCTAAACTAGAATTTAAACCTTAAATTGCCCGTTAGTCTATTTTCGAGACCTGCATGGAATATCATTGCACCTTAGTTTTTGGCAATTTTGGGATAATTGTATTATTTTGTACAATAAATAAAATTGGCGGTGAACCTGTGGTATATCCGTCATTGGCGTTGAAAAGATTAGTTCATAGTATGAAACAAAAAAGCCCTCTTCTTATTTCATTTCATTTATTTAACAGAATTATGTTACAATTATTGGTCTTAAAATTATCACAATGTCCAAATAATTCTACTGTTTTCGGCGTACAAATATTTATACATTACGAAGTACTATCAATTATTCTAATAATACATGTCAATATTCATAAATTAAATTTAAATTAAATTCAGCGAATCAGTTTAGTTACTCCGCATATTTTGATGGGTAACTACGAACCCTCCATTGTGCATATTACGCAGTTGGTCGGTTTTTCAGTCCTAGGATCGATGACGGACGTGATGGTGTCTTTTTATGTTTTATTTGTTGTCTTCTACCTAAGGCATGGACCATTTTTTCAGCTCTATGTGAATTTTGTCAATGGAAATGTCTATCTAGACCGTACTTATTTGTAACTAAACGTCTTTTGAAGCCTAATAACAATATTTTTCTGCCTTCCAGATACTCTCCGTATTCGCGCTGGCGACATCGATTGCGTACTTCATCCTCGAAACTAAAGAGAGTCAGGAGTTATCAGCGCAGAGCCTACACTTCGCCACGGCCCTCGGGCTGAACTTGAACGTATCCTCAGTGCACATCATTTTGTCCATCGCGATCATCGTAGCTTTGTTGTGGATGCTGTTTTCCGTGATGCTGGTGGTTGGCATCATACAGGTACGGATTATTAGATATTAAAATTATCCCTTGAATAGCATGCGTGGTGTAACTTGGAATTCGTATATATTATTTATTTCTTCTGTATCGTGGGTGCGCTCACAAACATTTAAACTCACATAGACAAACAACCAGGGGCCCAATTCTGCTATTACAATAGTGTCAGAATGGTCTGTCATTGATTTCATAATTGTTTATTATGAAATCAATGACAGACCATTCTGACACTATTGTCGTCTATTGTAATAGCAGAATTGGGCCGCAGGGCCGGCAGTCTCGACGCTCGGAAAAATTCGGTTGCAATAACGATGCTTGCGAGAAACGCAAGTCTCTACATTAAAGATGCGTTTCTCGCAAGCATCGCCGTTATCTATGTAAAGACTCGGCCAAGACACGAAATAACTATTTGTAGGACATACAAATGTTCCGTGCGGGAATCGAACACGACATCGACACGCAGTGCAGTCAATCGCTCAGCCACTATGCCAACTAAGATTTGATGTAATAGATAGAATTTACTTTATGGTAGGTACACCAAAATGATAACACAGCTCTTTTACAATATTGCACTTATTCTATGGGTACAATGGTGGTATGGCGGTCTTATCGCTGATAGCGATATCTTCCAGGCGATACCACAACGTTGCAGTTTAAAAGTCATGTTGTGACAAAAAATTTAAAAGTGTATGCTTAGATGGTTTGGCCGTGTTGAATGGATGAGTGAAAGGAGCCTATCAAAAGGTATTTACAAGGCAAATGTGAGAAGCAACGGCGCTCCCGGAGGGGACGCCCTAGAAGGACATAATCTTATTGGCGATGTTCTTCAAACACTGGCGCCACACGTTGGCGCCAACGCTCGTACCAACGTTGGTCAACGTTGTTAAGCCGGCTGTACACATGGGGCCAAGGTGTTGGGCCAACGTGTAGAGAGCTACCTGGCGGTATGTTGGCTTAATTGGTCTAGTTGGCGCCAACATTGACAGGCCATCCGAATAGTGTCGGTTTTTTGTGCACACATCAAAGGATCTTGGCGCGCTCCGCAAACAGCGTTCACACGTTGGTGTCTTGTTCAGTTCGTTGTTACTCGTCAGCGGAGACAGTATCGTTGCGCGTGAGTGAAAGGCTATTGCCCATTTTTGGCCAAAGAGTGCACACGCAAAAGATTTGTGTAAAAAAAAACGTCATAATTAAATATCGGTTTTCAACTTATGCATGCTATCAACAAAGTTTGCTATGTTTTTGCGTAATTAATAAGTTTTGAAATCATTCTAAGGACCAACAAAACTCTGACAGGTAAGAGTTGCCATTTTAAAACTAGAAGCCAATTAAATCGATAATCGATAAGACTTTTAGTTATGTGACAGGAATCGATTCAAAAACAGACTTTGTTTCTGACATACCTACCTACATATTATTTTCAAAAAAACCAGATGGTGGGATATACTTTGTTAATAGTTACAGAATATACTCGCACAACATGACATTACCAGCAAGTGAAATCAATTTTAATATTTTTTTTAATCAATATCGATTGGGAATCGATTTTTATTTAATTGCACTGGCAAGCTCTCCCTGATTTAAAAAAGTAATTGTCAAGTAGTCTGTTGGTTGTCATTGTTGTCAAACAATGTACAACGTACTTAGGGTGGGCACGGCATCAAAATAATAATTGATGCACCTGCTCAATTCTTGGATGAGGTTTTAATAGTTTATGATACCAATGACGATTAATGTACCTATAAACTATTAAAACCTCACCACCAATCATTTATGTAAAATTAAAATGTAATGTTTAAAAAAATAAAAAAAACGTTTATCTAGAATTTACGAAGTTTTATTTAACCGAATCTTATTTTTTTAAAATATTGATATTTTTTATAACATTTAACACATAATTTCATAAGTGTGCACCCATGGCCAAAATCACTATGGAACTTGGGCATGTCCCTTTACGTTCCCATGTTCCGATAGCGATGGCGGCTGTATATCAATAATAGGTAACTAATAAGTATAACACATTTACCTCGTTCTATTCCGATGAATAGTCACCATCCACCACCTTCTTTTGCGCCATTTCTTTTTAGTCACTCTACTTTGATGCACATGTACGTAATAATTAAACACACTATATAAATAAATTGCCGCGGCTGCAAGAACTTCTACGTCCATCTTTGAAGCGCCAATGCAGAATGATCAGTAAGCCAATGTATGAACAGCAATCTTGGTTATCCATCATTTTTGCCCAACACCTTGGCCCCATGTGTACAGCCGGCTTTAGCTCTTCCCGCCTCGATAAGAATGCATTCACACCAATGTTTTTTAACGCAGTGCTTCACTGCTTATTTTTTTCAATGGTGACAAGTGTGCTGAGCGTGGGATACAAGGTTATCCAGGACCGGCAGTGTTATAAGGTTATCCATTGGGAATTTGTCAGTGACAGCCCGGAGCTTGAATTTGAGCTCAACTGATAACAAAACTCTCGTCGTAGTATACACTAATTACATACATACTTACATGTGAATATAAGATACCGGCAATGTATAAACTTCGATAGGTAGTCCCCTACATTACATACTTACTTTACCTGATCTCCCAAAGGTATTCCACACAATGTTTAGCATTGTATACATAGCCTAGGTAGGGCATATAATGAAAAATGATAGATAAAGTATTTTATAACACATTTGCTCGTAAATGGTCTCTTATTTCACCAATTTTAATATAGTATTGTATCTCGTATTGTATTACCTACGTAAAACGCACGGTTTATCAAGATGCTCCGTCTAAAACGAACGGTACTTTTTTAAATCTTAGCAAAGAGTTTTTCATGTCAGAAAATGTTGACCACTTGGTCAACATTTTATGAATAAAATTAAGTTTGGGAGATATATATGTACAAGTATAAAAGGGTTACAGGGCATCCAAAAATTCGTCTGCATCGCTGTCAACAGGAAAAGTGCCCAGAAGGCTGGCAGCATTACCACGTTGGATGGCAATGCTGATTCTTTGGCCAAAAAATAGGCCCGCCCTCTGGTCACGTGAAGAGTCGACCAACCGCTTGGCGATTTCCCGGAAAACTAGGTGGGCACTCGGACCCCATGGCCCTAGTGTTTCAACCCCAAACGGCTCAAACACATAACTACCAATTAAATTATTGTATTTGCGCCGTTTGAGGTTTTCAGCACCTGCAGCAGCCGCCCCAGCGCAGCCCACTGTGCTAGGAAGATGGGATGGCGCAAGGGTGTCGGCGCAAGGGTGTCGACGCAAGTTGCGTCCCAAAGGCCTACCCAACTTCCATGGCATTATGGTCATACCATCTGGTCTCTTCCCATCGACGCGTGCCAAGCCATTGGGTTCTAAGACAGCTGGCACCCCGGCGGTGGCAAGAGCACGACGGATGAGATCATTAATGCTAGCGTGCCGCGCAATCCGACCTGCACTCTTACTGCATGAAAGGCCATGGTGTCCGAGGCAGTCGACTGCTTCACCACATTGACAGCGATGTGGAGCCCCACAAGGAGCGCCCAATCGCAAACACGTAGCGAGCCGGAATGTTGTGTCACCTAACATAGTGCCTATATTAGGTGACGGTAGTGCCTGAAGCCAGAGGCCCGACTCCCACTCACCCACAGCCAGTAGGCGGGCACGCTCAGCAGTATTGGTGGACGTATTAATAAGTTTATTCCGTACCAACCTGCAGAGCGGCTTATCCCACTGTCTCTGGGAAAACGGGTTCTCGGGCCGATCCGTATCTGGGCAAGTCACTTTCCAGGCGCCCTCTGCGTCGGTCAAGCACGGCACTTCCGAGTCAACCAGGGAGAGAGCTAAAATTTTTCTGGTTTTTTTCTAGTTTGGGAGATAAAATATTATAAATAAACATTTACCGACCGATAGATACTTACAAGCGTATCAAAATTTCATCTTATGGAAAACAAGCAAAGATGCAAATTCATTTTCAGAAAGTGTGTTTTTAGCCTATTTCATGGAACTTTCTCAAAAATATAAGTCAAGCTCATTGTGGTGCTACTATTCAATGCTAAAAAGCACTGTGAAAACAAAACATGGTATTGATATCAAGTCATACTCCAACTTGCTGGCATTTCTAAAAAGACGCTCAAGTGGCCATGTGAGTAAAAAATGGAAAGTATTTCGGCTGACAGTGTCAAGAAGTTCCTAAAAGAAGCTCCGGATTGCCGATATTTGGCAACAAAGGTCAGTTGAAACTAAATTATTGGTATTAACTTCTTTCACTTTCGTATTTCTTTACAATATAGGTGTTTTGTACGCTGTTTCTATATCTTTTCAGGTTGTATTAATAATGGTGCATGTAGACGTCAAGAGTTGGGAAACATCACAACTAATGATGTCGAGAACCATGGGCGGGTTCTTCTTGTCCAGGTCAAAAACACAAAAAATAAAATACCAAGATCGTTCACAATACAGGGGCCTTTTCACGACATAGTGAAGAAATACGAAGCGCTTCGTTCAATAACAGCAGTGTCTAACAGATTTTTTCAAAATTACCAAAATGGAAAATGCACTAGCCAACCCATTGGCATAAATGGCCTCTGGTAAATTGCTCGCCGATTCAGGTGCGAACTTATTGACTCTAAAACGCCACGTATGGTGGCGGTGGAACAGTGTAGCCGAGGGCTACATAGATGACTCGATGAGAAATAAAGAAGAAATAGCTTCCGCATTAAAAGGAATATAAATTTGGAGCCATTGTGCGCTTTGATAATTACAGCGTCTGTTTTCTTGTAATATCGCGTCGGCTGTAATTTTAAACTTACCGCACTTATATCTGTAGGTACGTAAGTCCATTGCCAAGGCAAGCTCGGCATTGTATAGAATGATTGAATTATATGCTTCACCGGTAATATTTGTATAAACACATTAAAACGTATATTGTGTAGGTACCTCCGAAGTGGGAAAATGATTGTCTTGGAAAATTTGTTAATTGTTATTGTTGGTGCTGAATTAATTGTTACTGGGTTTTTCCATCATCAAAAAAAACAAGCTATAGAAAATATAGTACACTTCAATAATATATATATATAGTATTTTATGGAAAAACCGAAAAATAGACAAAGACATATTTGTTTTTGTTTGTTTTCTTGCACTAAATGACTAAAATGACGGGAAAAACACGTGCCTCTTGGCTCCGTTATGGTTATATTTACCTACACCTGTATAATATAGAGGGTTTAGGTAAAATATATAGGATGATTTCCACCAAACGGCTCGCATCGAATCGGATCGGAAAGGATATGAACGGATGCGGCGACAGCCGATCGCGTCGGGCAGGATGTCAACGTACGAATACGAACGTATCATTTTCTGCGCCTAGTCAAATAGTTTCATTCATACCGTGTTGACGTGTTCTAATTTTTGGAAATGGTGGAAGTTCACTTTATTGACTTAGTTATTGCATTAGAAGAAGAAAATAATCATAAAACACAACAGCGGAAAAAATAAAAATGAGAAAAGAAAAATTTGGATTGATGATTTATAGCAAAAACGGATCCGATCGGATACGATGACAGGCGAACGGAGCCGATGGCTCGTCGCAGCATATTTTCGGCTACGATCGCGTGTCGCGGAAGACGCCCGCGATCAAGCTGCTGTGCGCGGCTTGGTAATATAAATTTTAAATAATGTGTACACGATTTAATATCGTTTAGAGATTGTAGTATCCGCTCCGATCCGATCCGAAATCCGATGCGAGCCGTTTGGTGAAAATCATCCTTCAGAGAAGGGCACCAATGATATATCATAGTACCCTTCTCTTAATAGCAAGTACCTTTCAAAAGAATTCCCTCTAATAAACGAAATAGCTCAAAATATGGTATCTTTCTTTCCAGAACAGACCGAACTTCGTGCTCAGCCACTTCTCATTCGGCATCGTCGTCACGATTATCTGTCTACTGAGCGCTCTCCTGTTACTGCTGCACAATTGCTGGATACTGGCACTGGTCCTCTTCATCTTATCATGTGAGTAAAAATAGCCTTAAACCTTTGTATACAGCATGTTGCAGAAAGGTGTGGTCATATTAAAGGTGTGGTAAAGTCCATTAAACTGAAGAACTTTTTCCAAAAGAAGAAAAAAATCGTAATCGTAAAAAAATATCAGCTCTCCCATTATGCAGGCAGCTGATTATGTTTTCAGCAGTTTGATGGTATTTACTTTACCACACCCTTAAATACAACCACATCTTTCTTATACACGCTGTTTAATTGGCTTGCCCCTCTAAAAAGGGATTCTGCTTAACCCGTCGGGGTTACAACCGTGATGTTGCGTTTGTGATTGGGTAGTAATAAAGCAGGTGGCCCACTTGTCACAGCTATCTATGGGAATTTGTCTATGGTATAGAATAGTTTATGATAGGTATTACAAGACCAAAGGCCAAAATTATACTGTCACTACACTACGGGATTATTAAATATTTTGAACTCCCGATATTTCGACGCTGTTGCAAGCGCCATGATCGCGGGATGACTGGAGAATGCGGGTGGATGGAAATAGTACATTTTGTTAAAAGTGGAGAAACTTTGTTATTGCAATCGAGGCGGAATTAATACCCGATGTGCAGGCGAGGGTGTTATGGAGCCGAGAACTGCAATAACAAATCCCCACGCGTATCAAACGACGTCTTTCAATACACTTTCGAAGAAATAAAATATTAAAACAGAAAGTATTTTTGTCAGGAATTATTATGAAACTATGATTTAATTTGCTTTTTTTCCGCGCTTTGCTTTCGCCAGGGTGAAAAAGAAGCAAAGGTACGATGCTGCTAAACAGCCTAATATGAAAAATAGAAAATTCAAATATTTTTGAATTTAGAACACAAATAAATTTTAATTTGTTCATAAACGTAAATATTTGTTTTAAATAATCATGTTTATCTATGAAATTCTATTTATAAAAACAACTTAGGTAATATTCAAAAAATATTTATGCTGCTACAAAGACGCATTTCCCTATGTCGAGATTTAAAAGAAAAAACAATCACCACCGACTATTAATAGACATTGAACCCATTTGGACTTAGTCTAAGTATCTGTGGAAATTTTTATTTCCGCACGTGTGCGGAAAAATATTAAAAATCCACGCGTGTGAAATACATTGCATGTTAAACCTAATCGTAGTGCGATAAGAACCAGTTTTCGAGAAAAAGTATTGAAAATAAATTGTTAGGTGGAGACAAATCTGTCTACCGTATTTCTTTGTCTTTTTCTACGCGCAAGTCACGGCAAGACACGTTTGTTTAAATTTATGGCCCACGTCTTGTGAAAATTATATAAATAGTAAGTAAGTAAATTGTTAAGGATACGATGGGACTGACATACGCTATGCGTAAAAGCCCCTATAAATAAATAAAGAAAAAAGAAAGTCACGGCCAAACACACAGTCACACACAGTATCACTAGGTTTTGTGGAGTCCTTATTTTGCTGTCGGCTGCTAGTAATTAATAATCACGGAAGATATCCAGTAAGTGAGAGTACCTATAGGTTTTATTTTAAACCGTGAAAGCTTAAAGCAGTGTAAGACCAAAGGCCTTTTGGATGTCTAACCATTGCGTGGTTTTCTATACCAAACACAAAGCTGAATGCCGCGTATACCTATAAAGTCATGTTTGCATTATTTATTTTATTTATGTGTCAAGTTGTTTAGTTTTTACTGTAAAATTGTTATTTACTCGAATTGACAATAACTTATTTAATCAAAATATTAATTATTTACAAACTACAAAACTATAATAGAAATAAATATGTACAAGTATAAAAGGGTTACAGGGCATCCAAAAATTCGTCCGCATCGCTGTCAACAGGAAAAGTGCCCAGAAGGCTGGCAGCATTACCACGTTGGATGGCAATGCTGATTCTTTGGCCAAAAAATAGGCCCGCCCTCTGGTCACGTGAAGAGTCGAAAAATTGTTATTGAATTAATTACCGGGACCCATTAAACAGGAAAATGGCAACAAGCAGCGTTGCCATTTTCCTGTTTAATGGTCCCGTCGCTAGTGTTAATGGTAGGGTTCATAATGATCTCATTAAATTCATAATTAACGTCAAAGTCCACATTCTGGAGTTCAATAAAAAATATCGAATAAACCTCTAATCTTTAGTATATTCGGTCTGCCAATTATATAGGAAAAAAATCCTGTCCAAAAAATGTCTGACAAATAATGTCATGGTAAAAATATATAGGCTAATTTCTGCGTGAAAGAGTAACAAACATCCATCTATCCTCACATACTTTTGCATTTATAATAGTAGTGAGATAAGATCAAGTGGGTGATCCATATACCTTTTGTTTTCTGATGATCGATGACCCTTCAACTATGACTATCCTTTCAATTCCAGTGGTCCACATTCATGCGTTGGTGGTCGTGCACACGGTTTACGAGCTTATGTCGACAGGCAAAAACTTCAGATTCCATCACCACGAAGACGACGAGGATCCGCTTACCGACTGCTTCGATGGAGACTCGACCAGGATTTAGAAATATATATGACGTTGTATGTGTGCAATGTTTCTTTCTTTTGGCGCTTGCATTGTCAACCATCTGGTAAACATTTGTGAAATGGTCAACAAAAATTGTGTCAAAAAACAAGTTTTTACGACGTTAGTTCCGATTGTGGCCACGTGCCAAAAGAATCATGCCGCACTGTTTCCCTTTCTAAAGTTAAATTGTAAAAAGTCCACTTTGCCGTTTAGCTTTCACAAACTATCCCAAACCACCACTCTATGGGGTCTTTGTGCTAAATTTCAAAAGAAAGCATAAAGGTCTACAATATTGTACACCGATTATTTTAATGATGGTACAGACACCAGCACAACAAGCTATTACAATCTGTCAAATGTACATTAATAGATTTTCAACTTCATCGCTAAAACATTAGGTTCAAAGTTGATTGGGAAAATTTGACAGTTTCGGGTAGCTTGATGTGTTAGCGTCTGTACTTTGCGTAGTTCCAAACCTAGGTATCTAAGCATAAATATAATAATATTACGTATACTTTAAGCATTAAAACTAAAAGTAAGATGAGAAGCCATTTACGTGGCGATTCTGTCGCATCGCCTAATGTTTATTAAAACTATTATTAGTCTATACAAAGTCGATCCCATCCAAAATCTGCGGAAGCCATGTTGGTGGTCGGATGCTGAATGGGATTTTTCCCTTCGTTCCAATAGCCATAAGAAACTAGCCGTAGCCAAATAGCCATAACCCAATTGCCATAACAATACTGTGAACAACCTAGATCAAAACGATCAAAATCTATTTAAGGTTTAACTTTATATTAAGCCATTCCTACTTATAATAGCATGTTTAATTTAAGTAGGAATGGTTTTTTAATTAACTTTCAAGTTTCAGTTAACTTAGCTGGCCAATATTTTTACATAATCTTCAAATTTTTAAATATTTAATAAATAGTTCTTTAGGATAAATACCAAATTTATTTTTACTTCATTTAATCTTAGCACTAAGTTTTGTACACACAGCGACACGTCCAGCTACACATTTCCAGTATAACATGGCGTCGCTTTGTATAGATTTCCCGTACAATGAGAGATCCGCATTAACTGGTTTTGTATAGCTTGATTGGTCGTTGTGCGTGCTCACATTTTCTACTGACCAAAGCATCTAACCTAAGTTAAGAAAAATATTAAAGTTAAGTACTTAAACTAATCTTACTTTTAAGATTTGATATACAGTCACGAGCACCAATATGTATACACTTTTCTAAATTTAAAAGCAATTTTCACGAGAAATAACGATTGTAACTTGGAAATAGGATCATTTTCTTGGAAATAGGATCGTTTAAAAGTTATTAAGTGTTAACATATTGGTGCTCGTGACTGTACATAAGTCTGTATTCTGAAAGGTGCTCTGGGTGCTAATAAATAAATATTAAAATAAATCCTTCATGAAAAACGATTAATGATTCCAATAGGTACGTAACGATTTGTCCATCGGACGACTGGAGCCCGTACCACCTTTTAAAGATGCATTACTTTTTTTTGTCACTAGTGCGGAAAAAATATATTATATCAATTAATATATATTGTATCCGGTAAAATGTGACAATTGTACTAGCTTAATGTACAAATTACAAACGCAGGGAAAGAAAACACTTTTTAATAAAATTTGTAACAGTAATATTATAATATTTTTATATAGACGTAGAGTAACAACACTTAACAAATGTTATGAACAAATACATATTTTTTATAATTAAAATACAATATTATTTACAATAACAAACCTCTTATTAATAAATAGCTTAGTTGTAATTTGACACATAATTTGACTAGTTGATAAGCACTTCTGAATTTTTATACTTAAAAATATTAACGTCCGATAGACGGGACAAGACGAAGAAAATCGTAATCTAATATATGATTAGTTACTACTTAGTAACAAGTCGGTCTGTCTAGTACCTACGTTCGATTCGTCATTCATTATCCTGTTGTGTGCCGGACGTAGACACAATGGCTTTTTAATTGTGTCTATATACTGGGCATACGAGTGGTAACCGCTTGTTGGGTAGTTCGTCTGTCTAAATCGAAAATATTCGGAATGAAAATTTTTGTATGGCAATATTCTTAAAATCCGCTCTATATGTTTTTTTAAATCTCTTTGTTATTATTGAAACTAAACCATAAAATTGACAGGGATCAAATTGGAATTTCAGAATTTCAGAAGGCATATTTCAATGCCATTAGATTCTTTTACAGTTGTTTAACGTCTGATTGATTTCTGCTAACAACAACTATATTTATGTTTGCGAAAATAAAGATCACTTTTGCTTTGTTAGACTTTGTCAGTGGAAGTTATCTTATTTTAATGGAAATAAAGATTGTTGTGTGACAATGGTGTAAAGTCTGGGGTAAAATAGATGTCAAAGGACTGTACTACCGAGTTCACTGAAGGTCGTTCCACTTTTCAACCTTATTACTTAGGAAATTAGGACTGAACATAACTGAACTGGTTGATGTTGGGCCCTGCCTTCAGACGTTCATTAACTGTTAAAAGTGCAGTATTTTCTGATGACGTCAGAAATAAGCCAGTATAACAAAACTAAAGTTTAAACCTCCTCTCGACTGTTGAGTTGCTTGTAGAAACTGTGGCACAGCAGGATCGTGTACACGTTGTGACCTGAAAAATGTTATGAACATAGTTTTTAGTTTGTGAGTTTATTACAGCAACCAAGCTCCATTGCTTAGAATATATATAGCATAAGTTCACGCCTGAATAAAAATTCTCCGAATTGTGTATTTAGCCATTTAAGTTTGTCTGAGGAGCGAGCTTATTGAGTTGTTCTAATCGATGCTCGACACTGAGAAATTCTTCAAGGAAAAACCCAAAAAACAACTCTGCCCGACCTAGGAATCTAATCCAGGACCTCGTATGAAAACGCTGCTCCTCAAAATTGATAAAGAAATACTGTAATGTTGGTATGCAGCTACAGCAAGATTTTTTACATTTCTAGACATAAGCGCCTGAAAGTTTACTTATAGCAATTTGTAGTAAGTTTCTTAAACTCTTTTTTGTTCAGGCGTTTCTTTTATTAATAGTTTGGTGACATTTTAGTGGTTTATAATATTGACTATCACTAAAATGTCATCCTCGTTGGTGTACAACTGACTGTAATATTGACGCACAAAATCATTTGGCGATGGCCAAAATTTTAACTTTTGTTATTTCTTTAGGCGTTTCTTTCTTTAATATTTAGTTTGGTGACATTTTAGTAGTATAGAACATTGACTATCATTAAAATCTCACCCTCGTTGGTGTAGGTACAACTGAATGTAATATATGTAGACGAACAAAATCATTTGGCGGTATCCAAAATTAAAATCAACGCCGTCGCCATCTTATTGTTTCAATTCACTTAAAAAAAACGACAATCGACCCAACCCACAAGATTCTTGAAACACTGTCAGTACAAAATTCTCGTTTGTCAGTCAGAAAAACAAAAATATTACTTACCAATGTAGACAAGTTCAGTGCAAATCGTCCCGGCGTTGAAGTTTGGCGAATTGAGGAAGAATATGAACATGGAGAGGAGGAAGAACACAATCCACATGATCATGTACGCTTTGATTATTCCTCGCCGCTCCTGGAAAAGCATGAAAAAGATTTATTTACATTACATAAAATCATTAACAGCACAAACAGTGATAGTGGCGTGTGACCGTCGCGGTCGGACTGCTAAGTCATAGATCCAGAAAATTCAAAGGTTTAGGAATTTTCGGATTCATGTGCGTATTAAATTATCACTTGCTTCGGTAAAGGAAAACACCTTGAGGAATCCAGCATGTCGAGAGATATTTTTCGACCGTATGTAAAGGCCAATGCAGAGGCCCGGACTGCATAAAAACTCTGTAAAATCAGTAATCCCTGAAGGGATAGGCAGAGGTGTACCTAATAATACACCCTAATAGTAAATATGTTGTTTTTATTTTTATACATATATATACGAAACAGGCTTGCTTTTGGCCGCAACTCGCCTGATGAGAAGTGATTATGCGGCCTAGGGTGGAGCACGCTTGTCTAGAAGAAACCCTTGAAGAGACCCAAATTAGAATGATCACGAAACAGAGAAGCCGGCAGTGAATTCTACCGACGACGCGATGGGTGGCGGTTTGCACAGTCAATGTGGAAGCGTAACGCTTTGGCTTTCTTATATCCTCGTGTCAGCCAGCAACCCACTGGGCTCGTGGTGGATGACGACAGGCCCCCTCTCAAAGAGAGTAGGCCTGTAATCCAGCAGTAGTTTATGCTCATTGATTAGGCACTGGATAAGTCAAGCAAAGTTAATCGTGGGTTTATGAGGTCAGGTTCATGTCTCACAATTAATGCATATCATATAGCTTCGTGGCAGTAATATCCGAACGAAGAGTTCCGCAGAGCCGTACCTCATAGTACACCCACATAACACTAGCTATGCACAAATACAAAATTACAAACAGCTCACAAATCTAGTTTACTTAAATATAATTCAAAATATTACCGTATGAACTCCATACACGAAGCTGACATCAAACAGGAATTTGAAGAGAAACATGAGGACCAGTATGATGGACATAGCATATAGCCCGGTGAGTCCAGCTTGCTTCTCTACGTCACCGGGGTACTCCAGTTCGGGGTCAATGGATCCCACTGTAGCTGCGATGACTATCAATATAGATAGAAGTGAGAAAGACAGCACCTGGGAGTAAGGAATATAATATTTGAAGATATCAACAGGTGGAGTTTTTAGTTCCTAAGTGCTTTTTTATACATGCTTTGATGGTATAGCTCGTGGAAAAAACTTCCTTTTTAAAAATTACACCTACCGTGTGTTATCATCATTGTCTCTTATCTTGTTTTGCCCTTATCCCTATTCATTTGGCGACCCCAAATGAATGGGGACGCGCAGCATGTCTTCTTCTCCCAAACTTCTCTTTCAGCAGTTACCTCCTTTCTAACCATATCATCCTTCACACAGTCCATCCACCTTACCTACCTATCATGTGTAATATATAAAAAGGAATAGAAACTGTCACGTGTAAAGTCACCAACAGCTTCTGTATACAAAATATCTTAAGAATAGGAAACAGAAGTTGCCAATGAAAGGATAACCAACATTCTCAAAAACAATGGAAAGGTTGAAAACTTAAGAATAAAAACGAGTTATACTATAAGTGAAGTGGCAACAGATATGAACTTATTCTCAAAACAGTACAAAATGACAAAAACAACAAAACTGTAATTTTGCTAAAACAAAAAACCGGCAGAAATTTCAGAACGCCACACGTTACGTTCCTTACATAGTCCTTTCGCCTCGTCTACGTCAATTCACCTGCCCATACAACCACGCTGCACCTGACCTTTGTGTAGCACATCACCAAAATGGTTATGGTGATTTTTAAAAATTAATTACCAGTAAAAATTTAAGGAAGAGGCCCTTGCAATTCAACAATCAACTTACAAAATAAACACCTGATCAAAAACACATAGCAAACTCACCGCATTGATGCTTCCCATGATAATGCAACCAGTCTTCAGGTCGAATACGAAGCAACATGTTGTCAGTTGAGGGAGCCCCATTTTGTTCTGAAACCAACAGTAGTTCACTAGTTATTTATGAACATTTAATTTTTAGCTGGGTTTAAGAAAAATAACAACAGCCGCTTGAGTTGATCTTCAAGTTAAGCCGTGACCATCCATTACATACCGAGTTTTCTCCGTGCCTCGGTAAAAAAGTTAAGTCGTTGGTCCCGGCTGTCATTTGTAGATCTTTGACAGTCGTTATATTGTGATCAGAGGCCCGAAAGTCTGACAACCAGTCTTACCAAGGGGTATCGTATTACCAAGTATTAACTGGGTTGTGGAGGTCAGATAGGGAGTCATGGTATTCAACTGCATCCGATAAGACTGCAAGCCGAACCAAACATAGTTGGGAAACAGCCAGGCAGATAATATTATTAAGAGAAATAATTTGCTTTATACACGCCGCTGAACGGCATCGCTATGTTATGATTTGCAGGGGCTCGAATAATTCAAGGCATAAGTAAACACTTAATTCGAATTAATTTAACCAATGAATAGCATAATGTATTATTATTAAAGGTTTTTTATCGTAGTGTTAATTAATTGAATACACGTTGTATTCAATTAATTTATTGTTAATTACGTCTCATCTTCCTTAGTCAAAATAATCTGAAACTCCAAAAATCTTTCAATGATTGAAAGAGTTTCTTATGAAATCTTACAATCCGGCTATCATTCAGATAGTTTTGTTTGTGAAAAACTCATTCTATTACTATTACATAAACACAATAATTATCTTAACCAGCACAAAAACCCAGAACTAGCTGTAACGGGAGCATAATTATGTTTTTGTTTCCATAAATAAACATGCAAATTTAAGGCATTCAAGAGTGGCGCAGCCGGAAGTTTTGAATAGAATTTGATTTGATTTATACGTGTAGTCTTTATGTAAAGTTCAGCTTTGTTTTTTGCGTGCAGAACTAAATAATAATGCCAAGGCAAACTAGTATGCATTAGCATCTCGTATAAATTGACAAGTGGCAATCTAGATAATGCAGATGCATTTTGTGACACTACTCCTACTGGTGACCTGTAACACAGGCTTCTTCAGAAACCTACGTCAGGCACCAGTCTCTTCCAATGTGGAATATAACATTAGTCAAAAACATTGTTAATCTTTAAGGAAACCAATATTGTGAAGAGAGAATAAATAAATGATTTGATTGATTGATTGATTTTGTTGTTGCTGAATCACGTACTACTGAATAGTCCATTGCAGAGGTTTTATGGGGTTAATTTTTCGAGCATACCTAATTTTGAGATAATTATTTTCTTTTTTTTATTTGCGGTTATTACCCCTTTTTTTGCCCTTTATGTTCCAGGGCCGCGGTATCTCTTTCGAACAGTCCCGCAGCCTTGCGGTTAGTACCTACCTAACCTGGTGTCAGAGTTTTTATGCCGCTCATGGGCCTCTGACTTGGCGAGAAATCTCTTTGGTTTGGTTTCCTCACATTGTTTTCGAGATATACGGGAGAGGTATTTGTGGCACTTTGCAACCGCTATGCTATAGTTTATTTACCGCTGTCTATTAAGTTGAATAAAATGAGGTTAATCTCAGGTTGGCCAAATTAGTATCGCTGAAAATAAGTTGTGAAAGGACTAAACCTGCTGGTAACAGGTTAGAATGTAGCAAAAAAATACTGGTTACCTCTTCACAAATATTTTTTTTTAGTTCCACACCATACCCGAGAACCTTCTAGTTACGGATATTGGGGGTCAAAGTTCCAACTTTTTCACAAGTTTTTAATGTAAAATTTTTACTTTAAAAACCTCCACGACCCCCGTATTATCATCCATCCATCAGCACATTGTTTTGAGTGCGTTACATTGAGTCCTACCATAAAACATGATTTGACCCCAAAAAAAAGGCGTTTCCCAGCAATATTTTTTACGTAAAGTCACTATGTTTGATGGACATCATGCTTGGTTGACGGCTTCGTGACCATGAAGTCTTAAAGCAGTATTGTTTAATTCTTATTTCAGATTGGAGAAAGAGATGGGGATAGTCGTGCTGTCCATCCCTTTCTCACTCTGGAACAAGAATATAACAACACTACTTTAACAGTAACACTCGTATCTATAAACAAGTCTAAGTGATTACTTGAGTAAAAATGATTACTTAAGATACGATATTTATTCTGTAGTTTATTAATTGCTTGAACTTAGAACTGTCAAAAGTTAGAACTTATCTTTGCTTTCTTTGACGGTTGTTATTCGTTTAAATTCTTGTCTAGTGCATAAAAATGTTTGCGTAATTACTTAAACTCAAGTAATTACTTTAATTTGACTATAGATACGGGTATATGACGTCATAGTAACCCCTCGGTACTTTCACAGTTGCCGTTCTTTCAAAATATCTTTAACAGCAGCAACGTTAATGTGACAAAAAAAACACTAATTTTGTCAGACTTGTAAGGAAACAATCGAAAAGCAACCTTACAGTAACGAAAATAAGGAACACTCTTTTGACAGGGATGCAAACTTATAGATAAAATAACAGTGAAAGCCGTTAGTACAGAATCACACAACCTCATTAAACATACAAATCCACAGAAAAAATAATCACAGATTCCATACTTAAATATAGAACTTCACTAGATATAAAAGTACATATTATATTACACATACCTTGCTATACGTTTGCCTAGTGAGATGTTCGGTAGTTACTGTGTCAGTCGCTACTGCTACCCTTACTAGACGGGGTCGCTATGGCGGTTTGCCAAAGAGTATGATCAATACAGACAGGATAGTAGGTCAAGTACTGGTGAAGACTCAGAGAGGACCACTTCTTTTGTAAGTTCAAAATGGCTGTGATATCTCGAGAGTTTTTTATAAGGGTTGATGGATGTATGTTCTGACTGGTAAATAGTTGTAAAAAATATTGATGAAGTGTTTTTTTAAGAACCTAGTCTTGAGATTTTCTGTTCTGTGTAAGCTTTTCTTTAATTTTAAAAGGTAATTTACCATACCGATCTGCTCCGATTTACGGTACCTCAGGTCGCTTACTCGAGGAAAATCGGAGCAGTCCAGGGGGATGGCAAAGTAGTCCGGGACGTAACGCACCGGATCAACTCAGGATGGATGAAGTGGCGACAGGTCACTGGAACAACTTACGGCCCGCGGATGCCCCTCAAGTTATAGGGTAAAATATACAAGTCCGTGATTAGACCTCTCGTATTGTATGGATCGGAATGCTGAGTTGTGAAGAAGATGGATGTAAAAAATTGCATATAGCGCAGATGAGAATGTTGAGATGGATGTGTGGTGTGCCAAGAATGGATAAAGTAAGGAATGAGTATATTAGAGAATGGTAATGGTGAATTTACATAATTTAGAGAAAAACCACACAGAAGCCACTGCCAAACGATAAGTTATAATTAGCAAAACCCGTGACATTGATTGAAGTGATTATGGCTACCTATATTAAGGACCAATAGGCATTACTTACTGAAATTATCTTCGAACTAAGCCGGCAGGAAAATGCATTGTGTTTAATTTTATTTACAGAAATTGCACGCTTACCTACGCTCCATTCGTCCAAAAATATAATAATTATACCAGTAGCATTGTCTAATTCATGAGATTATTTATTTAACAATAGAAGGATAAACTACAATGAAGTAATTAGGGGCTTTACCTATTTATCTATATAATTTTGCACCAAGATTAATCTTTTCCTGTAGATACTTGCACAATAATAATTTATTTATTTAAGTAACAAGTTTATTGTACCGTTAATATTACTCTGTAGAGTGTATTTCCCTCGGACAGATTCCTTATACTTAGATTATTTTCCTCTTCTAGGAAATGTTGAAAACTTCCCGTGCCACATAGTGTGGAATGTCGTTGGATAGGTCTTTAAAAAAATTGCGAGTTTATTTAAATTATTCGTCATGTCTGTCTGTCTGTCCGTCCGTATGTCACAGCCACTTTACTCCCAAACTATTGGGACTACAAAGTTGAAACTCGGTAGGTAGAATGTATTCTGTGAACCGCTTTATGATTTGTATACAAAAACAAAAAACAAATAAAAGAATAAGTGACACCTCCCCATGCATGGAACTGAAACTAAAAAAAAAGAAAAACATGAAACCTATACGTTCGGGGTGTTTATAGATAGGCCGTCTAATTTCTAAAGTAAGGGGAGGAAAATTCTGAAAAAATGTAGGATTATGGAACGTAAATAAAGATTTTGATGTTTCGTTTTTGAGATACTTATGGGACTTTTTCATCAAAGTGCACCAGTAACTTCGTTTTTCATTAAGATACTATGAAAAAGAAATTAAGTTTAGCTGTTGAATGCAATATTGTTTGGTGGTACGGAACTCTGTGTGCGTGTGAGTACGACTCGCACCAGGCCGGTTTTTTTCCTTTATCGTTTAAACGGCTACTAGATATTGATAAAATAATACTGATTCGGAGTGTAAAGCATTGTGCCCATTAGGGCTAGAGCTTGATTTTACAGTTTAATTCATTTAAGAGAGCGAATGGTCTAAAAAAGCTTGGCTAACGTGACTTATTAAAAAATACCTACACCTTCTTCCTTGTAGCAACATCGTTATCGATCTCATAGGTAGTTGGTAGGTTGGTGGATACTCTAACAGGAAAATTGTAAATCAAGTTAATAATTGGACCAATCAAGTTTATATTATTAACTACCTATGATTAAACTTGTTCACAAAGTTATCTACAGTTTTGAATCTCCAACATCATCATCATCTATTCTAAGCCTTATTCCAACTATTTTGGGGTCTGCTAACCGGATGCTGCTCAATACCAGTATTTTACATGGAGCGACTGCCCATCCGACCTCTACAATTTTGCACTGGGTAATACGATGATACCCCTTGGTAAGACTGGTTGTCAGACTTTTGGGCGATTGATTACCTGTATTTTTTTTTCTTTATTTCTTTTTTAATGACTTTTAAAAATCTACAAATGTCAGCCGGGACCAACGATTTTACGTGCTTTCCGAGGCACGGAGGAAACTCAGCATGTAATGGACCAACCTGAAGATCCGTACGGCTGTTATTATTTAGCCACGAGTTCCTTATTCCAGTTTTAAATACAAAAACATAATCACAATCGGTATTTTTTTGGATATAGTACTGCTGTGCATGAGATTCAGGGTTCCCGAGTCTGGCAAACAATTAATTATTGGGTTTATCCTTAACGAAGTTCTTAGTTACAGCCACAAGTCTGGATTTGTCATCGGTCAATGGCAATATGGTATCGCCCCTTTACCTATATGGAACTGCTTAAACGTAATTGTTTAAGACAAGCTGTGATATAGGCGCACCTCTGCCTGACCTTTTGGAGATTACAGGCGCGATGTGAAGTTTTGTGAAACAACACAGCTTGAGTACATAATTTTCAGCGACATAACATAATTTGTATATGTTACCGGCCAAACCCGATTTCCGGCAAAACTAGTTTGTCCTAGGCCAATCACAAAAGAACGATCATAGAGCACCCCGTCTGAATGGGTTAGGTTAGGTTAGAACTGTGACCAACGGCGAACGCCACTTCCAAGTTGGGCGCATTGTAATTGATTTCCTTGGGTTAGTACATCCTGACAAGATAAACCAGTAAACCGGTTTAGCCTAGGACAAACTAGTTTTGCCGGAAATCGGGTTTGGCCGGTAACATATACATAAACTCACACCTTTACCACATGGGGGTGACAGAAGTTCCAGAACACCACCTGCTACGATACTCACACTCCTTTCAGCGACATGTCTCATCTGATTCTCACACAATTTTAGTCTGTGGTCCATCAGGCGCCGTTATGTCTGAAATTATAATCAATAGTATGTTACAGTCTGGGATGCTGGACCAATTAGGTTTTTTTTTGTAATGTAGGCAGGTTAGAGGGCCAGAGGGTAGCTGGCCTAAAACGGTGGCAGGAGGTCGACAGTAATATATTGTATGTGACAATAATATGAGGAGCTCGTGGCTTGCCTAGATTAGTCCGTGAATGGGTGACAACCACCCATTGCATACCGAGTTTCCTCCGTGCCTCGGAAAGCACGTTAAGCCGTCGGTCCCGGCTGTCATTTGTAGATCTTCGACAGTCGTTACAGTTGTGGCCCGAAAGTCTGACCTCCAGTCTTACCAAGTATCGTATTACTCAGTACTAACTGGGTTGTGGAGGTCAGTTAGGCAGTTCCTCCATGTAAAATACTTACTAGTATTTTACATGGAGCGACTGTCTATCTGTCCGGTTAGCTGCATCGGTTAGACTGGAAGCCAACCCCAACAAAGTTGGGAAGACGCTAGACAGATGATGCGTAGGTAGACAAATGTTTCTCTTAGTCTTACCCATATCGGTGTGAGCATCATGGAAAGGTTTCCTGGTTAACAAGACTGATAGAGCAGAAGCTGACGTCACGCATAGATATTTTTCAACCTGGTAATCTTACACAGAAGTCAAACCATTTGTATAAATAAGACACTTTTCGTATGGAGAAGAATGGGCAAGAAATAGCAAATTCGTTTAAACGTGTCTTAAAGAAAAATTCTTAGGTATTTAGTTTGGACTTATACCTGATTAAGTACCTTTTTTTTATTACAAAATAGGCCTGCTCTTGACCTCGATCACGCCTGATGGAAAGCGATGGATGAGGTCTATGATGAAACGAGCGTGCCCTTAAGATGCCTGTTCACTCTTGCTTTGAAGGCAGACGGGTTATGTGTGGGAGGGAACACAGATGCCGGCAGAGAGTTCCACACTTTGGCTGTGCGCATTAAACGTGGAGGAGAAGCGCCGAGTACGACTTGTCGGGATATCAACCAAGTGTGGATGGTACGCCGCAGCACGTCTGCTAGTCCGGTGGTAAAAGGTCAACGGAAGCGTGACTGAGTATGTAAGTTCGATTCTTACCAGCTGCACTAGTAATTTTAAGTAATTATTGTTTGTTAAAACCTTGCAGACACAAGATATACCTAGATAACGCAAATATCACGATCTGTATGAAAACCAAGCGTTGATTACCTACTATGACGTCATAGAGGATTATTTAGTTACTGTACAAACAAGTAACTTTACAACATAGACTACGATTTTGTTCCTTAAATGTCTAGATTGATGTTCCTAAGTTGTAACGTTGTAACTTTGTTGTTTTAAGCAAATTAGCTTGTTGCGACAGTAGCCACGATAAGCATAAAATTATTAAGCCGGAAAGTATGTGCTCATGAGTTATCTAGGTATATCTATGTCTGTGCTTGCAGCTTGCACAAAGTCTGCCTAGTTTAACTTACTCCTTATCACATCAGCTAAGATCTGTCAGTAAAAGTTCCGTCAAAATAGGTCCAGCCGTTTCGGAGATTAGCCGGAACAAACAGACGGACAGACAAAAATTGAAAAAAAATGACTTAGTTATAAGTGCCGAATATTATGTACATAAATTATCTAAAGGA
Organism: Eurois occulta; assembly: GCA_950022335.1. Lineage (NCBI taxonomy): Eukaryota > Metazoa > Arthropoda > Insecta > Lepidoptera > Noctuidae > Eurois > Eurois occulta. Next base: position 3,467,786 of record OX465491.1, on the reverse strand, counting down.
TTCAGTACAAAGCTGTTAATTTATTATTACAGATCGACACTTCAATTTTGTTTATTTGTATCAATATCCGCTAGAATTATTTAAAAGTCGAATCTTATGCGATGACTATTAAGTATGTATTTTGATTTCTCCCGCCTTGCTGTTTAATGTTATTTTTATCCTAACCTTTTGCTAACAACCTCAGTTTGAATTTGTGTACATAAAAGCCGAAAGAAGGATCATTCTGGAGTAAGGTATTTTCTTCAAACTTGTGCTGATATTTACTGCTGTTTCCTATTTGCTGAGTAATTGTGTAACTCTGACGACGACGGTCATGATGCGCCGACATGTACAAGTCCCATGTAAGGGTGGCGAGCCTATTGCTATCAATCGGAGCATAAATCCAAACTCCGTGGATCCTACTGAGGAATTTCTGTTCTTGGAATTTGTAGTACCTAAATCCTTTAAAATGGTGAAATGGCTCCTCCATACGGACTCATAAATAAGGTAATTCACTGGATTTATGTTGTATGCAGCAGTCTCTTTGACGTGTTCTTAAATGGCTTAATTACTCAATTGTTTCGGTAATTTAATTCACTCATGATTAGGGCCTAGCCATTTTATATTTGCTTCATAACTCTTCGTTAATTCGTCCTAACGGATACGGATGAGGTCAATATAAATAATATAAGATAATAATTCTGAATAAGTACTGCCAATTCAGATTATTATATTAAAATAACAGCCGCTCAGATCAATTTTCAGGTTTAGCCGCGCTTGCCTAGGTTGGTCTGTGAGTGGTGAGTGGGTGACCTCCAATTAAACACTGAGTTTCCTCGGTACCTCGAAAAGCACGTTACGCTGTTCGTCTCGGCTGTCAGTCGTTATAGGTAGTCAGCGCCCGAAAGTCTGACAACCAGTCTTGCCAACGGGTATCGTATTTCAACTGGGTTGTGGAGGTTAGACAGTCGCTCCATGTAAAATACTGGTACTTATTCAGAGGCATTCGGTTTGACTGGAAGCCGACCACATAGTTGGGAAATGGCTAGATAGATGATGAGTATTCAGATTATTCCTCGTCATTATTGAACTTGTGGTTTTTATCACGAGTCACTATAATTATATCGTGTTCGAAACACAATACTGCGCTCCAAAACAAATATAGCTGCCGTGGCTCAAAAGGCTGCATAACTAAAATGGGACTGGGCAGGTCATGTCTGCCACATGCTGGACAAACTGTGGGCCAAAATACCAGGCAACTGGTGCCCTGACACAGTGAGACGGGGTCGCGGCAGGCAAGTTCCGTTCGAACTGGAAGGAGGACGCGCGAGTTCGTGAGAAGTCTGAGGAGTGGAGGGAGGCCTTTGCCTAGGAGTGGGACAGAGCAGGCTAGGAAAAAAGCTATATGTGTTATGTCGGTAGGCAGTCCTATGTAATAAATAAGGTCTAATTTAGGCTAAATCAAACATAAATCCTTATTTCGTTTATTCATTATTCTTACATACTACATTTTTAAATATTTTTATCAACAAAAATTATATAAAAAACATTTAAAAATATAAAAAATAGTAGTCCGCCTGTGTCGGGAGCAGGGTCCAAGCTACCGGTGGTTAGGGCTCCAGAGACAGGAACCTCCTCAGAATGCGAGCCGTATCGAGGAGTACTGCCTTCTGAATCAGGCCCTTGATCCAACGGCCTAAGGAGAGCTTCGAAAGATGGTCATCGAGGCTTTTGGCCATATGGTCATTGGCCGTTACCACAATCAGCACAATGATAATCGAGTTCACATTCCACATGTCAACAACCTCGTGTGACAAATCGAGATATTTTATTTGTTCCTCTTTTTTCAGCTTTCACGAGGTTCTCGTCATGCGGGATGGTAACATCGACTATCATTACGCGGCGCGCTGTTCGGTCTATCACCAATATGTCAGGCTAAACATAAATCCTTATTATTGAAGTAAACGGAAATGACAATTACTTTTAAATGAACGGAAATATAAATATTAGTTCAGTAAATCATGTCATGCATGTCAAATAAAAAACTAACTAGGTACCCTAAAAATACAACTATTAATTCAATAAACCTTACATAAGTCAATATAAAAACGTGAACATACCCTTACATTACAAACTAACTTAAAATTAAAATCAAATGATGCTTTGCGCTTATACATATACACATTTGCCTAACCCTTCGGAATTACAGGCGTTATGTATGTGGGTATATTGGTAGAATCTGCGTTTAAATATGACGAATGGTTCCTCAATCCATACGGACACAGTTTATGACATCCAACTTACTAGCCTCATTATCTTCTATCAGAACTAAATAAGAATCACATAATTATACTGTTATTTTGTCAAATGCGAGGGGAGGAAGTCGGCTGGGATTTTGGGACAGCAGGGGTGGGGGACAGTGGGGGTGACCCTTTTTTGGACCAATTAATGTTATCGGAAGGGGAAAGGAAGGGGGAGCCTCACTCTCTCTCTCTGCTGGACATATTATTATGCCTTATCCAAGAGTCGCCACATCGACAGATACATGATGACATTCAACATACTAGCCTCATTATCTTCTTTCGGATTAAACTAAATAAGAATCACATAATTATACTGTTATTTTGTCAAATGCGAGGGGAGGAAGTCGGCTGGGATTTTGGGACAGCAGGGGTGGGGAACAGTGGGGGTGACCCTTTTTTGGACCAATTAATGTTATCGGAAGGGGAAAGGAAGGGGGAGCCTCACTCTGTCTCTCTGCTGGACATATGCCTTACCCAAGAGTCACCACATCGACAGATACATGATGACATTCAACATACTGGCCTCATTATCTTCTTTCGGATTAAACTAAATAAGAATCAGATAATTATAATGTTATTTTGTCAAATGCAGGAAGTCGGCTGGGATTTTGGGACAGCAGGGGTGGGGGACAGTGGGGGTGACCCTTTTTTGGACCAATTAATCTTATCGGAAGGGGGAGCCTCACTCTCTCTCTCTGCTGGACATATGCCTTACCCAAGAGTCGCCACATCGACAGATCCTCTGATTATCTCCTTCCTACCAGTTGATTCCATCACCGTCGTGGATAGTCATAACGGATTGATGGAGGCCTGAATTTCAGGCTATCGAGATTCACTTCGTCTAGGATTCTTGACAGTACACCAATAGACTTTTTTAATAAGTCCTACTCTCTAACCGATCTTTATCCAATTATCCTATAGCATTTTAGGTAAATTGTTTGCAACAAGCACAATCAGTATCATTTTCTTATATATTAATTATTATTTATTGCTTTTATTACTAATATTCCTTATACCTTTTCACGCCTAACCCACTGAACCGATCATCCTGAAATTTTGCATATACGTTGTCAGGTGTACAGAAATGGACATAAATCTTTCATTCCGAAAAAAAGTACTATTACTGAGGAAAACAACAATAACTTTCTAATGATAATAGATGGCGCCACGTGTCTTTCGAATCATGGTTGAACTATATTATTAAAAGCAGAGTACTACCTGAATTGATTGTCAAATTCTAAATTAACGAGAGCGAAGCCGCGGAAAAAAGCTAGTCATCCATAAATATGAATAAAGTGTTAAAATTATGAAAATACTATATTGTGAAATGAGTATTTTTAATTTAAAAAAAACGACGCATTTACGTTACATTTACACCCCGCGTTCCTGTTAAGGCCGCTACCGCACTGGGCGGTCTCGACATAGATACCGTCGCTGTCGCAAACTTTCGGTCGCTTATTAATAACGAAAAAATTCGGTTGTAATAACGATGCTTGCGAGAAATGCATCTTGGATGTAGAGACTTGATATCTATGTGTAGACTGCCGGTCCCGGTCATAAACGCACGTCTTACTTTACTATCTGCAAAAAATGTTCATGTTTATGTACGTTAGTAGGTACGCAAAATATAGGCCCCTAGCTACGTGCTCTACTCGTATTATAGTAAGTAAAACATCAAGGGTGTGGTACTTCCATGTTCTTGGGGTGTGACTATCGATTGGAACGCGGTTGCCATGGCAACCTATACAAGGCGACAGGCGTAGGCGGCGAGTAGCGATGATTTGATTGACGCTTGTTTACGCAAACCATACAGTTTGCGGTTAGTTTGCGTTAAGTGACTTTAATCATGGTCGAGTAAACAAGGTTGGAGGGTGATTATTGTTCGATATAAATAGGAATTTTGTTCCGCGAAATGATATTTTTGGTAAACAAAATAAACTTTATTTTCCTAAAGAATATGTGGGTTTATTTTTTATCTTAGCAAGTTAGATCGTGTTACACTGGACTAAAAAGAACAAAACTTGTTTGGTATTTATAAATAGTAAGATAGCTATGCTACTGACTGACTAATCAAACCACAGACGTAATAAAAGCAATCGTATCACTTTTGAGCGGAAATAGAATATCTCTCAGGTAAGGTGGTCTAGTGAGTTTGTCTAAGCATGGGTGTTTTTTCATGAATTAATAATAATGGTTTATTTCTCTATTCATTTTTTTTACACATTCATTACATTTTTAAATATTGGAATATAAAATAATATAAAAACATTTAAAAATATAAAAAATAATGGTTTATTTTTTTTATTTTTCAAAAACTTAGTACTACTTTACAATGGCAATGTGGCAACAATTTCAGTTTAGGCAAAGAAATTAGCGTCTGTAGCCGAACTAGGCATAGCCTGTATTTCGGCTATCAGCACCATTCCCCTCGAGAATTAATAACACAAGAAAGTGCCAAGCAATAGAGGTTTATACATTAAATCAGTACTACAGAATAATAGTTAATAAGTACTCTTTAGATAAGCAATTAGTAAATAGGTAAGTACATTATTTTAATCTTATAATTAATTCGAATCATTATTGTTTTTAATTGGATTGTTTGCATCTGCACCAATATATTCCACCATCGCGTGTTTACATGTAATGTATGTATAAGACAATTTCAGTCGCTCCATTTAAAATACTGGTATTCAGCTGCATCCGGTTAGACTGGAAGCCGACCCCAACATAGTTGGGAAAAGGCTAGGCAGATGATGTATGTATAAGACAATTTATAACCTCGGCCTCGACACAAAGCCTACGCCGTAGCTGTTTTGCTACGAACCTTTTACTTTCTAGGTAATATTTCTTGCTATTCCTATTACGGGTAACATTACTTTTACGTGTGATATCCTCACGAGTACTGAGTTTTTACGTCAGATAGTCACCTTCCAAATCCCCACGGAATAACTCTGAAAACACATTGTGAACGCACCTACTGGCACCTTCATCATCTTAATATCTTAATGATGTAGTTTGGATGTAGGTATAGAGTAATTTTCGGAAAGATTTTGAAAATCCTTTCTCGCAAATAGTTCATATTTAATAATCTGAAATGGAATTTATATCGAATCATTAGAATTTTAGAATCATATTTTCATTATGTTATTAAATAATTTGTATGTCCAAGTGGCTGATCATGGAATGAACTGTATTAGTATATAATTATGTTATGACCACCTGCATGTCACCCATGTATCACAAATATAGGATTTGATTTGATTTAAAAAAAACGTCAAGTTTCCTTGAGCTAATTTCCGACGTACGTACGAAAATTTCAGTTTCGCGGGCTACCTTAGCGCGTCCACCTCATAGTATATGAATGTTTAAATTGTGTTTGAATATCTATACATCTATACAAATAAATAAAATTGAAGTGTCTGTTTGTGATTACAAAATAACAGCATTTTACTGAATGCATATGAAAGTATTTAAGTATATACGGTACTTATAACAAAAAAAAAAACATTGTTTCATTTTTGTCTGTCTGTCTGTTTGTTCTGGCTAATCTCTGAAACGGCTGGGTCGATTTAGCTGGGACTTTTACTGGCAGGTAGCTAGCTTTATTTTGGGATATAGATAAGCCTTGAAATTGTTAACAAAATCCGATTCAAATAGGGAAGAATCTTTATAATAATTTCACGCGGGCGAAGGTCGCGGTGCACAGCTAGTCAATTAATAATTATTATATATACGTATAAATATATAATAATGTGTTGTGCATGCAAAGCTCGTTTTCTTAACGACAGAACCGGTTTCGCTATTGTTCATATAGGTACGTAGTCAATAATAAAATAATTATTTATTAATTAATAAACTAAAATGAAAACAAGGTAGATTTTTGTGGTGCATATATAAATCAATACTAAGTACCTTTACAACAAAAAAATGCGTTGGTATATTATTAGAAAGTGTTTAAACTTTATTAATATTCATGAATATTATTATTGACAGTGACTTATCAGAAAGGGGCACTGATACGAATATAAAAGCTTGTTTTAGTCGCGGTAAATATTTTTAAAAGATAAATTCAGTGATAAGAGAAGGAGTGATTAAAGAGCAATAACACATAAAAGAGACAACTTAAAAGTAAAACAATCACATTTATAATAATTAAACTGACTACCGCTTTGCCCGACTTGGGAACCGAACCAAGGACCTCTAGACCAACAAGGCAGAGCGCAGACCTGGGCGGGCCGCACTGTATTGCAGAAATCCTCCTACTTCATTGTCGTACATTTACATAAACCACCGAACAGTACAGGCAGGGCAGGCTGTAATGTGCAGTAACGTGCATGTAGTTTTTATAACTAACTTAGAGCGCAAGCCACACCGTCTGCAAGCGAGCGAGCGAACGAGTACACTCGCTCGCTCGGGCGAGGCATCGTTTCACCCCTTTTCATACTTTGGTACACACCGCGAACTGCCGAAATAGCCGAAATGAAGTAAGATAGGAGGCTCGTGAAGCTCGCTCGCTAGCTGGCGGTGTGCCCTTCGCTTCAGATAGGATATCGCTCCATGTAGGTAATATGACTGAATATGGCAGACTGGAAGGCGACCCCGAAACACATCATTATGAAAAAGCTTGGCAGATAATGGATGATTCTGTAACTCGTTTGTCTATCTATGAGTTCATAGATAACCTCTAGTTCAATGTGAAGAGTTCATGATAACAAGCTATGAAAGAATACGAAAGGGATTCCCAAAGCGTCTTTTAAGTTTAGGGTATATCTGACCGATTACTGATCAGTAGTTAGTCTTAACTAGTGTGGAATATCGGTACTTCCCACTAGGCTATTAGGTCGAGGACCTGTGACAATCGCTTGTTTGATTAGATATAAGTTTACCAGGACCACTTCTGTACTCCTCAAGCCCCTCGTTCTAATATCAGACGTTGACGTTAGTCCTTGCATAGTTCTACGAAATCATAATAAAGTTGGGAAATACGAGGATACGAAAGACTCTAGAGGGCGTAGGACTCAAAATTCGTAGTCTCAACTCCTAGCCTCTATAGCTTAAGGTGGGACACCAGGAAACCACCGCGAAATTAAAATTTTCTATACGGTTTTTGCATTTTGCCGGTCAGTGTCTGGTTTTATGTTGAGTATGACAAATGACTTGGTAGGCGTTGTATTCGGTATTTTATGTTATTATGCACGTCACGGTCATTGCTTTGCTTTAGCGCCGTCGCGCAACGCAAACGCCATAGAATGACGCCTTTCAGCGAAACTGGAGTTGTTCTGCCGTTCTAATTTCGTTGACAGGCAAATAGTGCTGCAGATTTTTTTGTTTATTTATTTAGGTTTGTCGACAATTGTTTACACGTTACATTGCATTTTAAAAGTACATGATATATATTTATAAGTGCAACAATTACTTATAGGCTAACACCATATCCACAATTTTATTTATATTATAATATTATTATTATATATTTTTATTATTTTGCTATGGTGACGGAGTTGCTAACGCTGCGTTAGCTCTATCCAAACGCAGCTTTTGATAAAATGCTTTCAGCACTTACAACGTTTATCTTTCACCCCAAGTTTCGCGAAGCGAAATCATATAAAAAAAAACTCAAAACAGTTTAAGGAAAAGTAGAAATACGTTGAATTTATACATTATTAACACACTGAAGACCACTTGTAACTTTAATTCTATGAAACAATGAAGTTTTTGCTTTTATTAATAAATAGCTATTCAATGGCGTTCACTATCAGGAATACTACAGATAACGTTCTTATCAGTTCCAGTGGTAGACGTGATTGTAAGTTGACGCGTCATGATAAAGCGCAGTACAGATTCTAAGAAAAAGGCTTATGAATTATGATGCATAACATAGAATGCATCTTTTATTTCATTTTAATTGAAATTAAATTTTTAATTTTCACTTAATGATTTCATTGTATTTTCAAAATAAATGCAATACGGGGTGGAAGGGACACACGATCCCGAACGATTTCGTAGCACGATGCCCACTTTCGCACTATCATTACTTCTTTATATTTTCAGGTAATTGGGAGCACAATTAATGCCAGCATTTTGAAACCACCACACGTTAACTCGCATAACGATTACAACCGGATATTTTGACAAATATATTCTTTAATATATTTATCTCAGTATACCTACTACTTGGGGGCCACATAGAAAATTTTCATGTGATATTTTTTTTAAATCGGCGACATTTCGACCGTGTAGGAATTTTACTTTCGTAGGAAACTGCAAAATCCTACGTCGGAGTCAATATACAACAGATAATAACTAGCATTCAAAATAAATAATAGTAAAATATATGTAAATTATTTAATTCATAATACATATTCAATTTAAATGAGTAAACAGTCAAATATAATAATAATCGAATACGTTATGTCAATAAGAATCAAAATCAGTAAATACTTAAATAGTAAAAGTCACCCCATTTTTTGCTGTGAGCATTTACATCAAGCTAAAGTAATAACTTAAGTTTAATTAATTACTTAAGCAACCATTTTTATGCGATAGACAAGAATTTGAACGAAGTAAGAACCGTCAAAGAAAGCAAAGCTAAGAATTCTAACTTTTGACAGTTCTAACTTCAAACAATTACTTAACTACATAATAAAAATCTCAAGTAATTACTTTGACTTATTTATAGTATAGATACGGGTTTAAGTGTTTCGGTATCTAGCTTAATATGTCAATCTAATACCAAATGTTTTCCTATTTATTGCTGTTAGAATGTTACTTTGTTTGACCCTGATTTACTGCGTTCTAGCCAATGGACAAAAAGGCCCACAAAGGTCACCATTACATTGTTGTACTGGGGGTCTAAAATGGCCGCTTTAGTAATTATAATACTTAGTGGTAAGATGAACTGTGTGCTTAAATGAGCCAGAAGTCCAGGGGGTCTAAAATGGACGCTTTAGCAGAATCATAATGGGATAAAATAGTCACAAGGTGACAATTTATAATAGTAGGTACGTCTATGACCATTTTAACAATTTAAATGTAATTATCCTATTATGATTCTGCTAAAGCGTCCATGTTAGACCCCCTGGACTTCTGGCTCATTTAAGCACACAGTTCATCTTACTACTAAGTATTATAAACGCTAAAGTTTGTGAGGACAGTTGGATGGATGTTTATTACTTTACTCTTTCACACAAAAATTACTGACCTGTTTTTAGGGTTCCGTACCCAAAGGGTAAAACGGGACCCTATTACTAAGACTCCGCTGTCTGTCTGTCTGTCTGTCGGTCTGTCTGTCTGTCTGTCTGTCTGTCTCCAGGCTGTATCTCATAAACCGTGATAGCTAGAAAGCTGAAATTTTCACAAATGATGTATTACTATTGCCGCTATAACAACAAATACTAAAAATTAAAAAAAATAAATGTTAAGGGGGGCCCCCATACAACAGATATGTTTTTTTGCCGTTTTTATAGATAATGGTACGGAACCCTTCGTGCGCGAGGCCGCACTTCTCGCACTTGGCCGGTTTTTTACAGTAATATATAGCTTATACATGATCCGAATAGCACATAGGCTAAAGAAATTTACACCGGCGAAGCCGTTTGCGGAAGCTAGACTGTCATAAAAAGACCTTCATCAAACAAACATAAACTGAAAAACACTCATTCAAAGTATGTAAAACAGACGGAACCCAACGCAGGTCACATCAACGATGCCTAAATATTGCATTAATGAAGCACTGTATATTGTAGCGCGTGTTTTTATTATTAATATTTAACATTCAGTGTTGGAGCTCCCAAAATACTTAGCACAATAAAATGACATCATCAACCATTATGGCAGCCAGTCTGACCTTGTGATCCCCGGCGAAGCGAAGCGAAACGCCATAGCAATTATGTATGTATTCCGTGTTCAACTTCAAATCTATGTCCTATAAATATGCCATTTTCGTTTTAACAAATATCAACTTTATGTCTCTGTAAATTAAGTTAGCTTCAGAATAATTGGAACTATTGAAAACGACACAAAAATGTTTGAAGTTGTAGCGCAAACTAAACTTTGTGTGTGAGTGTTAAAGTTGTTTTTTCCACAAATTCAGACAGATATTTTTGGAAATTAAATATCAAACTTAGGATAGGTACTATATATAGCTTTTGAATACTTTTTTTCTGTCTGCAATGTTCGTTTGTGTCATGTTTTGGGCTGACTGTAGCCTTGTCATGCTGTATACAGGGAGACGATAGGTCTCAAGTAATTCATATGGTTCTTTTGCAATTATTTAGCCGAGGTCGATAAAGACTGAGGAGGTTCTTTTTATTTACTTATTGAAACTTCATGGTACCTAAATATCATAATTATAATCCTACTTAATATTATAAATGCGAAAGTTTGTGAGTATGGATGGATGGATGTTTGTTACTCTTTCACGCAAAGACTACTGACTGGATTTGAATGAAATTTGGCACACAGATAGTTTATAACCTCGATTAACAGATAGGATACTTTTTATCCCGGTAGTGTGATCCCGTGGGACAATAACTGAACTTACGCGGGTGAAGCCGCGGCATGACCTAGTAATCAATAAATAATGGTCATAATAACATGATACATATCATACGTAATGAATTGGACCACGGGCAAGAGAATGCCGATGATGCTCATCATTTTCTTGCCCTTATTCCAATTCATTCATAATACATTTATCAAACAGACATAGCGGACTTAATGTAACAAACAAAGCATTCTTTACTAGTCAACCCTTGGGGTCAATAGGACAACATTAGATATCATCATCTGCCGAGCCTTTTCCTAACTATGTTAGGGTCGGCTTCCAGTCTAACTGGATGCAGCTGAATACCACTATTTCACATGGAACGACTGCCTATCTGACCTCCACAACCCTGTTAGTAGGTACTAGATAATACGATACCCCTTGGTAAGACTGGTTGTCAGACTTTCGGGTCACTGACTACCTGTGACGACTGTCAAAGATCTACAAATGACAGCCGGGACCAACGGCTTAACGTAATTTCCGAGGCGTGGAGGAAACTGGGTATGTAATGGGTGGTCACCCATCCACGAACAAATCTAGGTAGGCACGGCTTAACCTAAAGATCGACCCCGAGCTGTTCTTATTTAGCCACGAGCTCCTCACAAATAGGACAACATTATGATAGCTGGGTCAATATATATTTTTATATTAACTTAACTAATTCGTCATCGTGAACAATGATTGTGATGTGTATTCAATGGCGACAGGTCACTGGAACAACTTGCGACCCAAGGATGTTAAAGGAGAAAATATACAAGTCCGTGATTAGACCTTTCGTACTGTATGGATCAGAATGCTGGGCTGTGAAGAAGATTGGTGAAAAAAGATTGCATGTAGCGGAGATGAGAATGTTGAGGTGGATGTGTGGAGTAACAAGAATGGATAAAGTAAGGAACGAGTATAATAAAGGAAGTTTGAAAGTTGCAGCAGTTACAGAAAAGTTGAAAGGGAATCGATAGTCTGGTCTCTTGGTATGGACATGTAATGAGACTAAAAGAGTGATGAATATAAATTTTGATGGATGGAGAGGGAGAGAAAGACCAAAGAAAAGATGGATGGATTGTGTGAGGACTGAAATAGAGGAAAAAGGAGTAAATGATTGCGTGACGATTGACAGGGGGGAATGGAAAGAACGTGTTACGCCGACCCCAAATAACATGGGACAAGGAGAGGAAGATAATGATGGTTGTGTGTTTTAAATGATTGTGTTTTATGTAGAAAACCCAATGCTTGTTATTTTGATCGGTACCTATCATTCACTCAGGTTAAAGTTACAAGTTGTTTTGTAGTTGATTCATATTTGTAAAATTACGTGGCATTTCTTTCAAAACCAAGCCTATTTCCTAGGTGAGTTAAGCAGAGGTGTAAGCACATTTTGCTAGTTACATTCAAGTCCAATTTACTACGGAGCGCGCCCATTTCCATCACCAGAGCGATTAGGTACTGCTACTGTTTCCTGTGACGATAACTGCGGATGTGGTCGACGATGATTCACCACTGTACTTTTTTAATCTTTTTCAGCGTTCAATTGTTTTAAAGAGGTCAACTTGAACAAGCAAAACCAGATGTGCGATGTTGCATTGCAGTCCGTGATCTATATTATTGCCTTTTCGAGAGTCATAAATATTATATTCTTAGGAATTTCTCAGTACCACGGAGTCTGGATTTGTGCCTGGCTGATGGCAATAGGCTCGCTCCCTGTTACGTGGGTCTTGAAACATAACCAGCGAAATGTGGCTACAGGCGACAGGATTACAGGTGTGATGATGTTATTTATAAATATTAAAAATGATATGATAAATAATAACTGCTTTTTTTTTTCGGGTGGGAAATCATCAAATGGCTCCCCCCGCTCTGTGAGTGTCAGACTCTTAATGACTAAAAACCACCCATGTTCCTTCTTTTGCCCTTTATGTTCCAGGGCCGCGGTATCTCTTTCGAACAGTCCCGCAGCCCTGGCAGGCATCGGCCCTTGCGGGCCCCTCCTGTTTGCTAACATCTCTTTGAGGCGCGCGTGGAACACGAACGCGCCGTCGACACGGCCTGTCGTCACAAGACGGACGGACGGCGAGCTAACACATTACTCACCGTCCACAGGCCCGCGCCTACGGTGGCCGAGAGCCATCACGGCGTGGCCCCTGACGCCCGGTGCTTCTCCCGCGGCGGCTGGGACGTTTAAGGATAAATAACTATGATTCAAGTGGCATCCGGCCACTTGAACTAAGGGACGTAGTAGATACAGTATTTATAGGAACAAATGTGTAGGTAGCCTTATGGAAACCCCCTTATCAACAACATTAGATAGGTACATTAGTCACAAATGTACAGTATGCGTTCGTCATTTATTAATACATACCTACAAGCATTATTTTACGCATGTATTTACTACCATTTTTTCCTCTACAATCTCTACATCATCATCTGCCTAGCCTTTGCCCAACTATGCTGGGGTCGGCTTCCAGCCTAACCGAATCCAAATGCTGCTCTCCATATTAAAAAAAAAAACTTGATACCTCTTAAAGCTATTCTAGGCAATAGCAAGGTTAGACCCAATTGAGTTGAAACACCAATTTATTATCTCATAAACTAGTTTGGTTTTAACACATTTAAGAAAATTGTTAACGTACATATCATTCTCATCAATCAGCCAATTTAGATTGGGGATAACGCACAATTCTACGAAAGACAAAATTAGGTAGGTACTGTAAAAATAAGACAAAGTGGATTCTGCCACACTCAACGGTTGATAAAACGAGTCAGAAAACTATTAATTGACAATTGCTATTATTCATTGAATGATTTTTTTATGATGAGTTCAAAATTTATTGACTTTTACTACTTATTTATTAAATTTTGTTTTTTCATCCTAATGACAACATGTATTTGATTATAATTTTGATTATTATTTTAATGACATGATGTATTTGACTATAATATTCTTTTATTCAACTTTTTATTCTCTATTTTATCCTGTGACATTATTTACTTATTTAAATGAAATTTATTAATTTTTAATTACTGTTAATTATTTTAAATGCTACTATCAATATTGTTTACAGTTGTTGTGCCCGACATGGTCCATGTGAACTTCATTAGCTTGCTGAATTGTAATGATACCTAATCTTTAAAGAATGATGATTTAATAAGTACCTACAATATTTCCATAATGTGCACCATCTTATCCTACCAATTTGTACGCCAAGCGAAAAATTTGTGGCTGAACATGTTAGAACTTTTTTGTATCTAATTATTATCTTGCATGCAATGTATCATGCACACCATGTTTAAACAAATAAAATTTTACTTGCTTACTGTTATTATTTTAAGATCTCGTAAAACACATGTGATTGCAATAAAGAATTGAATTGAATATCTAGCGGTAAATAAAATATATTTTTGGCTGACCTGGAAGTCTTTGAATAAACTCCATGTCCGGACCCAGATTGGTCGCAGTAAGGAAAACCTGCTCACGTGGGGATTCATTAATGACTCTGCCCTGGAATGTAAATGTGGTGCTGTTCTACAAACGATGGGGCACTTAATTTCGTGTCCTGCGTGTCCTGTTGTTTGTTCGCTACAGGAACTTACTGATGAACGCTACTGAAAGTGCCAAACTAGTGGCTCAGTTTTGGGCTGATACAATTTAGATTGCCATCGATAAGCTAAGCAGAAGAATAAAAAATGAAAGAACAGTTGGCTACCGCAAAGCCAATTCTATTGGAAGTCGTTGTGGAGATACGGAGCTTTGGACTCTCTGGACCGTTCGTCCCTGGTAGCTTGGAGTATTTGCCAATATCGGTTGGATATTAAAACGAGCAAGCTTGCAACATTTTACATTTATAAAACACTGAATGTATGAGCTCACAGGTGCTATATAAATTCATTGATGGAAGCTGTAATGTATTTCAAGTGGTTTCTTTATTTATTTTTAGTTTAATGACCCTCGAGTATCAAAACAGACAGCCAAGTTCAATTTTGATTGGAAATAGACTAAAAACTGTCTGTGAATCAATACCTAAATAACATAGCTTCTAAGGCTGATTTTAAAATGCAGATATTTTTAGAATGGTGCTATAGCTTCTTCAGAAAGGTCAGGTGCGTAGTATTGGCAACCAGCGTGCGTGTATGACCGTAGAGCTGGCGAAAGGAGTACGTTGGAATTGTATGAGGTGGTGTTCTGTTTCTGCCTACCCCCAAGGCGTGAGTTTATGTATGTAGGTATGTGCAGCCCCCTGTTGTATCGGGGCCGATCAGGGACACAGGGTCTAGTCGCTGAGAGTTCGTACCTACATTTTTTTTTTTTTTCGGTTGGGAAATCATCAAATGACTCCTCCCGCTCTGGGCGGAGCGGAAGGGAGTGTCAGACTTTTACTGACTAAAAACCACCCATGTTCCTTCTTTTGCCCTTTATGTTCCAGGGCCGCGGTATCTCTTTCGAACAGTCCCGCAGCCCTGGCAGGCATCGGCCCTTGCGGGCCCCTCCTGTTTGCTGACATCTCTTTGAGGCGCGCGTGGAACACGAACGCGCCGTCGACACGGCCTGTCGTCATAAGACGGACGGACGGCGAGCTAACCCATTACTCACCGTCCACAGGCCCGCGCCTACGGTGGCAAAAAAAAAAAACTCAACTACAGTACAAATTGAGAGAGTAGGTAGGTACCTAAGTACCTATGCAACACTATGCAACAGAATAAAAGTAAAAATATTCAATCCTAATATTTTTGTAAATATCGAATTGTTGGACACTAAGAAAGTTTTTCGTAATAATACGAGCTAACAATTATCAAGATCATACGGTACTAATAATATAACTGGCAATATTAATGTGGTTGTACTATAAGTACGCACTCTACTGCCTTACCCTTCGGGGATTACAGGCTTGATGTTTTGATTATTATAATTATCTTGCCTGACCTACTTACATGATACATGTAACCGACCTAGAGTTGCCTTGGCAACTAGCCGGCTGGGATCACCGGGTGATTTCATGGCGAATACAGTACACAGACAGTTATATTTTAGTTACAGTTTTTAAGTCATGGATACTCGAATAATGATAAATTATATTCTTTTCTATTCTAAATGGCAACCGATATGAGGGATAAGAGATGAAGACCTGTGTCCAATACATATCTTATAGCTGATGTTCCTTGATATATTATTATTATTTAGTACCTATTTATGCTTTATACAGCGTGTATCAGTAAGGTGTGCACATATTAAAAGGTATTTTTTTTGTGAATGGCATCGCGCAGTTCGACCTAGGAGGTTGTAGTCTGCTTAACCGGACTATTCTGTGGGTGCCTTGAGTGTAAGGGCTCCAGCCAGAGGCAGAAAACTTACAAACTAAGCGACTACACGCTAAGGGCACCCCCTGAGGGGTACGAGCCGCGGGTTAGGGCGTCGCTGGGGGAGGACAGCAAAGGTACAGGCTGGATCTGAGTGGTGTCATTATTTGGGGGCTGATATGAAGGTACTACCACCCTTATGCCATAAGTAATAAGGTTGAAAAGTAGTAGACTGCCAGTGAACTCGATAGCTGACGAGACTGACCATCAAATGAACAATTTTCTCCATAGAACCACATAGCTGCCCTGTCCTGCAGCTGCAGCCGTCCTGTAATATTATGAAAATAATAATGAATAGCTGTTCTCAGTAAGTAGGTACAATAAGTGTAATAACAAATTAATGTACTGATGAAATATTCATCAAAACAGTTGATTTACGTAAACCACAGTATAAACCCTTTCATTATTAATTACAAAAGGATTTTGACTCACTTTGGGAATCCAAAGTTCTGTGAATTAATGAACCCTAAGTAGGCCAACGAATATGTAGGACTTTGAGTCTTTGACTCATTTCTTTTGAAAAAATTTCGTCATTAAGTGTCTTAGAAATAATAAAAACTCACTGTTATTCTAGATAACCGATGACAGCTGCTTCAATTTCCGCTGAAAAGATCAAAGTTCACAAATAAATAAATAAAATATCACTTACTCCATTTCATGACGCTATAAGCCGTTCGTCAGCTAGTTTTATGAAAGTTCGATGTAATGCAGGTGCTAGACCAACAATCCAATGTGAGTATCCTGTTGGTAAGAGATAGTACAGTCAACAGCAAAAGTAGATGATCAAAATCAGAAATTCAATACTAAAGAACGGACGCCACACAGTTCTGATGCGAACTCCGTTCATTAGTATTGAATTTCTGATTTTGATCATATACTTTTGCTGTTGACTGTACCTATTATTTGGTAAGCAAATTATTGCTAGCTTTTACGATTCTCCAGAAAGATTCAGAAACACGCTGTGATACTTCGCAGATACAAAGCCATCAATAGACATTAGATACTGTGTGGGTGACTGTGATCTGTGTAGTAAATTAGTATGGGTAGGAGTGACTAGGGTCACCTTGACTTCAACGTTAGTCCGCACAGGTCATCGTACTGTTTAGAACTTTAAAAATTCGTTAAAAAATACTCAGATCTGCCTGTAGATTGAGAAACCAGATGTGCACCTATATACAGAAAGGGCTTACCAAGTGGCATCTGCCTCCAGTAATGGTAGATGAGAAAACTAGTTGCAACTGCCACCACAGGTGACAGACCGGTAAGGACAGATCGGAATAAACCCCATACATGTCCCGTACTAGTATCAAAGATGGTATAAAAGTTATTTTATTAAATAGGTATAGCAGCTCGCATGTATGGAGACAAGTCGTTTTCGTTATTGGTTCCGTGTTTAAATGATGAGATAATAGTGCCTGTGTGGGTTCGTTACCCACAACAAAAAAATCTAATCTAAAAAATGTAATCTGCGAGTCGGACTCGCTCATGAAGGGGAACCCTTCCTGTAGCAGCAAGTAACATAATATAAAAAAAGTTCTTGTAGTTTGCTGTAACTTTGATCGATGTTTTTTTTTATATTTGAGTTGATTGAATGAAAGGTAAATTGCGTATTGACGTATTAAAAAAAAACTACTAACTAGATCTCGTTCAAACTAATTTTCGGTGAAAGTTTGCATGGTAATGTACATCATATATTTTTTTCCGTTTTATCATTCTCTTATTTTGGAAGTTACAGGGCGGGGGACACATTTTACCACTTTGAAAGTGTCTCTCGCGCAAACTATTCAGTTTAGAAAAAAATGTTATTAGAAACCTCAATATCATTTTTGAAGACCTATCCATAGATACCCTACACGTATGCGTTTGATGAAAAAAAAATGTTGAGTTTCAGTTCCAAGTATGGGGAAACCCCCAAAATTTATTGTTTTATTTTTTATTTTTGTGTGATAATCTTACCAAGTTTCAACAGTATACCTCTTATATTTTCGGAAAAAAAAATGGCTGTGACATACGGACGGACAGACAGACATGACGAATCCATAAGGGTTCCGTGCCATTTGGCTACGGAACCCTAAAAAGTAATAATAATATACCAACTGGAAGGGAAGCCGACGCTAAAACGATTAACGCGTATTCAGTAGGTACATCATTCTAACCCACATAGATTTTTTTTAACGGTAATTAAAAAAAAGCTGCTGTTCACTGCTGCTCAACACTGGAATTACTCCTGCTCTAAGACGTCATGGTAGGCCCCCAGGCCTCCGCGAGTTTTTGCCTAAAAATGCATCGGGAGACTGATTATTAGTAAATAAAAAAACAAGTTATCTAAAATTATTATAATTGTAGTATCGAAAACGAATTTTTAAGACGGAATTTTTATTTCAAGCAACGAACGAAAAACATACAATTTCAACGAAGAAACTTTGCAACTTTTTTTTTGTAATACCCCTCATATCGCGAACACGTGGGCCTTGTTATTATTATAAGTAAATAAAAAAAAAACTTGATAACGCGTCTAAATAAACACAGACAGTTTTTTACCAGCGTGCAGCGTTCAAACTTCAAACCCCACGCAGAAACGTAGGTGAATTTTTATAGACATAACAAATATATTATATAGCCTTTTAGCTTCTTCGTTTGCCGAACGAAATAGATGTTTTAAAGGTCATTGTTGTTTCAATTAGCAAATATACCGGTTATCTACGTCTACATGTGGCCAGTTTACTTGATTGTTATGGGTGGCGCTGCTCGTCAAGGAAGCTGTCACTTGTCAAATTCAGTACTTACTTTAAATTTTAGTTCCTGTTTTTTGCCACCATCATGTTACATTGGGCTTTCTGCTATGAAACTTGTTCATTGACTGGTTTTGTTAAGGATTTAATTATTCTACCCACATTCAAGTAGGTAATTAAAAATCATTAGAAGATACACGTTTAATTTTTATTTTTGTGGGTTTTCTCGAAAATCTTGAAAATTAATTAAAGATGCTTTTGTGTTTGTATTTTGTTGGTAATCTCTGAACATCTGTACAGTTTTTGTATTTGTTTTTTCATCTTATTATAATTTGATTTACCTATAGGTACATATTACTGGGAAAGAAACATTACATTAAAAAAAAAATAGGTATAAAACCTTTTCGACTACCTACTCATTAATTTACGACCTGCTTATGTTTTTATCTTAAAAAAAACAGTATTCGAAAATATCTCAACTATCTACATATTTCTGTAAAAAAAACAAGCTGATGTGATACGGGGCGAGCCTATTGCAACAACATGGTACCGACGCCAGCATATCAAGCTACTACAATCTGTCAAATCAAATCAAATAATTTATTCGCTTAATATGGGTATATAGATGGTACATAGATGTTACATTACATAATATAACAATAGGGATCCTCATATCAACCATTTCTTTAATAGATGTCAACTTTATTGCTAAAGTATTAGGTTCAAGGTTGATTGGGAAAATTTGACAGTTTCGGGTAGCTTGACTTGATGGCGTCTGTACATACCTGCCCTTGTCCCTGTCTCATGTTATTTTGCGTCTGCGCAACACGTTTTTTTCTTCTATTCTGCCCAGTCAATCATCACGCAATCATTTTACTCCTTTTCCTCTTTTTTCAACATGGTGTATGAGATTGAAACCTCGAAATTATCCATCACTAAAACTGAAACTCTATCCACTTAGCTACCTACGTTAGCACAAGTAATGCTCAAACATTCTTTTCATTTAATAGTCTAGATAGCTGATGATGTATTCAACCATTATACGCCTAACATCGACTATGCATACGTACGAGGCATACAAATGTATCCGGACGTTTTATTTTCGGATAAAACTTTGCTATAGAAGTTTGGCAACACCGCATCTTCAAATCTCCAAGGTTACCGAGCTTTGGAACCTGTTCAGCTTCATTTTGGGCATGTACCGAGCCTTTGGCCTTCAAACGTATTAAAAGGCATATTGTTTTTAAGTGGGAATTTAATTTTGTATTTAGGTTATCGTGTGTTTGCTCTCCTGATAAATTCTTATTGATGTGCCTTTTCTCGTTGCGATGGAAATGAAAGGGAATATCTTTTTGTTTGTTTAGTAGATGAATTCATCTTTTAGTAGTCTTTTGTTAACAACCAGGAACAGGAAAACATGGCTTTTTACACCAGCGTTCCATACGGCCGGGCCAAAGTAATGCGACATTGTGAATGGGGCCAAAGACATTCAAATATTTACGAGCGATAGACGGGACAAGACGAAGGAAATCATTATCCAATACTTGTTACTACTTAGTAACAAATCGTTCTGTCTAGTGTCACACGCCCGCTTGTCAGATAGCATTCGTGAGTCAAAGTCGAAAATGTTGGGGATCAAAATTTTTGTATGAAAATATTGCCAATGTCCGCTGTATAAGTCTTTTAAATCTCTTTGGAATGGGGCATATTTTTGATTCAAATGGTGTCATAATGTCATTGAGAGTTGACACTTATGTTGTAGACAGATGTAAAATTAGTTGACAAAGCGAGCCGAATTATTGTTACTGCTTATTTGATCAAGACATTAAGAGTGCATTCACACGAAGACTATACATATGCGCCGACGACGCGAGCTCACGGCGCGCGGCGCTCGGCGGCGGCGGCGCCTCCGTAAAAGCAGATTTTTGCGTTTTTTGATTCAAATGAGCGTACAGAACGATACAAACTTATGCGAGAAGCGCATTCCAATCGCCTCTGCATCGCGTCTACACGTTCTCATGACAGTATGACGCGCGTTCCACGAACGCGCATTTTCGGCGCTATATTTCTAAACGTATGCTGAGGTTTACGGCTGCGACTGAATCTCGCTTATAGAAAGTTCAATACGCGTCATCTGCACCGAAAAAAAACGTCGTTTGTATACAGGGCCTTACTATTGCCCCACCTTGTATAATAAAAATACCACCTTGTATAGTAAATACTAAAGCATGATTTTTGAAAATTCACTCATTAAATAGGGCATGGAAGTTAGTTAACCTCATCGAACACACGGCTTATAGCAATCGCATTGTGTGGATGGGATTGGGTTTTTCTAACTCTCAAACTGATGTAGACTCACATAACTAACTGTCGTCTGACGCCTTTTCCATGTACCTGAAGAAAGGTAAAAAATGCCACATTCGCGTAGTGATGTGAGCGAGAAAGCCTGATTTGCGTCATGTGTTTACGTCTTTGTAACTTCTTGAAGGAAACAGAATTGTTTTCCTTAACACATTCCACAAGTTGTTGTCAGTCTACCTGGGAAACCTGACGTCATGAGGTGACCTGAAATATAAGACTACGGTATTCCCTCTAATAGTTTGTAATTTATATTCTTTAAAGTTCCTTTAAACCTCACCACACATCATCATCTATCTAGTCGAACCAACTATCTATAACTAAAGCTGTATCTATAACTACAGCTGAATGTACAGACGCAAGCACATCAACCTATCCGAAACTGTCAAATTTTCCCAATCAACCTTGAGCCTAGTGCTATAACGATTACGTTGAAAATCTATTTAAGAAAATTGACAGCTTGTAGTAGCTTGATGTGCTGGCGTCTGTACATGGAGCGACTGCATATCCGAGCTACTAAACCCAGTTTCGGGGTCATATCGTAACGATGATTCCCGATGTTTACCACCGGCTTCTTGTTGCGTTGACAACGGCACAATTTAAAAAATAATTCTTGCTGAGAGACACAACCTTTTAAAATACCCCTTGGTAACACTGGCTGTCAGATTTTCCGGCTTCTGGCTACTCTATTCACCTGACCATATATAATTTGGAAGCGAACTTTCATTTTCCAACCATTGAGTTTGGAAAATGGGAACAACAAGATTTGCAACACAATTAAAGAAAAAAAAAAATTAAATGCAACAAAACTTACTTGATGACGTCAAATCAGATCAAAATAACATACATATAACTTTCAGTGTTTGTGGGTGCTCATAGGTACAAGGAAGGTGTTTCAGATTTTATCTACTGGGTATCTCTGTGCAATGCCTCTAAGATGGGCCCGTGCCCACTCGACCTGCTTAGACTCGACCCGAAGAATAATACCTGGATATTTCTGTTTTGATAGGCGTAAAAACGTCGATGTTTAGTCAGACAGAAAAGTGTCGATTTAACGCTTCCACCACAGAGAGTAAAATTTAAATAATGATTGGATAAATAACTCAATATTATAATTAAACAAGTAAGTACTTATCCTTTTTAATATACCTAATACTAAATTAAAAAACGTTGATTTGAAATTAATTTATAATTTTTACGCACTATGCCCTGAGAAGGCCCTTCACCTGACGTTGTAAATGACCAACTAACCATACTTACTTTACTTTATTTTCATATCGGCACCCTACATACTTGCGTTTTCGCCTCGCTGGAAAGAGACAAAACCAGTTCGAACACTAGATACAAGCCGCTTTGTCTATTGTTACCAGAATACCGACTTAAGCGAGGTTTTTAAAACAAAATTACTGAATACCAGAATGAATTATGTATCACAACTAAATATTAAATATTCTATGCATAATAAATTAATAAGTTATTTAGAATTAAAATATCACTTTGCCTGACTGTACAAATGGCACTGAATTTGTAGTAAAATGTCTAGTATTATTCTTCGGGTCGAGTCTAAGCGGGTCGAGTGGGCAGACGGACCCTCTAAGATACTGTCACCATTTATGTTATCCACTAAATGCTGAAGAAAAGCCTCATCCCATATCTTCTATTAGGTACTTTTAATACGGGCAATGTGGACCACTGGTCGTTGGTCTTATTCAGCTCATCCTACCATTTCTAGGAGGTCTGCCGCGTCCGCACAAAGAGACGACAATTTGTATGACGTGCTCTGCTATCTTATTCACGATAGAGATATACTAAGTGTTTGGTGCAAATCACGCAATCAATTATTGGTAGAAATGTTCTTCTTTTTTACTAAAAAAGAAGAAAATCTCTTTATCCATAAACGGTTTCATATTAGTTCTGCAATGAGAAAGAAGTCTAATACGAACTACAAAAGCGTTTAATATTCAATAATCAAAAACCATAAAAAAAAAACGTTGTAACACTATTATAATAATCTATCATTCATAACCATAAAAAAGAGGTTTGTATCGGTAAACACTTGGTATCAATTTACACTTCAACCAACTTATCTGTGCAGGCGGGAAAACACAGAACTAAAATCAATGTACCAAGTTTGACATATCTATGCATTTTTTCTTGACAAGCAGCGCGACCTTGAACTGCACACTCAAAGTGGTACTGTATGCAAATTCCCTGCCTCAGACATCGTGACGTAAGTGTATAACACGGCTTTCAATGGATTTCTTACACGTAGTCATGTGGGTGTTCTTTAAGATAAAAACTCGCGTTCTTTAAATAACTGATTAACTCCGTGGCAAAAAGCTTGCACCTGCAAGGTTGAGATGAGATCAAGCATCAGAAGACATGAAACCTTCTTTGTTAACAGCTGTCTTAACATAATATCACACCTGTTTCCCCAGAGGTTTATGCTAAGATGTACCTGCATATAATACACCCAACATTTTACCAGTAACGGCGCGTTCCCACTATGTCGTGACGATTAATTAATCGTTGGTTTTTAGTTGGTAAAAGTCGTTGACGACAGTCAATCGTGTCGTCCTTTAAGTGAACACCTTCATTTAAATACATATGTACGAGCTACGCTGTACATTGACCTTTGTGTAGTTTGTATGTCATACTCATCAATGCATATCGATATTGTTTAGGTGTGCATTTCTGTAACTTAGCATGTAATCGTGTAATTGTAATTCAGTAGCAATAAATCCATCAAGGTAATTAATATAAACAATTAATCCATTGAGGTAAATCATTCGTGTACTCATTTACATAACATAACATACCTCACAAGTCGACATAACAAGAATAACAAGCACATAACATTTTCACTGTTGGGCATCATACCCCAATAACACAAGCCACGACGCTTCAATCGACACGACAATCTGTCGTCACGACATACTTAGTGTCAACGTGCCCTAATGTTAAGGTCCTATTTAAATGATTAGGCACAAATCCAGACTCATGGTTGCTATAAAAAATCCAGGTGAAAACCCTACAACACTTGGTCCGACCTTGGCTTCGAATCAATAAGGCATGACAATGCAATCGATCAACAGGTATCTAAACACTTAGCACGTCATCAATTCAATGCAGTTGAATACTAACCCTAAGGGGCCGTCTCCACGAGCGAGAGAATCGCGGCGATATTATCGTCGTCCCACATATTTGTATGCGAAAATATCGCCGCGATTCTCTCGCTCGTGGAGACGGCCTCATAGAAATACGTGGCACGACGATAATATCGTCGCGATTCTCTCGCTCGTGGAGACGGCCTCATAGAAATACATGGCACGTCGATAATATCGCCGCGATTCTCTCGCTCGTGGAGACGGCCCCTAAAGTATTTTTGTTAACGTCTTTTAAAACCCAGAATGCTAGACATTCAAATAATCGGCTTGGAGGAATCTAAAGTATCCAGATGTTCGTTCTGTCATCCAACGAGGATAGTACATGACCACAGTAACTAATTGAAACGATTGTCGCGCTGAATTGAATATTGTTAAGTATCACCAGTTCCAAAATCGCAAAAAAAAAATACGAAAATTTATCTGAAATTCTGAATGATCTTGTATATTTCCGACGGATATGTTTATTCCAAGTAAATGTTGATTATAATTTAAAACATTATTATTGCAAAAATTGTGTATGTAGGTACTGAGTTAATTAATCATAATATTGATTGGTCTATTTTAAGAAAACTTAAGCATATTACATTCAGTCGCGTAGGCAAGTAAAATTGCATACACCCATTATTTACAAAAGTATGCGGCTGACGCAACCGCCATTTACCTAGCCTAGTAAACAAGGATAAATGTAATAAAAATACATTTTTGTAAGACTAGGTTTTCCCGCTGTTTTCTCCGTATGAAAATTATCCCATGGGATCGCAGTACCACGTTGAAAAGCATTATAGTTTACGTCACCTTAGGGCATGGCATATCTGAGTGCTTTCCTCGAAACTCGTTCAACCGTAAAGGTAACATAGATTTACTTTCGTATGTTATTATTTGTATATTAGTAGGTATGGATACGTTTTTTTTTTTTTAATTTATTGAATTACATTACCCTATCGCTAGAGCGGAAACTTGTTCTTGGTCACCCATGCTCACGTTGTACGAGGAAAATGAAAACGGGCATGACCAGTTCTTTTGTTAGGAATAAGTATCTAGGTATTTCTTGCGTCCGTATTTTTTGCACTAGTGCACGTCAATCTAGAATTCAGAATGACATTGAACGTTAATAATATGTACAAAGCCCCTTTTAACTAACACAGCGGCATGATTAAAAATCAAATATTTTAGTAATTTTGAAATATTTGCTCTCGGTGCTGAGCCTAGAGTTGTACATCCAACAATACGCTTTTATATAATTAGGGTATAGTAAATACGTGATGTTTTATACTGTTAAGACAAAGTTAAGTTACCTCGTTAGTGTATCTGTATCTCACCTGTATAATATTAATAATACCTGTGTATTATGATACGAGTGCGATATGTTATAAAGCGAAAGTTAGTATGGGTAGCGATAGCTATCGTTTACAACTGCGAGTTTTTGGTACAAGTCTACATTCGTTTGTTTTGCCAGCTTAAAACTATTTTATTATACTCGTCTAAGGGTACATCCATACTATAATAACATAACATGTTATAAAACATGGTTGTTTAACATACGGGGTGGAAGGGACACCGACGCGAAAACGGTTCCATAATTTCTATGTGCATTAGCAATGTTACATAATGTAGACCTTTATAATTATTATACCAAAAGTTGTATAAAATGT
The DNA here is from genome assembly GCA_950022335.1 of Eurois occulta. Lineage (NCBI taxonomy): Eukaryota > Metazoa > Arthropoda > Insecta > Lepidoptera > Noctuidae > Eurois > Eurois occulta. The sequence continues at coordinate 3,441,701 of OX465491.1, read as the reverse complement.
TCCTTAATCTGAACGCGCCCTAACTTAGGCCTACCGTGATCGAGAGTACGGGAATTGTTAAAGCGTTTTCGTGTCGGGAAACTCCCAGTAGCAACTCAGAGTTTGGAACTGTGCCTGCATAGGTACAGACGCCAGAACATCAACAACTACAATCTGTCAAATTTCTTTAATAGATTTTCAACGTTATCTCTAAAGCATTAGGTTCAAGGTTGGTTGGGAAAATCTGACAGTTTCGGGTAGGTTGACCTGCTGGCGTCCTTGGCGTACTTGGGACTTTACATAGGTTTTTTTTTTTAGTTGAGTAACGTGGCCGTGGGTGATTATTTGGGGTCGGATTCCATTTTAACCGAATGCAGCTGAATACGATTATTTTCCATTGAGCGACTGTTTATCTGACCTCCACAGCCCAGTTGCTGGATAACCCCTTGGCAAGATTGGTTGTCAGTGTTGGGATTCTATCTACTCGTAAAGACTGTCAGTGGGAGGAGGCCCTCCGCGCCTTATTGACACTTCCGCGGGGAGGAAGGGGGAGCAAGGATCACGCTAAGTCATTATCAGGATAATTAAAAATAAATAAGATTTAGCATATGATTTAAGCAGTGGAGGACCAATGGAAACTGCCACGACCCTCGAGTTGCAGACCCATCGTTCGAATCCAGGCGCTAATAATTATAATTTACACTAAGTAAAGTGCCTACTTTACTTAGTGTAAATTATAATTATTTCCCCAGAAACAAATATTCGTAGATAGGTATGTATAATGTATATGACATTCACCAACCCATACTGGGCCCACTCCCACAATTTTATTTGATTTAGTTTATTGTCTCAATTAGATACATATTTATTTATTTAAAACAACTTACATGTATGTGTGATCTGATAACACTGCAATTCTCATTCCTTTGTTTTTAAGACCATTTGTTCATAGGACAACTTGCTAATAAGACATTAAGCTAAAGGGTCGTTTTGCTAATAGGACCATTTGCTAATAGAACGTTTCGAAAGGGCTCCGTGCCCTTTGCTCGAATTCGGGTACCGCATGCATTCTTCTTCTTCGTCGTGTCGATGATTTTCCTTTTTTATATTAAAACTTTGCCACCTCGACAGCGTTGGTGGTGGCCTCAGACAGGTCCCTCAAAGTGCACGTGGAACCACATATAGTGCAGGACAGGAGGTGAGCCATAGCTTGCGTTGAGGCACCTCAGCATGCATTTATAATACATATGACACTACGAGTAGTTTGGATAAAGTCGACCCATGAAACCCAACAAGATTATCCGAAGACGGGCGGCGACGACGATACTTGGGTCATTTGTCCGAATTCCGTAGGTAGGTAATAGAATTCGGGCTAACGACCAAGTGTAATCGCGCTGTAAAGGATCGGTTAAATTGCGGATACGGATATTAATAGATACTTCGTAAAGTATTTATTTGTGAGGAGGTGTCCATGTCCGGAGCCGCTTCCACAATGAGTCCGCACCAATTAAACCGATCCTTAGAAAACTGTCCAAATTTGTATTGATAAAAATTAAAAATGTGGGGACGATGTAAGCGCTAAGTATATATCAGTTGTCACTTTATTAGTTCATATCTGGTATGAGGTTATCAGCATGTTTGGGATGATCACCGTGTCTAAAGAACACACATTTTACTAAATGAACGATACTGATTAACTGGCGAAGTTTTATTTTTTCCTTTTTACCCACAAGTGGAAAAAGAAATTTCAGTGTGGCAAGGGCATAAACTAAATTATTAAAACTCTTAAAACATTACCTTTCTTCTGGGCTCGCAGACTCTGCAGAGTGCTCTCAAAAAGTCCTTCCTTTAGTTTGATTGAAACTAAACTTACTTTCTTTATACTTCCTCGTCCAGGGTTTGATTCCAGCGGGCCTGTGGACGGTGAGTAATGGGCTAGCTCGCCGTCCACCCGTCTTATGACGACAGGCCGTATCGACGGCGCGTCCGTGTTCCACGCGCGCCTCAAAGAGATGCCAGCAAACAGGAGGGGCCCTCAAGGGCCGATACCTGCCAGGGTTGCGGGATTGTTCGAAAGAGATACCGCGGCCCTGGAACACAAAGGGCAAAAGAAGGAACATGGATGGGTTTTAGTCAGCAAAAGTCTGACACTCTCTTCCGCTTCGCCCAGAGCGGGAGGAGTCATTTGATGATTTCCCATCCCAAAAAAAAGGGTTTGGTTCCAAACCCGGTGGGGCAAAATGTTATTGGGCATTACCGTCAGCTCAGTGGCAGTCCGGAATCTGGTTTTCTACCCGGTAGAAGACAATAGGCTCGCCTTACCTACACTACATGCAACTGGCGAAATGCGAGTGTAGGTACTCAATACAGATCACGTTGCGTTTACGATACGTTTATTACACTTTATTAACTTACGTTACGTTTATTATACTTTCATAACTCCAATTTCCGTAAATAATCAAGTCATCGACATTCTGGTGCACATGCAAAATGTTAAAACACACATTCATTCGCTTTAATTCATCGTCTGCTGTTGACAAGCTAAAAGTGACCTTGTTCTCGTAGACTTATTGTCTAATAAATGAGTCTGGGTTAGTCTTTGTTGTGTTAAAGATTGAATAGTATATTTTGTTAGTAAGTATGTATATTTAGTATGTAGGTATAAATTTGTGGCACAGTGATGTGAGTGAGTGTGATGACGGCCTTGACTTACGTGCCGTAAATCGGGTTATGTACCCAGGAAGACACGTTACGTTGAGTCATCATCTGCCTAGCTTTTACCCAACTATGTTGGAGTCGGCTTCCAGTGTAATCGGATGCAGCTGAATATATATACATTACATTGAGCGACTGCCTATGTGACCCCCACAACCCAGTTAGTACTGCGTAATACGATACCCCTTGGTAAGACTGGTTGTCAGACTTCACGTTACGTTGAGTATTTTTTTATAACTACCGCTCTCAAAACGGTGAAGGTAAACTTCGTGAGGAAACCGGCGTATCTAAAACCAAAACTTCGAAGACATGGTGACATTCACCTGCCCACACTGGGCCCACGTAGTGGATTATGAACCACTTACTCTCACATAGACATCTATGGCCCAGCAGAGTAGGAACGATATAAGCTGATTATTATTTATATTTTGTTTATACATCACATACTAACTTGTGTGCAAATTAGTACCCTTACCCTTACATTAGTACTCGTAACCTTGAACTAAAGAATTCTACTGTTACACTTAAGTTTATCGTTCAATCCGAAATTAGAAACGTGTGGGTGTGAGTCTGTGCTCGTCAATTTCGTATACCTACAAAATGAATAGTGGTACCTAATGAATATTACGTGTTCTTGGTCCTGAAATAGTAACGGTTCCGAAAACCATGTAATACTAAGCTGTGTTAAAATTAGTTACTTAGCAAAAAATTTATACAAAAATAGCCGACGAAAAATGTTGTATAAACATTAGCTTATTCAAATTACAATTCTCCGAAAAACAATCTAAATTTAGGTAAAAAATACTAAACTTCCGAATAAGAAAACTAAGTTCCCGAAAACATAATTATGTCCTGGTAAAATAATCGTTATCTTAAGCTTCATAGCTTAGGATGCAAGAGCGAGCGAAGCGAGCTCGGGACTTGGGGCACCCCGACTCGGGACAGCTTAGGTTCGAAATTCGAATTTAACCTGTCCCGAGGTTAAATTGTCGATATTCGAACTTCGAATATCGACAATTTAAGCTGGTGGAAAAAAACTGCTAAGCACAAAAAGCTAGCTAAAAATCTGGTCGAAAATATAATGTCAGTAAATGCTGTAAGTATTGATTTTTCGGTTTTTTTTTTTGTATTTTATTCGGTCGTTTCTTTATTTGCGTCGGAAAATTTGCATATAGAGCAGTAAATTTACTGCTTTAAATTTTATTTATATTTTGGAGTTTTTATTACTACCCTTAGTAAATTACGCTAAGATCTGGGCATTTTCACGTTGTTTATAATATTTGAAATGATATTTGCAATCGAATCTATATGCGGCTGTAATGTGAAAAATAAAAAAAATAAAACACCATTGGTGCGAAACTTCGACTGTAGATAACAAAATTCATCATCACTACTGCTTAATTAAACTAAACTATAGATGAATTCGTTACAAAATAAAAAGACGAGTTAATCATAATCAATATAGTGGTGCTTGGATGTCTGAATACCATTTTTTTATGATTTTTGCCCAAGCCAGCACTGCTGTCAGTGGCGTAGCTAGTCCTAGTAGGGCCCTGTATAAACCCCCTGTTGGGGGCCCTTTGAAGCCAAGTGCGGCGAAGCCCAAAACAAGGAGAAAATTACCAGTATTAAACTAATGATTTTTGTAAAACAAGGAAAATAGCATCCTGACATCGCTTTAGCTGTCATTCATTTTACAGAGAATGTGTGAGTGAGCAAGGTAAACAAAAAAATAAGTAACTACGATCATGACTAGCATAGGCAAGCGAAGTGAGCTCGAAAAATTGGTGCTTTTTAAATGGCGATTGGCGAAGCCTACAACAAAGAGCGAGCGAAGCGTGCTCGAAAAATGTAGAGCTTTTTGGGCCTTGATAAGTTATATTTTCATTTATAAAAGATAAATGAGAATCAAGAAGAATCTTTGAGGTTTTGAGAAGATTTTGTGATTATTTCCTCATCAGGGGCCTTTGTTGCTTGGGGGCCCCGTATCATTGATACGGCTGATACGGCGGTAGCTACGCCCCTGACTGCCGTCAAAATGGCGATGGCCGTATTTTTACGCACTTGGATATTTATAAACTTGCGCGCTAAATACAAAAGTTTTAATGTCTTTGACATAATACGAGCTTTTATGGAACTTTCTTAATTAACGCACACTCATAGTATTTTATAATTAGAATATTAAATATTAACATACTGAGGATTACGTATGACTTAAATGTTAGCCCCTTTCGGGGCCGATTCCATGCTAGCGGAGGTTCGTATCTTGAGCCCCTACCGAACTTTATAGTTAAATTAAAACTAGGAATTGTGGTAAACAATCATTTTTAATTTATTCGTGAAAAACATGGAAATATTTTGTCACTTCGATGCTGCTCAAGGGTAAACATGGAAATATTTTGTCACTTCGATACTGCTCAAGGGTAAACATGGAAATATTTTGTCACTTCGATGCTGTTCAAGGGTACACATGGAAATATTTTGTCACTTCGATGCCGCTCAAGGGTTTTACAACGGTCTCCTTATTCAGTTTAAAAAACACATTAAAATTCATGTATGTATGTACTTTTTGAAAATAATTATTAGGTAATAGTTCTGTTAATTGCGTTGTTCCCGGCTGTCATTTGTACATCTTTGGCAGTCGTTACAGGTAGTCAGTGTCCCGAAAGTCTAACAAGCAGTCTTACCAAGGGATATCGTATTACCTAGCACTAACTGGGTTGTGGAGGTCAGATAGGCAGTCGCTCCATGTAAAATACTGGTATTCAGCTGCATCCGGTTAGACTGGAAGCCGACCCCAATATAGTTGGGAAAAGGCTAGGCAGATGATGATGAGTTCTGTTAATTGCAATTAAAATTAAAAACAATTGTCCCGCATAACATTAAGAAGAAATACAAAAATGACTACCATAAATTATTTGAATTCTGTAAGACCGATTCTGTATTAAGTACGAACTTAAGTACGTAAGTATAAACTTACGTCAAAAAACTAAAAGAAGAGTTTCTAATAAAAAATTAAAGAATACCGAAACCATGAGGATGCAATTAGGACTCGTAGTGTCCTCAGTGCTAAGCTGTAACCTTCAAAGTACACGAATTTGCATGGCAAGAGATATATATATACCTACCACCAATTAATCAACTAACTATATCATTGAGTGATAAATTAACTCAGAAAAACACAACATACAAATTAAAGCAACATTTTTTACAAAATATAAATACCTAAGTGAGATAGGATGTACCTATATTAATAAAAATATATCATTAATTCATTATAGATTAATAGTAGCATACACAATGAAGTAAAAGTAATACCTAACAATTATAACATAACAAAAAAAAAATACTAAAAACGGACGGGAAAACGGTTACCAAGTATTCCCTTCTGGATGGTCCCTTCCACCCCGTTTAGTTTTAGGAACAACCTGTATCAATTAAAAAACTTCCTCCACCACTTCTGTTTTTATGAACGGACAGCCGGATTGGTCACCGAGGTTCGCTCGTTAGTATTAGATATTATTTCGCCTAATACCCGTTGTAATATTTTAGTTGTTATTTCTTTTTAATTAAGTACCTACATAACCGGATCTAATTCTCTAAATTATGTAGTTGATGATTTGGTGCACGGTAAAACTCTAATGTGTATAAGTTGGCACCAACTTAAATGACTAAAATGTATGTGCAGTAATGTGCACTACTGAATAAATAAATAAACTAATTAATTAATTTTTAATAAAAAAAATCCTTTATCAATTTTACATGGGCAATTTTCCAAGTAGGTGAAAATTACCCATTTTTTTAAAAACAATCAGTTTAGGCTTAATTAAATATTTGAATCATACTACCTTACTCAAAATAAACCACGTAAATTTTGTTTCGCTGTCATTCGCCGGCACAATTCCTGTTTGTTATATAAGGTTTGTACACAACAAGTGAGTATTTTTCTTTTTGCCGGTTCGCGGCACGCCACGCCAAGCTCTCGAGCCACGCCAGTTTGTTTCCAGAGCGTCCATAAGACAGTCGCCGCCTTGTGATTATTCCGAATAATTACACTCCATTTTTATTTTTAAATAAATAGTGACTGTTTGTCCTGCCATCAGCATAAAAAAGTGAGTACCAGTGTTTATTTACTTATTTATTTAAACGGTGTTTTTTTTTTAGTTTCTTTTTTTCAATTTTTTTACTTCAGTAAACTATTTTGTACCTATTTATCACAAATAATAAATAGTAAGATAATCATAATTTAAATTTATATGTTATTGAATATTAATACGCGGATTGACATCATGCGCATCCTTTTTCCTGATTCTTGATCGACCCACGCCTTCCATTTTTCTACGTGCGGAAATGGCAGTTATCCGCCATTTTGTGAATTTTTGAATATTTGTACAGCAGTCAATAATTATTTGCTTAATGTTAAATTAAATTTGCTTATATGTCATCTTTTATAATATATCGCAATTGATGTTATATTGAGAGAAAAACTACAAAACGGTGTATTTTATTTTCCAAACATTATTTAAGTGTGGACTGCAAATTGTATATTTATCGACATAAAGGCAGTTAGGTACATCTAACTCGATTCGGTTTCTGCTTTGGTAAATATTCATTTCAAATGCTTCAATTTAATAATTAATTATTTTGTATACTTGCGAGGAATCCTATCGGTGCATTGCAATACAAAATTTGATTTACCTACCTAGGTACTTGGAAAATAAAAACAGACGGTCAAATTCCATGAAATGAATACAACAAGTATTGTTTTAGAAACTACCTTGTAATTTTTCATCGGAGTTTATACTTATAGATCTTTGTCTTTCGAAAAATGTTTTCGGGATATAAAAAAAGAAGTTCTGCTTATTCAGTGTTAATAAATTAAGCTCATCTTTTTTCCTCTCAAAGTAATTTTACTGTAATTTGTTTACCTACCTAAAATTAATATCCAATCATCATTATTCAATAATGATTGGATATTAATTTACAATGCTCTGGATGGACGTCTGCATCTGGCTTGAGAATGATTTGACCTCATTGGACCTCGTCAGATCTCTAATAGGTACCTAAGCACGCTATGTTGAGTGTTTATTTCTGTTTAACAAAATTCACACTTAGCTGTGCTTGTTTAAATATGGCACAATGTGTAAGTTACCAAGTTGTATGACACAAAAATACATTAATATATTTCTTTGGTAGGTATTTGGTACCTAAAAATAAGTGCGGATCACGTATCTAACCAAGTTGTTTTTTGCTTAATTATTAAGTTACTATTTCTTAAGATTATTGATTGGTACAAAATCATTCTATTGCAATATTAAATAAATAAATAAATTCAAAACATCGCTAGAATGCTGTTAAGGCTAGCGCGGACTCTGTAGCGCGAAGCAGCGCGCCGCTTGCGCAAGATGGCATAGAACCCGTCCGTCCGTACCTGCAATAAACAACCTAGGTACAATCAACACTTGATTTGAAAACTTTTGCCTTTAAATTATGAATTTATTAAGCATGAACATCAAAGTAAAACTAATTACCTAATCAGTCATGTAACATTCGTCAAAAACATTTTTTTATCTTAAAAAGGTCAGACAATAATCAAAACAATAATGCGTCAAACTTATTAACTCGAACTTCAACTTCAAGTGTAAGTACCTATCATCCTAGTGTCCAGACACCTACCTTGATAGGTACCTACTTACACTTGAAATACCTATTATTTCAGTGATAAATATTACGCAAGCGATTGTTAATTTAATACTTAAAAACGACTATAATAATAATAATTGATCATAGTTTTTCCAAAATGAGCCAACCCACATTTTGTTATCAATCCCGATAAATACGTCAACCTAGTCCATTATTCAGTCAGTGGGTCCGATAAATACATCCAAAACTAAGGTTTTTAAAACAGTTCATACACAAATCTGTTTTAAGCATTAATTTTAGATGTATTATTTAATTAAACCATAACAATTGGACGTGGGTTGGTACATTTTGGCAGAACTAAGCTCATTTTCAAATGCAAGCAATTAACAAAGAAAAATGCAAAAAATAATTTTGAAAAAAGTAAGATAACCGGTCGAAATGAAAGACGATAGATTTTTTTTTTATCAAAAGTAAGAAAGAAAAAGACCAACAGCAATAAGTAGACCCCAAAAAAAAATTTGAAAACTAAGTTCTAAAATATTACAAAACAATTTTTTTTTTCTTTTGTCCAAATAAATAGTAAAACTGACAGTGTGCGGCGCCGTCGCGGTCGGCGCGTGTATTATCGTGCTTGGTCAAGGTCGTAGCAAAAAAAACCGGGAGCGGTGAGCGTTCAATTTTGGGGCATGGATAGATCATCATTAGACATCTATTGGGCTTAGAATAAGTTGCTTTGTGGCTTCATATACCCGAACTGTATTTTAAAATGATTAGACTAATTTGATGTTGTTGATTCTATCTATGGATCATTTTTGGTTGCTAAGGGACTCGATAGTCTGAATGTGTCAAGTTCTACAATGTCTGAAGAAAAATACTACACTTAAACTTCCGTCATTTTCCCATAGGGGTGGACAGAAACTACAGAACGCCGTCTGCTAAGATTTTTACATACTCTTTTTGCTTCATCCACGTTCATACGCACGCACTGGGCACGCAGAAAAAATACTAGTCGTGCTAGAAAATATATTTCATTTTTTTTTTTAATTAGAGCCAGTTCGAAAACTATTACCAAAACTCTTGAAAGTAGCAATATACCTACTGAAAATATGGGTCGGGATGAGTATCACTTTTGCTTCGCTAACTTACATACCTAGGTACTGCCCCGTTTAAAAAAAATAACACAAGTAAATATTTGTTCTGACACCTCACAGACAGTTGAGCTAAATGCTATAATTATTGGTTGAAAGAAAAAATATAGGTACCACGGAAGCATTCTATTCTATATTTTAATGTATTCGATTTTATTCACGGAAGTATTCAATTCGTGTTGTAGTTATGTCAGATAGGCATTTATCAATTTGATCAGCGACAGGTCTTTTGTTTTCAAATCAGGTACACACAGCGTCAGTATGTGCTAAGCCCACAAGTTTTAAAATGTTACACTGCTACAACATTGAATTAATTACGAATAATCTAAAGAGTACTTCAAAAAGAGTTCATTTTTAGGGTTCCGTACCCAAAGGGTAAAACGGGACCCTATTACTAAGACTTCGCTGTCTGTCTGTCTGTCTGTCTCCAGGCTGTATCTCATAAACCGTGATAGCTAGAAAGCTGAAATTTTCACAAATGATGTATTACTACGGCCGCTATAACAACAAATACTAAAAATTAAAAAAAAAAATATTAAAGGGGCTCCCATACAACAGATATGATTTTTTTGCCGTTTTCATAGATAATGGTACGGAACCCTTCGTGCGCGAGTCCGACTCGCACTTGGCCGGTTTTTTCGATTTGGATTCGAACCATAGCATATTTCGTGCCTAGGATTTGAACATCCAATCTTATGCACGGCAAGCGGTCTTGTAACCTCCGGTCTATTTGAATACCTTTTCGTAATCATTATTATTGCTTGTCGTTTTAATTAATAATTAAAGTATTGAGGTTTTATTGAAAAATAATAATATTAAAAAAAGACTTAAAAATAAATACTAACATAAACTTATATATTCACCAAAACAATACATTAATTATAATAAAAAGTTTTTGCAAAATACAAAAACCAACTTGGGCCTATCACGGATTTGAACGCACATGTCTTTGGGGGGGGGGGGGTAACCACATAGTGGAGCTGTGTGTACCTTTCCTTTGTATGTTTCCAACCTTTGTGAGAAAAAAACCACTGTGTGTGATTATTATTAAGAAATGCCAAAGTAAAAAAAATGGACGGATTAAAAAAAAACAGCGCGTGTTGTGACAGTCAGCGTAAAAATACTTTGCTTTAGCTTCTTGTAGTTAAGATAAGACACAGGAAGATAAGTTTTTAAAATATGCCTGAGTAGTCTTACTTAGCTTATCATAAGTACGAGAGGTCATGTTTATTAATGGTGTTTAAATATTAATGATATCTTTAATTTTCATCGGCTGCTGTTAACAACTAGTAAGGTATACTACAGATTTTTTTTTTTAATTTACCTTTTACCTAGTCCTGAAGGAAAATCTGTCGTAGTTACTTATGAGAATAAAAATAATTTCAATAATTTTCACTGCAATTACAAGACTTTTAATTTTAATACTAACTTCCTAATTATTATTACAAGTGCGAAAACAACAACAACGTTCTAATGATAAAAGATGGCGCCAAGTGTCTTTTGAATTTGAATTATATTATTACAAGCAGAGTACAACCCGAATTGATTGTCAAATTCTAAATTAACGCGAGCGAAGCCGCCAGCAAAAGCTAGTCCTACATAAATTCACAATTCAACAGTTTTATTTTATGTGTACTCTAATTTAAAGGTACAAGAATTACATATAAAAGATATCAAGACATTTCCATAACCTAACCACAGATAATATAAACCTAACTTTCATGTAGTTGTCATTCCTATGTTCTATTAGGTCCCCAAGCCTTTCTCTGGGTAAGGATTGATCATTGGGCGCTTCGGAAAAAAATGTATTCTATTATAGCCGTATTACTCTAGCCTAAATGTATATTTATGTACCTACATACAAATGACGTCACTGTCAGACGCCAGGCGACTAGCCCGGTTCATTGTTTACTTGTGTCGTCAAGCGATCATGGTTATTTACGAGTTTATTACTCTTGAACAACCATGGAGCTAGTGGATTGGGTAATTATTTTTATTTTATGATCTACCTAACAGGGTTCGAAATGTAATGTGTAATGTAGTGATAATTATAACTTAGGTTAAGTTGATAACGATTTCTTGATAATAACAATAATTATAAAAAAATAATTATTGAACTTCACGTGTAAAAACACAATTTTCTGCTTCTATGCGTATCCATAGATCCATACACGTCAAGAACCACAATACACAAATATCTTTCTTTTCACCATAATTATTTTAGTAATAATTAAATTATCGTTAGTAAGTAAAAAAAAAAAATGAGATCAACTTATAAATCGGCGTGGATAATTTATCCAACAATATATTATTTTTGATAACTATCCAGAACTAACTGGGTTGTGGAGGTCAGATTGGCAGTCGCTCCACGTAAAATACTGGTATTCAGCTGCATCCGGTTAGACTGGAAGTCGACCCTAAAATAGTTGGGAAAAGGCTCGGCAGATGATGATAAATTTATCTTTGATATTATCTGATAATTTGTAGGGTCCGTCAGTTGTCGTTGGGAAACGGTATTATTGCGGTTTCCTTTTTGCTTAATTACTGCGATTCCTTGATTATTGTTTCCCTTAAAAATTACCGTTAAAAATTTTCTTTATACCTATTTTTCCTTTTTCGCGAATTTCCGAAGAAAACTTTGTTTCAATTATGTAGCTCCTAATTTAGTTGTTGTATTGATAGTATTTTGTATTTACTATTAAAATTAAAGGATTGGGTAGTGATGGGACAGTTCTATTTTATATTAAGCTTTTTATAATATGCGTTATTAAAACAAAGGTGTAGTAAAATAGACATGAATGTTCTAAATTCCGGTGCGTGCTACTACACGAGGAGCTTAAGTTTTTAATATTTCCCTTACCATTTTATTTGCTTTATTAGAAACAAGTTAATGTTATCATTGAAGTCATTGTTACATTATGTTAGGCTACCTACCTACGCAAAATTTAGTTTATCAATTGGTTTTTACAATGGGTGATAAATGATTGCAGTGACCGGAAAGCAACATCCTGAATAGGTTTTCTATTTCAGAACGATAGGGTTGGAAAGCCGATTACCAATTACATTATTTATCCTCATGACGTTCGATCCGCCTACAAATCACATAATTAATTCTTCTTTCTTCTTCTTCATTATTATGGAGGAGTTATTTTATAATGCTGTCACTGTATTGGTTAATAATTAATATTTGGCCTTTTCCTGTTTTGTCCATACCAATTAAAAGGCAGGTAAATAGTTTTCCTGGCAGGAAAACAGACAAATGAATTAGGTAGAAACCTAAATTATTTATGGTATGGGATTTCCTCCATGAGAACAATTTATCGGTAGCTATTACTTGTAACGATAACATTGAACTGATTCTAATGTCCACCACACAGGGTCAAACAAAATTAGCTAGCGAAACTAAAAACGTGATGTTTCTAAAGAAACGAAAGGTCAAATACCACACGTTGTCTATTCACAGTTTAAGTCTATAGTCTATACACGGTATATTATTATGTCTTTACACGCTTCACGCCAAATAAAAGTGAACCTGAAGACTGTAGTAGTCTCGTATTACGTTGAATCCAAACACGCTCTTTTAGGGTAATGAACTCGAGCTGTAAGTACCTTCTTACGGCATAAAAAATTGTGTAACGTGTGAAAGGAAGAGCTGGCCTTATGTTTTCATAACGGTTACTTATACTATAACGGAGATTTCAGTAGTACATTGTACTGAAGAGTACTTCAAGGTTAACCAGTATTTTTTGAATGCACATCTTCTAAAGAAGAAAACGTCGTCATTTAACTTTTACGGAAAAAAAATGCTATGAACGTTTATTTAATAAAAAAATTGTCTGCACCTTAAACCTATAACGTATAACCCTTAGGACCGGTTTGAAGGATAAAAAACCGAAGGATGGCAACAATACACTGCAGGAGAATTTGCTCGACTTTGAACTGACCGGGTGACATTGAAAAATGCACTCATGATTTAAAGCGAATCTTTATTTTTGAAGCATTAATTTTCTTTCTACTCGGTCCAGGTTTCAGAAAACGAATGCGCAAAAAAGTTGCCAAAAAAAAACCTGTTGCTGTAGGTAGGCCTAAAATAAAGGCCACTTCCTCATAATAGGGAACGCTTATATTACACGGAATGCGTGTCGAAATAGAAGTAGTTGTGTTAAAAGAAAATAGGTCAAGCTTGTTTTTAAACCAAGAACTCGTAAAAAGTCCATAGAACGGAGGGCGGGCCGCTACCGCGCCGCCATTTTGATGATAAAATCTGACGTCATACGTCATTAAAACCTTTTAATGGTTCGCATAGAGATTTTAGAACAGTTTTGTTAATAATGTTTTGTAGATATTGTCTTCTTTCAACTTCAGTCTTCGAAGTCATAATAAAAAAACAACTGAAAACACCTTGTATGTAATGTAGTGTTTAGTTTATTTGATCCTTTGTATTTTCTGGTGCACAACAAAATAGGTATATATAAATAAATAAAATGATAATATAGGTAGACATGGTGAGAACGTTTAATACAACAGATTGATTAAACTTCGTAGGTATTTGAAGAACAGGCTGCAAAAGAATTTTTGAAAAATAATCTGCTTTACAAAATTTCTTAAATAGTGTCTTTGATTTCATAAAATTGGTAGCCTTTTAGTGAACAATAACCTGTCACAATAAGCTTAGTAAAAAAAATACGCAAGATCACGCCACATTGATAACTAATTTTTGATTGCGGCCGTTAAAAATATCCCCGAGCCTCATTAATTTTATCTGTGCCTATCTAACTGAAAAAAAAAGGTTATCCGTCTCACGCACAGAATAAATAAAATTAAAGCACTAACATTTTAATAATTAGAATCATAAGCTACACAAAACGACAATGGTTTTTGGCATCGTAGCACAAAACAGCTTAGGTACTTTTAATTTCAATATTAAGATAAATTTACGAATACTTAATAATTTTCCTATGAATTTACAAAGAGCTTAGTTCTGCAAAAACATACCAACCCACATCAAAATTTCTCCCATTTTCGGAAGAAACTGTAATGATTTCGGATAGCTGATAATAAAACAGCGTGTATCATAAAATAATTTCTTGTGATAGGTCTATAAGGATATGATGGTAGATTTTTCATTTAAGTTTAGTATAATGGATTTGTTTGACGTATTTAATATAATTTATTAATAAAAGAATGAGGGTTGGCTCATTTTTGCACAACGAAATCATTTAGGCACTCAAAGGTACTCTGTGATCGATACGATAGCACTACATAATACTCTGTGATCTGCCACACACTAAATGACGTGTAATCAGCCAAACAACACCTGCGCTATAGGCACATCGTGTGAATGTTCCCAGAAGCCTAATCCGTATCATATTACTGTCGTTACTTACAACTAAATACTTCAATAATAGTACCTTCAGCAGTTTGTTCTTGGAATTTTGCAAGTGCAAGTGTAAACACGACGGTGAAAATTTCATGCTCTTGAATTTTCTACTTTGGGCGCTAAGTCAAAGGTTGCTAATCCAACAGCTTGCTCAATTATCTTTACGTCATTTCAAATTACCAATGTCACTTGTAAACAAGCCAGGCCATGTGGTGATCCTGGATAATTAAAATGTTCAATTTTGCAATGATAAAATGCATTTTGCACAAACATGGTTTTTAAATACGAGATTAAAGTCTAGATTTCTGTAATAACCTAAGTTTCTGCCTTAGGGTGACTTTCACTAATAAAACTGATCACAATCAGCACTTTTTAAACTGCGTTCAAAAGCAGTTAAGTCAATTTCTTTTCTCGTTCTTAGTGTTCCTCACACAATCCATTCATCTTTTCTTTGGCCTTCCTCTCCCACTCCATCCATCAACATTCATGTCCATCACTCTTTTAGTCACATACGTGCGCTTCTTCTTCTTCAGTCTTCATTTGTGGAAAAAAATATTTTCACAAACATTTTAAAGAAGAAATGGTATCATTGATCAAAAACGTCACTAAATTCTAATGCTTAGTAATGACACTTATAAGGTTCTTTTTTAATTTTTTTTTTTTAATTTTATGGCTGTATATTCTTTTGTTTTCCATATTTAATCTGTAAGTAAAGTTATAGCTAGGTCAAGTTTATATAGGTACAATAGCTAGGTCAAGTTTATATAGGTAATTAAGTAGGTAACTTAGTTTTGGGGAGAAAAATCACGTTTTACGATAGGACTCAATGTATCACTCAAAATATTGTGCTGATGGATGGATTGAATAATACGGGATAGTGGAGGTATTAAAAGTAAAAAACTTACATAAAAACATTTATTTAAAAAAATCTTGAAAAAGTTGAAACTTTGACTCCCAATATCTCCGTAACTAACAGTTCAAAGGTATGGTCTAGCTAGAACAAAAAAAATATCGCAATGAAGGGGAGACCAAGTACCTTTCGGCTTCGTTGAGGGTCTTATTACACCCTTTATATCCGTACTTACAACAGATGCAGAGTCAGGGTCATCGTCTTTATCGCGCTGCATCACTTAGTTACGTACTACTTACATAAAAATATATGTTTTCTCGCCAAACTAGGTACCAGAAATTGAGGTCAGATGGCAATGTGTGTTTTACACACTCAGCCGTGCAACATAACAAATGTATACATAATCGTGTTTTATTGCATTCGATCATTTTTATAGAAATGGTATCAATCTCGCGTTTGATAAACAATTTGTATGGATGGATATAATAAGTTGGGAAACCGACGGTACCTTAATAGTAATATTAACATGATTTAGGAAAAACGAAAATTTTATCAGCTTAAGGTACCTAGGTAATTTAGGAACAGTCACATGTTACGATATCCATCCATAAAAATAGTTTAGCTAACAATACATACATATGTACATACACCACTATTTTTAGGTCGTTCTGGAACCGAATACCATTAACTCGATCATCGAACTCGAAACGATTGGGACAATTTTTTTAAAAAAGTAACAATAAAAAAAACACGAAAGAATAAATTTAATGTTTTTTTTTGTGAAATAATGAGAACTCAAATGCATGTGTGTGTGAAAAACGTATCCACGATCGGCAACACATGCAAACGATTCCCATTGAAAAATTCATTCATTGATCGATTCTCATTATATCACAAAAAAAACATTAAATTTATTCTTTCGTGTTTCTTTTTTATTTTTGTTTTTGAAAAAAATTGTCCCAATCATTTCGAGTTCGATGATCGAGTTAATGGTGTTCGGTTCCAGAACGACCTAAAAATAATGGTGTATAAAGCTTATGTGAAGGTTGTTTCTCGAAAACGCGTCGGCGCGTTGTTGCGTGGATCCATCAGCTACGGGCTACGGAAGACATCGTAGTTATAGTCATCGACTATTTCATCCTACATGTATTGAATTGCACAAAAGAAAACTACAAGAATCTTATTGCCAAAACCAACTCCATTTTTTAAGACACTAGAAGTCTATCTGGACTGTGAAATTAATTTGTTAATAAAAGTATAGGGAATTTAAAAGGCTAATATTTTTAATCTTTTCGAATAAGGAAGCAAACAGGTAGGATGTGTTAATTGAAAAATATGTAAAAGTATGTAAAGATTTATTTAAACTTACCTACTTTAACGGTTACAATGCTGGTATATGGGTGGAGTTAATACCACCTAGTCTGCTAACTATAATCTTGTACCTACTACATGGGCACATAAATTATATTTATTTTGCAAACAGTTTTACACCAGTTTTTAAACCAGTTGAGGCTGATGTTTCGTACAGACGCCAGCAAATCAAGCTAACCGAAACTGTCAAATTTTCCCAATTAACCTTGAACCTAATGTTTTAGCTATAAAGTTGAAAATCTATTAAAGAAATTTGACAGATTGTAGTAGCTTGATGTGCTGGCGTTTACCTGACTATGAGAAGAAGCAGCTGAAACAAACTCAGAGGTCAGTCTCTTTTATGGTCCAGACATAATCTTGGTCAACTCATATGAGGACTTTGCAGATTAGTATCTGAGATGGTCTTTTGAAGGAGGAACCACAGAGGGTACCTATGGGTCCTAAAATATTAATAAATTACCTAATAATAGGTATAAAGGATGAAAACAATTTTATATCATTTAAGAATAGATTAAAGACTTACTTAATCAACAAAGCCTATTTATTACACCATTAATGAATATTTTTTAAATGATAAATGTAATTAATTTTTTAAGTAATGTAATGGTAATAAAATTATATAATTAATGAATGACATAAATACCCTAATAATAATATTTGCTATAGTTGATTAAGTAATGATTAATGTAAGATTTATTATTTTTATTGTAACAGATATTTGCACACCTGTTAAGGTAGGATATGGCTTAAAGAACTTCTGTTGTATGTATCACCTCATGTACCCATATTCAAGCAAATAAATGATTTGATTTGAGGTTTGAGTGGACCTGTTTAGCCGGTGCAAGCATTTGTCAGTTATCGTCATACTATACATTCGATCTATTTGTAAACCCATTTTCATTGTTTGTCTAGTTATACAACGGTCATGGTTAGGTGAAGGTAAGTATTTATTTAAATAACAACAAGTCGTTGTATTATGTTTTGAATCGTTACATAGGTCTATATTTAACCATTTTCCTGTTAGTACCTATTTTTCTCTCTTGGAGGAAAATCCAATAAGTCTCGTAAATAATAAGAGGCAAATTGTAATATTAACTAGACAACTTAATTGTTTTATGTTTATTAAATATATTATGTATGTTGATAATAATTAATAGGATAATTTAATTTCATTCCAATTAATGAAAAGGAAACTAACTTATAATTTTGTATAATTGAAATACTTCTATAGAGTATGACGAATAGGGTTTATTATACACCATTATTTTTAGGTCGTTCTGGAGCCGAATACCATGAACTCGATCATCGAACTCGAAACGAACTATTTAAAAAAAAAGATAACCATAAAAAAAAATACGAAAGAATAAATTTACTTAATGTTTTTTTTTTTTAAATAATGAGAACTCAAATGCATAATATATGTGTGTAAAACGTATCCACGATCGGCAACACATGCGAACGATACCCACTAAAAAATTCATTCATCGATCGATTCTCATTATTTCACAAAAAAAAAACATTAAATTTATTCTTTCTTATTTTTTTTATTGTTATTTTTTTTTTTAAATAGTCCCAATCGTTTCGAGTTCGATGATCGAGTTCATGGTATTCGGCTCCAGAACGACCTAAAAATAATGGTGTATAATATTATCCTTCATTGAAAAGGGAGAATACTTTCTGGTACACGCTGTATATCTAGTCTCGCTTTTCATACGTGATGCTAGATTGTTTTTAGTTCTTATGAAGCACATAATACCTACAAACATAAAAAAAAAACATTTATTTCACCCAAAAATTCCATAGCAACGCAAGGCTGTTACTAACAAGAATTTTGCTTAGAACCAATGATATCGCTACTCTTCCATCTCAACAGTTGGGAAAAGGCTAGGCAGATGATGACTCAGACCAGAGTACAATGTAATATGCGATGTTCCATGTCAAACCACAATTAACCGAATGGCAACACGAATGGCAGTGAATATAGGGGACGGGGACGCCCTAAATGACCCCAATAAAGTCACCCACCTCTCTGATGTCATTCTAAAGGTCAGATGTACGTACTCGTGGGTAGTGGGGCTTTGTTTAATCATAAGCGGAAAAGGTCGGACAGTCGTGTAGTGAAATGTTAATAACTTGTACGTCAATTTTTGTTTTCCACCTTCCTATTTTTTCAACAAAAAGGTGCTGTACTCGTCTGTACAGGAATGAGTTTGTTTGAAACTTTGTTTTCGTTCTACAAGTGCCCTTGAACTCGATGAATTTGTTTTCACAGTTTCAGATTCATAATATTGAGATGGTCAAAATACATGCCGAAAAGTCCACGAATTAGGTATTTATTATTCGAAGTGCACGATCCGGTATAATTATACAAGATTATGATAAAGATATTGTTGTTTGTCATTATTTGTCATCTAAATCATCCTTGACAACATGATTGATAGCGGAAGTCGCGCACTCGCGCCCTTGTCACTCATCCACTTTAAAGTTTATTACTATTATAATTAATGTGTAGTTTAAACATTTAAACAGGCTCTCTTTTATTGCCATGCATCTTATGTCAATGCAAAAAATATTAAAAAAAATCTGTTTGTTTCTAAAATTATTAGTATTTTATGTGCTGCCAATCCGTTCATCCGAATTCGATTCAACTTTATCAACTTATTGCATAGTATATTTTATTCAGATCCGTTCAGCGGTTCTGACGTGATTGAGTAACAAACATCCATCCAAACAAACTTTCGCATTTATAATACATAATACCAAGTAAGATTCAGTATTACCACCACAATACGATTCGTCGCATAATTATGTTCAGACTACATTTACAATTTTACGAGTCATACGAGTATTTACAATTTTACGTAGATCTGGGTCACCAGAATGTGCGAATCTAGAATTAGTTCAATGTCATTGGGACACTGTTTCATTTACTGACACGCGATTTAGGTGACCCATTTATGATTTATTTTTCTAAGAAGTCATGCTGCGCCTAAATTAGGATGAGTGCAAGTGTATGATGTGTTCTATTTTTTTTTCTGCAATTTGGTCGCTTCCATTATCAGTTGCCTTGGTTGCATTAGTACTTGCTTCGTACCAAGCGTAACAAATTTTCCTAATGCTTTGTTAACTATTTGTTTAGTTTTCTACCCGCTTTTAATTGCGGAAACAAATCACTGTGAAAGTTACTTTTATAGGTACTTAACAACTGTTTCTATAACGACAATTATTTTTCAATACACTTTCTCGAAAATTGATTCTTATCTTGCTACGATTAGGTTCAACATGCAATATATTTCACACACGTGGATTTTTAATGTTTTTCCGCACACGTGCGGAAAAAATAATTCCTACAGATAACTATAGGTAGGTACTATTACTAAGTCCAAATGGGTTCAATGACTACAGTCGTCGGTGATAGTTTATTTTTAAATCTCGGCAAAGAGATATGCGTCTTTACTACGTAAATATTTGTTGAGTATTCAAATTGTGTTTATAAATAGACTATCATAGATAAACATGATTATTTAAAATAAATATTTACTTTTATGAACAGATTAACATTTATTTCTGTTCTAAATTCAAAAATATTTGAATGTTCCATTTTTCCTTCATGCTTTAGCGGCATCATACCTTTGCTACTTCTTCAACCTGGCGAAAGCAAAGCACGGAAAAAGCATAATAAATCATAGTTTCCTAATAATTCCTGACAAAAATACTTTCAGTTCTAATATTTTATTTCTTCGAAAGTGTATTGAAAAACGTCTTTTGATACGCGTGGGGATTTGTTACTGCATTTCTCAGCTCCATAACACCCTCGCCTGCAGCTCGGGTGTTAATTCCGCCTCGAATGCAATAAGAAAGTTTCCCCACTTATGTTAAATTTATACATAAATCGTAAAATGTATGTGTTTTTGTCACGTCAACATAATTTATTATTAATTATATTTCACTTGCTATGAATAGACTTGAGGAGCTCGTGGCTAAATAATAACAGTCGCTCGGGTCGATCTTTAAGTTAAGCCGCGCTTGCCTAAGGTTGGTCCGTGAAAGTGTGACCACCCATTACATAACGAGTTTCCTCCGTGCCTCGGAAAGCACGTTAAGCCGTTGGTCCCGGCTGTCATTTTTACATCTTTGACAGTCGTTACAGGTAGTCAGTGGCCCAAATCTGACAACCAGTGTTGCCAAAGGGTATCGTAAAAAAAAGGTATTATCCAGTAATAAGTTGTGGAGGTCAGATAGGCAGTCGCTCCATGTAAAATACTGGAATTCAGCTGCATCCGATTAGACTGGAAGCCGACCCCAACATTGTTGGGAAAAGGATAAGCAGAAGATGATGAATAACAAGACTTGTCGAACATTTAGGGCAAAATACATAGTAGAAGATAGCACAATATTCTACATTGGCTTCAGAAATCGTATTCCCAACGCACTTAAAAAAATTGGTTCAACCACAATTTGTCACTTTGTTTTAACTGCTATTTAATTGATGAAAAGTTTAGAAACTGACACAATTAGTCACTTTATGAAATTGTAGCTCAACTGATTAACTCAATGACGTCACGGGTTGACTAAACTGTTATCGACGCAATTACAGTAAGTAGCCCATTAGTTAGCTAGCTCAAATTGCTTTCAATTGAGAAAATTCTCTCCGTTAAGCGATAGATATTCTATATTTTTTTCAAAAATAACAAAATTCCAGGAATGGTTCATTATTAAATAGAGCTGTATTTAAATTAAACTATTTTTTTTTTGTTTTTGAATTTAAATGAAACGAGTTGCTTATAAAAAATAAATTGGGACACGTGAAACATCCGGTTTTCAGAAAGAAAATTAGTGTTGTGTCAATATATGGGTGATTGGATATTAATAATTAATTCAATCAACACGGCACTTTACTTACCAGAAAATATTTAACTTTTTCTTGTGTTGATTTTCATTTCATAAATCGGCTGCTTATTTGAGGAGCCCGTAGCTAAATAATAACAGCCGCTCGGGTCCATCTTTAGGTTAAACGCTTGCCTAGGTTGGTCCGTGCTTTGATGACCATCCATTACATACTTAACTACCTAGAGTTTGCTCAATGTCTCGGAAAGCACGTCAAGCCGTTGGTCCCGGCTGTCATTTGTAGATTTTTGATAGTCGTTACAGGTAGTCAATGGCCCGAAAGCCTGACAATCAGTCTCATCAAGGGGTATCACATTACCCAGTACTAACTGGGTTGTGGAGGTCAGGTAGGCAGTCCCTCCATGTAAAATACAGGTATACAGCTGCATCCGATTAGAATGGAAGCCGACCCCAAATTTAGACCCCCCGATTAGATGAAATCGGGTGTTTCTCTATAATTTTCTTTTTTCCTTTATTATAAAACTAGTATATTTATATATTTTTTTTACTTTTAATCCACATTATTCAGTCAATTGGGTGTGGTACAATAAAACCGTACCTACTTATACATTTTCTTAAGTCCTTGGAGCTCAGTCTGACTACTGTAACAATAATGAATTAATCTGCTTAATTTGCTCAGCACTTCACGTTCACACTCACGCCCGTATATGACATCACCGACAAAATTGTCACAAAACCTGAATGGTGTACATTTACATGCAATGGAATAGTGAATAATTTAAAACCTGGTCTATTTTACAACGTAACGACGATGATAATTTATAAATAAATTCAGATATCTGCGCCTTAGAAACTTTAGATGTGAGTTAATTTAGCTAGAGCACGTCTAGATTTATTAAAACATCATCATGTGCGTAGCCAGCTATTTTAAGGTCGGCTTCCAATCTAACCGAATGCAGCTGAATACCAGTACTTTACACGGAGCGACCGCCTATCTCCACCTACTGAGGAAGTATTACTGTCAGTTAAATTTTGACACACACAGTTCTTGATCTCGCTTTAAGTGTTATAATACATATAACCGCGTTCAGATTCATTGGTGAAACTCACTATTTTGCCCGAAGTTTTCAACATATTTACAAACTAGCTGTTGCCCGCTACTTCGTTCGCGTGGAAATTTTGGTGTATGTGAGAGACTGCCTCGTTGTGTGGTGGTCGTATTGCGACTTCTAAATATGAGGTCCTGGGATCGATGCCCGGGTCGGGCAGTGCAAAAAAAATATTTCATTTAATTACATAAAGTTGTAACGCACATGATTTAGAGATCACCTTTTAAGTATTTACAAATTGAACCCAAACAGAGCCAGCTGTTTGTAATGAACGCATATATTTGCATTCAGATGGGTATGTAGAAGTAGAATACGTTACCCAAACATGTTGACGACAATTCAGTGAGTTTTTAACCAATCCAGTAATTTAGCGTAAGTAACAATTTGTTAAAATTAAGTACTTGTACGTCTTGCTGCTCGGAGTATATTTATTACTTAGTAGTCAATTTATTTTTATAAATGTGAAATCAACCTGTTAGATAACCTTGCCCGTTGAGAATCCGAAATCAGTTTTAATGATCGATTTACGATCAATTAGAACCTATTAACTTAATTGGCCAGTATATTAGTACCTACACCTACTAACTAATTATGCCATGTTTAAAAATGTCTCATTGTACATGCCAGCACATCAAGCTACTACAATCTGTCAAATTTCTTTAATAGATTTTCAGCTTTATCACTAAACCTTTACGT
This sequence comes from Eurois occulta, assembly GCA_950022335.1. Classification (NCBI taxonomy): domain Eukaryota; kingdom Metazoa; phylum Arthropoda; class Insecta; order Lepidoptera; family Noctuidae; genus Eurois; species Eurois occulta. Next base: position 3,417,962 of record OX465491.1, on the reverse strand, counting down.
TCAAGCTTGATTGGATTGGGAAAAATTGCCAGTTTCGGTAGCTTAATGTGCTGTTGTCTGTACATGTACAGTCCATGAATGAAAATGTTATGCAGCTTGAGGGTAACTATTATGTTTACCTTATTGGTTATATTTTTTGCCACGTACCTAATGACAAGGAGATATGTATGAAGTTTACCGTTCTAATGGGTGCCATGTGCCATGTATCACTGTAACCTTGAACAGGCCTGCACATCGCCAGCTCTACAAATGGTTATGAACCGGTCCTGGCCGTCCATTATTTTTTTATTGGCATTTGTCTATACATAAACCTGTCGTTCCATATTTGGCACAAACTATTTCTAGCTAGTCTAAGGCGTAATAAATTGCAAGTGAACTGTTCTCAAGCTGTCTTTAGGTACCTACGTGACTATTGAGTGACGCGTGCGCTGGTTCGCATATCAAAAGTGTAAGTAGTGCCACAAAAGATACACATGCAACAGAACTGTCTTATCAGTGTGACCTTACCCTCTCTGATTTATCGTGTATTTTGGGGTTAGATAACTTCTTTAAGGGTCGTCTTGGGTCAAGCGTTTATAAACACAATTCATTTATAAAGGAAACTACGTAAGATTTTTATTGGACCAATGAGATTAAGTACTTACATATTTTTAAAGTACTTACTACTTCCGTACATCTTTGTCGCAGTAGTGTGAAAGTTCACAATAAAATTAAGTGTCTCCCAGGCGATCGTTATGAAAAATAAATATGTTAAATAGGTACTCTAAAAAGTATAACAAAACTAGTAGGTAATAGGCCTTAAAATAATACAAAACCTATTTTATACACACAATAGCGGGTTTACACAAAACCGACCTCCTTAGTTATATCTGTAAGCAGATGTTTTAAGTCAGACAAATCTTCAGTGTTGTTTTGAAACTTTACAATGCTCAATTATTAATAGCAAGCCAGCTGTATCAATAAAGCTTGTCTGGAAGTGTAAATTGGGCGCATACCGTGTTAATTAATTTGTCACCAAATAAATACTAATCTTTTGTTCTAATTCTGGTTTCGTTCTTTCTAATCTCAGTGTTGTGGTTGTGGGTATTTTAGTTTCAAATCGTTTTTAGGGTTTTGTAGATACCTACATAATTTTGTATAATAATAATGTGACTACATTTATTAATACTCACCAATGCATCGCGGCAACGGTCTATTTTTCATCAGTATTATTTTCCTTTCAAAGACCACCACTACTTTACTTTTTTCCTGTTTTTGTTTGTTTTTTTGCTAATTTAATACCTACCGATACCTACCTATCGGTAATCATTGTCATGTTTTAATTAGGTAGGTAACTACCCACCAAATAACGGTAATACAGCATCCGCTATGCAGAAAATTATACATCATCATCATCAGCCTACATCAGTCCACTGCTGCACATGACATATGCCTCCTCAATCGAACGCCATTCAACTCGATTCTCAGCAACTCTCATCCAGTTGCTACCAGCCACCCCGCGAAGATCGTCACTCCACGCTCGCCTGAGGGCGTCCCACCTTACGTTTGCCAATTCGCGGTCTCCACTCAAGAACACGTCTACCCCAACGGTCATCAGTCCTATGGCTAATATGACCGATCGATTCCCACTTCAGCTTACTTATTCTGTGGGCTATGTCGACAACTCTGATTCTCTGTCGGATCACCTCGTTCTGGATGCAATCCCTCAGAAAGACGCCAAGTATAGCCCGTTCCATAGCTCGCTGAGCGACCTTAAATATTATACGTTACTTTAAAAATTGTACGTTACTATTTAAAATTCTGATCAACGAGTCCTGAATAAAACCTGAGTCATATAGACGCTTTTACTTTTACGAATATTTTGTTGGATCTAATCCAAGTTTTTCTCTAAACATGGATCATCGCACTCAGTGAATATAACCGAAGATCGATATAATGAAAATTTTCCAATAATATTAAAGAAAATGTGTGGTTTACATTACGTCAAAATAGCATAGACATGACAATAGAACGTTATCATTTAACACGATAATATTGTAAAATCTAATCATTTTAAAAGAGTAACCATGGAGTTTCTTGCCGGTTCTTCTCCATAGGAAACGACCAACCCGAACCGTGCACCTTTTTGTCGACGTTTCATAAGTGCCCATGTAGGCCTATGTGAAATAAAAATATGTGGATTGATTGGAAACCTAATTTTGCAAAACGTAAAATCAGACTATTCAGTTTGACTATCCAGATAACCTATGGGATTACTCTAGCATAAACTCTATCCCAGTTCGTGGCAGACTTCCCTTATTTACTTTCTTTACATATAAATTTACTAGTAATAAAATATATCCAACAATATGAATAAATCTTATAGTAGCCCAGCGCTATCGGGAAATATGTAGGATTTCTGTACAATTCCCACAGGATTTTGTATGGGTATTTTTTGTTTTTTTTTTTGCACATGTAAACAATTTTAACTGAAAAAAGCACCTACAAAGTATTCTAGACAAAATATATATTATTCTTATTATGAGCGAAAACAACGATGGGAAAGTAAAAAAATAATTAGATTGTTAAGCAACTGAAAACCTTATTTAAATCAAGATGAAAGAGATTGTAGAAACATACGGGACCATTGAGAAAGCGATTTTCAGTTATTCCCAGTATAAGGCCCTGAAAACAGGCAGACCTGGAAAGTGTTTGGACCTGAGGGGAAAACCACTGATCATTTTTGTAAGTATGGGGCTGTCTCCACGAGCGAGAGAATCGCGACGATATTATCGTCCGTACCGTACCACGTATTTCTATACACTCTCTTAGAGGCCGTCTCCACGAGCGAGAGAATCGCGGCGATATTGTCCCATACAAATACGTAATATCGCCGCGATTCTCTCGCTCGTGGAGACAGCCCCTATGCGTATGCGTAAATATTTAGTAGTTTATTTTATTTAATACAAAATGTATTAATGTACTTATATACAGACTACAAATATAACTAAAATAAAGATAAAAAGAAGTCTAGAAGAAAGTAGGTACCTTTATACATATACCTACAACGACGACAATTAATAGGACATAACATTTTTTTAAGTATCGACGCCATATCCGCATTATATGATTATATCATTATACTATCTGTTTGGGCCAAGTAGTTCACCACGCTTATTCAAAAAACGCCATGATAATGTTGAGTAATTGCAGAGTAATTTCTCATGAAAATGAAATATTTATTTATTATTTATTTATTTAAATGCCTTAAACTATCATTACAGGTCTACAACCTAGTGCAATATGTTACAATGAATCGTATGCTAGACCAAGTTATACGCCTATCAGGGTGCGGCCACCTATATTCTACTGTCCATTACGTCATTCGTTTTTATACAACCATAAAATAATAAAAAATAGCTTTAAATGTTACGACGTCATCCAACATAGAAGGCTGTCGGGTCTTAATATGGAAAAACGATTTGCGCGAGAATAAGCACAGATGTACAGTATATGGCATATACAGGCTTATTTGTAAAACACCAGAAACCTCTTAAGAGGTCATTGTACTCATCACTATGAACAACCCTACATTTATGATCGATTAACTCGTCAAAATGTAGGGAACAGCTGAGTTTTTTTTTGCGATTTCTGGTTTGGACCCATAGTAAAAGTTGTTCATAGTGATGAGATTGAGTACCACGAACCGTACCTCTTAAGAGGTTTCTGGTGTTTTACAAATAACCCTGTATAGTTGAGAAATGTTTGCGCAACACAGTTTCCCGCGACGTCAAATGTCGCTATGTCACTTGTTTATATAGTCGTTTTTATTATATTTTTCTCTTTCTTTGTATATGATTCTTTTATACCGATTGTTTGTGAATGTGTGAACATTGTAGGCCTTGTAAATTCCTAGAGGTTTGTTAACTTTTCTACCTTGTTTTACGTTTTTGTGAAGTAAGCAACCACTTTTTGTCGGGGCTACGCATGCTTAAGTAAAACGCTGTAGCATAATAAAAACAAATAATTTTAAAAGATTTAAAATCGAGTATCTTGCCGGTTCTTCTCCGTAGGAAACGACCAACTCAAACCGTGCGCCTTTTCTCGACGTTTTTTAAGTGCCCATATAGGCCAATGTGAAATAAAATATTTTGATTGATGTTACCATCAACACCAAGTTACCAGTTACATGTTGCCGGCAACACAAAACATGTTGCTAAAACATAGTTGCTCAACTTTGTTTCCTATTCATATGGTAAATACCGAATCGTTCTCAGCCTACCCCATTATCAGTAATTAAAATGTACCAGATATGGAACATTCACAGGATTAATTAAAAGAACCAATTGTGAGAGTTAAGATAGCTGAATTAGCCATCGCCAAGATCCTCTAGAACGTTATCCATTCTAGTTTGCACTGTTCAATGCCAAATGAGATCATTGGAGGAGTACCAAACTGTTGACATTGGCGAGTAGATAAAGAAGCGAACTGTTTTTATTTCGAGCTATTTTTGACCGTATTTTTTTCGAGCGGCGCCGATAACATGCATGTGGTCAGTGGTCACGATGTAAATTGGATTGGTCCGCGCCGTGAATTTTTTGTAGATAATATTGTCTAAAGAATTAAGACACAATATATTCTCATGTCTAATTTCTCGTGATCCCCGTTATTAACAAACGCTTCCATTCGATTTAGATTCGACGAGTCGTATGTTTTTTGGCATTATTGGCCTTACACGAGATGATGAACGACTTTCCGAATCGAAGCCTTTACGAAGACAGAGGCTGATCTTAATTTGGAGTAGGTACTAGCGAAGACATTCAAATTTTCGCTATATTATTATTCGTTCGCGTGAGTTTATTACAAAAATATTACTTTCCGATTTTGTTAACAATTTCAAGGATTTAATTTTTTTGCACGGAACCCTAATTCTTTTTCCAAAATAAAAGTAGACTAAGTTACTCCTTATAACATCAGCTATCCCGTCCGTCAAAGTCCCGTCAGAATCGGCCCAGTCGTTTCAGAGATATGCCGAACAAACAAACAGACCGACACCCAGACAAAAATTAAAAAAAAAGATATTTTTTGTTTTCAGTACCTATCATACTTTCAAATCATGGATTCAGTAAAAACCTGTTAGTTTGAAATTAAAATGAATGAATACATAGAAGAGACCAAGCGAACAGCATTGTAACCTACTTGCAATAACCAGTTGTAGGTACAAGTGTAACGTGTCTAACTTGGCAATTATGTTACTTTCATGAAAGCATCACTGATCACAGTTTTCCATCACATTTCTTGTGACAGCTTCTCTATAGTAGGTACCTATCTTTCTTTGTGTTCTAGTCAATTTCTAAACTTGCGTTTTTAATCTACCAGACTGGCCTTAATTCAGCCACAAAGAATTTTACGAGTATGATTAGGTACTTCGAGTTACGACGTGTTAGTTTAATAGTGTGGGACTGTGGGTACTAGGCTCCCAGATGGCGGGAAGAGATGTTGCCTACATTCCGGATGGCCATAATTGCTATAAATAACTGCTGCCTCACCACTCAAGAATCGGGGCTTCCCATGGGAGTGTTCTTAATGGGGCCGTGGTAGTAACTGATGGGATAGAAACACGTGTATTCTTGCTAAGCTATTTTGGTCTTTAAAACTCGTGAACGAACGGCCAATTTTTTGTGCGGATATAGATTTTATCAATTGTTTGCAACGATAATACCTACAAACCATTTTTTTTCAGTTCATTTACCTACCTATTACCTATTTATCTACCTACTTATAAAAATTCGTCCTAATGGACGAATCGCATGTGACTAAAAGAGTGATGAATATAAATGTTGATGGATGGAGAGGGAGAGGAAGATCAAGGAAACGATGGATGGATTGTGTGTCAGAATGAAATGAAGGAAAAAGGTGTAAATGATTGCGTATCGGTTGACAGGAGAGAATGGAAGAAAAAAACATGTTCCGCCGACCCCAAGTAACATGGGACGAGGGCAGGAAGATGATGATGAGGATTATTTAAAAAATAAGTACTTACCGCCATAAAACTTTGTTATTATCTCTGGTTGTTGGCCCGAGAAGTAGATGTAAATTTTATACTTTTTGCTGTGTTTGCAGGGTCCGTAATTGCACCTTAGCTTTAAGCCTATTGTAAGATCTTCACACATTATGGAATGCAAATAAAGAAATGAATATGAAGATACTGGAGATACATAAGATATTATTTATAAGAACATACAATGAATGAATCATTTACTTATGTTAAATATCCCTTGTTACAGATAAAAAATGGCTCTTGAATTCAACAAGTGCTGCTTCTGCGTAGACCTGAGGACGGGATGCCTGATCATCGGGTACCTTAACCTGGTAAGGAACTTCCTCCTATATATATCTTCCTGTTGAATGACTTCGATTTATTCTCCATGCTCTTTAATTTATCATTTACATTGGGCCTTTGATTATTATCTATCTAATAATCTTGTAGTATAGGTAAGACGTGATCTGCACAAAAGAGGTTGGAGCTTTTTTTGGGCATAATGCTGGCTCTCCACGAGGAGATATGGCTTGGTTATTATTAGCTCTGGTGACGCGCCGTGGGAAGCGTATAAATTATGTTTACCGTGTCAATTGCTTTGGGACGGTCATCGGTTTGTTCTACGATCGTTTGTCATTTATTGCAAATAAATCCAAGAAACCAAACGTCATAGCGGTAACGGAATCAATAAAAGCTGGCCTGTTATTCTATATCCCATTGAAACTCCGTAATACGATATACCAGCTCAAGGTCTACGAGTCACTGGAGTGAATCGTTTATTTTTATGTCATTTTATGTTCACTTTAAATTCTGTCTTCAGACGTTTTGACTAGAATGAAAGAGAGCGAATGAACGACGAGTAGAGCCACTGATGTCGATATTACCACCGATGTGTACATCTGCTTACATCTCCCAAATAACTAACCTTTCTAAAAAATGTTTCCAGATCGGGGAAATCATTATGATCCTGATGTCGATCATCGGCCTGGCCGCGGCCGGCGTGGTGACCGCAGAAGGGAAAGACGAAGAGACGCAGACAATGGGAGCCGTTATGTTCGCGGTGGTAGCGGTCTTACTAGTCTTCCTTATTCTGTTCATGGCATTCACTATAGTCCTGCTAGTTGGGCTGCATCAGGTATTATATTTTTTTTACTTATAGCAACCTTTTTTATATTATTGTATCGTACGTACGACAGAATTTCAGCTGGCCCTGCTCATTCTTGAAAAAGTTACATGTGACTTAAAACATAACTGGCGAAATGTGGGTCAGACAGACAGATATTTTTATTGTTAATTTAGTTTATCTTTTTAACAAGAAGAGCGACATGACAGTCGTCCCCGTCAATTGATGGTGATAGGGCGAGGACGACATAAAATAAATGATCATTTCTGTACTTCCCCGATGCAACTAACTACTCGATTCTATAAATAGAAGAATAACTGAATAACAACGGTCACAATTGCGGAACAAATGGTATCTAAAGCGGGCATTCCCGGCATTAAATAGGGTTGCCAAGATAAAAGTATGCGGCAATTTAGATCGTTACAGTTTGCTATCGCTCGAATGGAGGATTAATCTAACCTATGTACTTGAAAACGTCAATCATGGTTGTACTTAATGCTATTTATAGCTAAAATGGTGATGAGCTAAGTTAGATTATAACATAGTTGTTACAAATTATATTTTTTTTTGCATTAATATAAAAATAGATAATGATGTAAGTTTACCTACCAAGATACTGTTTTTAGTATTCAAATACAGGCTAAGCTGTTAGTTTTCGTCGTGATGAGTTGAAAATGAATCATCAGTAAGCCAATGTAATAAGATGAATGTGATTTACAAGATCAGCCTACAACGTTCCCAATGCTGGGACACAACGTTCCCAATGCTGGGACACAACGTTCCCAATGCTGGGACACAAGCTTCTCTCTGTAAGAGGTAGTGAGCCATAATCCCCGCCCGACGTGCGCCCTGTATGTTCGAATTTGTGATGACATGCAGCTTTCCTCACACTGGCTTCCACTGTTTTGAGAGCAAAAAATAACTGTACCTACCTACCTAAATAGGCTTAAGAAAATTATATTCATTATTGCAGGACACTTTAGATGAAATACATACCCTTTTTTGTTATTCTATTAGTTGTTAGTTTAATTTATTTTGCTTTGAGTACAGGTACTGTTAACCAACGGCATGTAATTATTTAAGTTGTGATCTGTGGAAAATCTAGTCGGTTTATTTGTTAGTAATTTCAGTTTATTATTACCCGACTGCCAAGGAAGGGTTAGGTATGTTTTTCGCGCTTATCTTGTGTGAATGATTTTTTTTGTAAATATCTTTATTACCTCTTAACTGGCTGGATTGATTTCGACAGTAAGTGTCCTTAGATGTGTTTGAAAAAAAAAAACAATATGGCGGATTTTTAGCGCGAAATAGTAATACGTTTATTAAAAAAAAAAAAACCAAACCTATCGAGTAGGGTATTAAAATAAAGCAAATTAAAAGGGGATTACAAAAAATATATATAAATTATATGTTTAAATTTAATTAAGAAAAATAAATGAGTTTAAAAAGTTTTTGATAGCGTAAAACAGACCATGTTTGTGTCGTCCTCGTGCTATCATATGAAATTTAGAATTAAATAGTTATAGGTAATAATATTGCTCATGAGAGAGTGCCGGGGTCACTAGAAATCAAAAACCCGACTGCAAAAAAGACAATTTAAAACTAATGCACTAAAACGACCGACCGGCAGGACCTATTAATTTTCTTTCGTTTTATAATTTGCAATTGAGTCCCGCCTGCTACTAAACTTAATGCGGGTATTTAACTTAGGCTTTCAGCTCACAATATAGTCTATTAAACTGAAGTAGAGTTTAATTTGTTTATACTTAGTTTATTTTAATTTTGTTTTCTATTCTCAATCTTATTTCGTTCGTTTTAGTGCATTACTTTTAAATTGTATTTTTGCAGTTGGGTTTTGTTTCATAAAGTACTTTTTGTTTTCCTAAATAATTAAAATGTATGACCAGTGTATGTAGAATGTGCTAATCTGGATGTATTTGTTTCAGTACAAACGCGGACACGTGAAAGCATATCTGATCTACGGGCTGATCTTCATCGTGCTGTACATCATCCTGTTCTTCGCTGGCTTTGCCGCGGCACACATCTCTGCTGGCCAGATCGTCAAGGATCTCATCTCTATACGTAAGTATTTTTTTACGGGTTATGCCAAGTCTGATAACCAGTCGCTTCATGTAAAATACTCGTATTTAGCTGCATCTACTTAGACTGGCACCCGACTCAATAAAGGGAAAGGCTAAGCAGAAGTTGATGATGATGCCTTACCTTCTTTGCTGGTCATCCTGCATAGCTACCTGCACCTACCAGGATTTAAATAATGCCAATGTAGGAGCTGTTAAGGTGGCTACATACTGGTCAGTCTAAATTTGGGTGTAACGCAACCGTAAAGAAGAAGCTTAGCCTAGCTTTTAGCGGTACACGCGAGAGTACTGTAGCGTTTATTTAATTATTTCCTCAAAAGGACACTATCGCCAGCTAACAACAGTTCGTAGAAAGATAGACGACGATGTATTTTCTGCAATAGAGAAAAACAACCTCGGTTGCCCCTACAGAATTCTAAATAGCAATGTCTTTTAAACGTAGATATGTTCACTCATACTCGTTTCAGATAATAATGCATTAGTACGCAATCAGAATATTTCCTATTTGATACTCAAATTTTACTTAAACGAAAATCTAACAAACTGTCTTCAAAGTCCTCCAAGGGGTACCATCCAGTAACTCAGTAATTCCGTGTGAAAGACTGATACTAAGCTGCATCCGGCTAGACTGGAAAGCCGATCCTCAAATAGGGTTCTGGTATAAAGATGCAGGTTTTTATTGTTGGTTTTAGTGTTATCTTGCACCTGTGTTTTATGTGCGATGGCATACAGAGAGTACTCTTTCACCCGTACCGATTCGTTTCCACCTTTTCCACGTTCGAAACCTATATCTTTATGCAAGCATTCATGATTGGGAGGGAGCTAGGCAGACGGGTTGTTCGTGAATCACCTTATTTATTTTTATTCTTGTTTCCAGTTCTGAGCATTTACTTCTTGCTGGTGATCAGAAGCTATTATCTGAAGATGGACGACCCCGCTAACAAGCCAGCCATCTACAACACAGCTTAAGTCAGCCATTTATTATAAAAATATCTAATGCATCTATGATATTGGTAGAACATTTAACTATCAGCTACATGTGTTAAAAAATTTTATAAAAATATTTTTACATTTGAATATTATAAAACTCAGCATTTTTAAAATAAAATGTTCATTGAAACATACGAGTATGTAATGCCACAAAGAGTAATTAAAAAAATATCTTTAAGGAGTTTGGGACACAAAATGTGCCTTATATATTTATACCTCATAATTTGATAAATGATATGTGCTGATAATTAAAAGTTGATGAATAAGAATATTTCTAAATGTTGTCTTCGTGGTGAGTTAAATTGCTTCGAATCAATCGTTTGCTTTGCAGCAATGTATTTGAATCAAACGTTTTTGCCGTACCTAAGCTTATTTCTCAATAATATTGTGCATGACAAAAGTGTTGATGTAAAAACATTGTTATTACGTTTAGTTGATTAAGTTTCTTATACTTAGTTGTAAGATTTGAGTCCTTTTTTAAGTTTTCAGTTACAGTTATGTTTTTCATGAAATAGTTACGTACCAGTACGAATGTTACGAATGTTTTGTAAGTTACAAAAAATGCAAATAAAATTTAGTTTATGTTAATCGTTAATGACTTTAATAAAGATATTTTATAAAATAAACATAAAATCTGATCTTATATCTTTTTCATTTTGTATTGTTATACTGTTTCTCAAAAGTGAGATTGCAAAAGACCAACTAAAATAAGTTTTTAATAAACCAGAGAAAAGCAAAAGAAAATACCAATGAGTGTTCTTAGCAACAAATAAATCTATTTTTATACAAAACAGTTTATTTACAATCACGAAAATAACAGAACGATTCACCACCGATTTTCTTTTTTTGCATTTAGAGGACAATTTTAATAAAAAGAGGACAATTGCAAAATTTATATTTCTTATTAATTCTGATGATAAACCAAACATTGTTGAAAATCTTCATTGAACAATACATTAGGGTACAATAACATTAAGTTATATTAATAGTTATTATAATTTTAATTAACATAAGATATACTACCCTTTTAAAATAAACCGCAAATAATGCAAACATTTTAAATTAATATCTTGAAAGTGCCATTTTAAAATGTTAATTACTTATTTTGAAGTCTTATCGTTGCATTTACCTCAACAGGTGTCTGAAATAAATAAGGTAATAAGCAGAACATTATACAGGCTGTATAAAGAATCTCTTTGAATTCAATATATACCTAAATGTGCTTTTATACTGCGCGGTTAAGAAAATTGCCTTTTTGTACTAAGTTCGAAAATAACTGACTTTTTTCTGAAGCGTAGTCACGTGGAACTTAAACACAGGAAAAACGTACTAGCGCCTTTATGAAGTGTTACTAAATTATAAACATTATTAAACGATCTCTGATAAACCTTGAGTAAACCACCGATTCTTTAGAAAACAGCTAGTTTTTTCGTCTTAGTTTAAACGAAATTTTTGAGCTATTGTATTTAATACGTTTACGAATGTCACTGTAATAAATATAAAATATGCTTGAATGTTTAAAAAGGTGTTAATTAAGTGATTTATAAAATGAAAATTAAAATACATACTTTAAATAATTTGATTGTTATTTAATTATGTTCCGTGTGGTCCTCCTGATCTATAACACAATGTTTAGATACATAAATATCTAAGGATATATAATATAATCTGGCAGAATGCTTACACTTTATGAGTTTATCTACGTATTACTTACAACAGTATTCACTTGTGTTCATCAATACAAAACAAAAAAATAAACAATTTTTTTTAGAAAGCGGTAAGTTTTCACCTGGCATTAATTCCAGCGAGGTGTGAAATTAGCCCAACGGATTTTAGGTACCCAACCCCAATCTAGAATCTTTAATTCCTAAGTATAAGTATTCAATAATTATGTTGAAAAACCCTGTCCGATTCGTGGGGAATTATTAGGTATAGAGTTAAGTTTATATTTATGTAATCCTTTTTAGATAACATTTAAAAAAATACCCCGATGAAAATTAACTAAAATGAGGACACTTACATGGCAACACAAGGCGCGGGCGGCGACCGACACACTCCGGTCGCTTCTCGGGTAGTGACGTCATAAATAAACACTTGACGATCGAACATACTTAGGTATGCCAAAGATGGTGTTGTCACGTTTTAAAAGTTTGTTAGAATTTAGGGAAATGGTGGTAATTTGGCACAAAAATTATGCATTTTAAAGTTCATTAATATTTCTGCTTTAATGACTATTTTATGTTTATTTTTTTATTTGGTAATGTCATTGGTATATGCTTTCAGAACGGACAGTGTTTTTTTCAAATATTGTAAACACCTATGTTACAGTCAAAACAGCGTCTCACGAAAAGTTTAAAACATTGTACATCGTTGTACATCGGATGTTATAAAACAAATAATTATGCACTATCGTTTAGGAGGATAAAATCAATTACGGCATCCGCGTCTTAGTCAGGATATACATATAGTTTAATATTCGTGAGCACATGTTCGCACTTGCAGAAGAGGCGGTGGTGGTTATTGAGCCATTTTCCAACGTTGGTTACAACCTCTGGATAAATGTACCTAAAGGTGTAATGATGTCATTTAGACCATCAAACTGTACAACTTTCTTCGAAGGACCAATAGCATAATCACAAAAAATAAATCAGCTGTCCCATACATTTAGGTGGAGTAGACGACGAGCTCGTGTCTAAATAACAGTCACTCGGGTCGATCTTTAGGTTAAGCTGCGTTTGCCTAGGTTGGTCTGTGGATGGGTGACCACCCATTACATACGGAGTTTCCTCCGTGCCTCGGAAATCACGTTAAGCCGTTGGTCCCGGCTGTCATTTGTAGTTCTTTAACAGTCGTTACAGGTAGTCAGTGGCCCGAAAGTCTAACAACCAGTCTTACCAAAGGGTATCGTATTACCCAGTACTAACTGGGTTGCGGAGGTCAGATAGACAGTCGCTCCACGTAAAATACTGGTATTCAGCTGCATCTGGTTAGACTGGAAGCCGACCCCAAAATAGTTGGGAAAAGGTTAGTCAGATGATGATGGGGTATTGAAATTTCGTCCTTCGTCTCATACATTTAGGTAGAGTAGGTTTCGTCCCATACAAATTATGTTGATACCTACTAGACCAAAATGTATTGGACAGCAGATTTTTTTCGCGGTTACTACATATTTGTGTCCCATGGAAAAAAGTTGTTCAGTTAGAATGTTAGATAATATGTACCACACCTTTAAATATGACCACACCTTTTCGTATAATGTGCCTTTTCGCTGAGGCGGTAATTAACAAGGTCGGTCCGTGAGTGAGACCATCCATTTTATACCGAGTTTCCTCTGTTCCTCGGAAAGCGCGACGTTCGGGTCACTATAACCTGTAACAACTGTTAAAGTTAAATGTCAATAACACTTTGTTAATGTGTAGACGTAGCTTTAATCCATGTTTCGATGCATCCTCGTTCAACGAATGCATAATAGCGATAATTAACAAATCGTTGCCGACTCGCATGAAATAGTTTCGTTTGTATTGATGGGTTCCTCGCACGTACGAATCGTTCAGTTCTGATTCAACATGGACAGGATTACGTTTTATGTGAATAAGGAAAAGTGCTCCGGTAAGTGGAGATATTTTCCATATACAGTGTGTTTGGTTAACGGTTATAGATACTTTAAGGGTATATAATACACTTATTCCTATCGACAAATACACGTTTATAAATACTCCTAATCCCACACCCCTCGAATGGCAGCAACTTTTTTTTTTTAATCGGCTGATTTAGGATATTTATGTTCAATGAAATGCTAATATCTCTGAATCTAAGAGACCTAGAGACGTCCAATTGATCTTATTGCAATTGCCAGGTATAACATAAACCGGGCACAAATCCAAACTCTGAGATCCTCCTGATGGATAAATCCAATAGAACTTTTTCCGGCCCGGGAATCGAAGCCAGGACCTCATGCCCAGCTGTCGTGCTTGCGACCAGTAGACTAACGAGGCAGCCCCTCTAACCAAGAATCTATTTCTAAATCCTACTAATATTATTAATGCAAAAGTTTGTGTGGATGGATGGATGTTTGCTACTCTTACACGCAAAAACTACTGACCAGAGTAGGATAAAATTTGGCATTCAGATAGTTTATAACCTAGGTTAACACATAGGATACTTTTATCCCGGCAGTACGATCCCGTGGGACATTACCGAACTCCACATGGGCGAAGCTGCGGCATAAATTATTTAACCATTTAAGTAGAACATTTTAAGGGAAAATCGATGAAAGTTTTAATTACTTATCATCCTTTTATGGCCTTGCCTTTGGATCCAGGATAACAAACGGATATAAAACCCTAAAACTGAAGAAATGTGACTCTTGAGACACCTCCGCCTAACCCTGCGAAGATAAACAGGTGTTATGTTCTGATGTTACTAATTTCTTGAACCTTTACACAGTGGGTTCAGAAGTGGACTCAGACACGTCCCTGAACGACTACATACGGAACCATCTGAACCTGCGCGGCACCAAGTACATGTGCAAGGAGGGTGGCTGTGGATCCTGTGTAGTGGCAGTCACCGTCAGTGACCCTCATCCAAGGACGTTCTCTGTCAACTCTGTGAGTATTTTACACTTATTAGGTTTGCGCTCGGTGTTACTCAGAAATATTATATCAACGAAGAGATCCGAAAGAGAACCAGGCGGTTGACATATCTCTTAGAGACCCCTCCGCCCTCCGCCCGTCCCACGGCGGAGGAAATACAATAGGTCACGCGAATTTTGGTTATTTAGACGATTCTGACACGACACCGCTCGTCTGGGCGGTGGGGTGGTGAAGCGTGCATTTTCGTGTGAGGATCGCCTATGAGCTAAGTTTTGGTTTTGGGAAACCATTATTATAGAGAAGTGGAAATTATAATTAACACTAGAAACGGGATATTTACCATGTCCACTGTTTGTCTGTTGTGTTTGTTTATCTGTTTGTTTGTTGTTGTTTTTTTGTGTTGTCCGTGATCATGGTGCTTGCAACAGCGCCGAAATATCGGGAACTCAAAACAATCAGTGGACATGGTAAATATCCCGTTTCTAGTGTTAATTATAATGTTAGTGACCATGACAGTTTAAAAACTTATACAGTGGAAATTATGTTTTTTCTACTCCTCCACCATTTTTTTCTGATCAATTTCGTTGCGGTATCCAAAACAGTTTAATTGTTTTTCTGAGACTTCGTTTAGCTTCATCGTCTCGGCGCTTTTCTGGTGCTCGCTAATGTTGATTCTGGCATTCAGGGTTTGCAGTGGTTTGGGAATAGTGTGCGCGCCTGTTCCACAAAAAAGCCATTATTATAACTTCTACGCACTTTACTTTCGCCTGTGGCAATTTTTAAATACTATACAAGGTGTAAAAGCATTTCTCCCTTACGTTTCCTCAACACCTGTCAATACGAACTTAGCACTCTTTATTTACCTATGCCATGTTTCTCAGTGTATCCCAGTAGGCGGTCAATGGGTATCTTGTGTAGAGTTCTCTGTGGTAATATTGTAGGTATACATACATATATAAATTACTCTGCGGTGTGAGTCGTTACGGTAGTGCTTATTCAGAAACACTAAGCTCATATCTTGTCTGGTTAGAGTGTCTTTTTTTTTCTATCTGCAACTCAATAGAGTGACGTCATTAATATTCACTTGCAGATAAAATAAAAGCTTGTGAAAAGTGTACAGTACATGTAACTATTATACTTAGAGAAATAGGTGTATTCCCGTTGGCCCTACCGCCCGTTTTCCCGATGGTGGGGCCAGCGGGAATTGATTAAAATAATTAAAAACTGTTCCCGTTGCCCCCACCGCGCCGTCCGCACTGGTGGAGCCAGTGGAAATGAGAAATAGTACCACATTGTACCGTCTGGTCAAGAAAAATGTCCTAATATATCAATTTTATCATCAGGTCACTAATTTGCATAACTAATAATTTATAATATCATCATCTGCTTAGCTTTTCCCAACTATGTTGGATGAAGCTGATTATCAGTACTTTACATGAAGCGACTGCCTATCTGACCTCCACAACCCAGCCAATACTGGGTAATACGATACCACTTGGTAGGACATGGTGGACAGACTTTCGGAGTACCTGTACCGACTTTCAAAGATCTACAAATGACAGCCAGCCGGAACCAATGGCTTAACGTGCTTTCCGAGGTACCGAGGCAACTCGGTATGTAATGGATGATCACCAATCCACGGACCTATCTAGGTAAGCGCGACTTAACCTTGAAGATCGATCGGTGAGGATTTTATTATTTAGCTAGGAGCCCCTGTTAATAATTATAATAATTGGATCGAATTTACAATAATCGTAATTAATTTCAATGTTAATAACAATTTAATTCAAGTGCGAAATCTAAAATGTCAGGATGTATTAGGTATTTAAAATAACGAGCTACTCGTAATTATGAAGCAGTTAATATAAATTACTTTTGAAAACAACAATCATGCTCTAACCTACTTTCATTATAAACACATAAGTAGGTACTTTAAGCGGTGTTAAGTAATGCACATGGTCACGCATGTTTCAACCTGTAATCATTCGCTGCTGGGTGTCGACCTCTAGCTTTCTGTCCCTTTCTCCTCCTACCCTGGTTTTTGCATCCCTTATCCAGATGCTTCCCGGGCCTTTTAACTTATCCATCAACGTAATTGCTGATAGAATGTAATTATGTATGTCGAAACATAATTACATCCTTGAATGCTTCTTGCATGTCTTTCTATAGTAATTACTGAAGATTGTGGCCTTATATCTCCTTGTCCTTTTTGGAAGTTTAAACAGGTCAAAAGCAATCGTCGATGGTCGACAGCGAGGAGTCCTTAGATGCGGTGATGTCCTTCTGCGAAACCGTCAAGTCGCAGAAGGAAACTGCGGAAAGAGCGTTCACCCTTTCCGCAGCAGACGCACCTGGCGTTGGTAGAAGGCGGATAAACCCCTCTTCCAACGCCCTAGTAGGTCCAAGGGCAACGGATTCGGAGATATCCATCGCCCCCCATAACACTGGACCCAAGACGGCGGCGCATAGTGTTCTACGCGCGACTCATTAATTCATGAATGACTCATTAAAGATTTAACCAATATCTTTACTTTAACTGTTCCTCAGTGTCTAGTATCCGTGACATCATGCCAGGACTGGGAGGTGACGACGATAGAAGGGATCGGCGACCGTTCGCGAGGATATCATCCGGTGCAAAAGACCCTGGCGGAGTACAACGGTACCCAGTGCGGGTACTGCAGCCCGGGGTTTGTGATGAGCATGTACAGGTTAGTGCAGTTCTGAAAATGGGATAGAAAGTTTCTTGATTGTTTTAGAAAGTAATGACATTATATTTGTATGATATAATTATATCAACTGCTTGATGTAGGTCCTTCATTTAACACCCAGCGCATGGTCTGCTCATAATTACTTTTTCTGGGTGATCTCTCTTGTATCTTTTTACCCTACCTACTGTCATACTTGGTACCAATCACCATCGTGTTTCAATTAGCTATTACATTAATTAATTATAAAAAAAACCTTTTTAGCCTTCTAGAAGCAAACCACTATGATTTAACTCAGTACGAGATAGAAAATTCCTTTGGAAGTAACACCTGCAGATGTACAGGCAGCAGGCCAATCCTCGACGCATTTAAAAGCTTCGCCAAGGACGCACCCAAACCCCAACCAAAATCAATCCAAGATATAGAAGATCTTAAAATCTGTAAAGGCAAAGAAGATTGTCACGGATGTGATAAAAACTGGTGCATGGTCAAACACAGTGATGCTGAACCTCCTCGGATAAAGAAGATTAATTTAAAGGACGGCCATGTATGGTACAGAGTTAATGAAATTACTGATATATTTACTGTGTTGGAATCTGAAGGATATGATTCTTATATGTTGGTTAACGGTAATACGGGAAGAGGTGAGTTTATTGAAATATCTATTGAAGAACTCCTAAACCTGGAACTGGACATTATCATTGTCATTATCACCATAACTTAAGCCGTGCTGGACGTAGACTTTTCAAAGGCTAACTAAGATTGATTGTATGCTTTTCGTATTCTATTCTCTATTATCTGCTTCTATTTTTCAGGCGCTGCCCCAATTCTGTTTTTCCCAAGAGTTCTCATAGATATCAAGCCGATAAAAGACCTTAAAGAATATTTCTTGGATCAGAACTTAGTAGTCGGTGCTGGTATAACCTTGACTGATCTTATGGAGTTGTTCAAGAATGTGTCTAAGGCGCATGAGGAGTTTCAGTACCTGTACAAGCTTTATGAACATTTAGATTTGGTTGCTCATATACCTGTTAGAAATGTAAGTTTTTTGAAAAATGCATCAAGAATCAGTCCTTTCACAGTTGTTGTTAATACGTTGTTGGTGTTAATGGACCCTTCACAAAGCCGTCAAGAGTGCCTTAAATAACTATAGGAAGCGACTTTCTTTTGGGTTGAAAAATCATGCACTCAAAACATAGTGCTGATGGATGCATTGAATAGTATGGGAGTCGTGTAGGAATAAAATTCACTAAGTACTTTTCTATGCTCTTCATTTATCTCCAACTGTTAATTTACGTGGACCTGGGCCCATAACCTATTGAGATTTGGTAAATAACACTGTATTTGGTAATAACTGAATTGAAAGACTTTTACATAACTCTATAGTTGCATCACTAGCAAAATTAAGGTGATCTGTTGAGATTCTATTTGGGCTGCTGTTAGAAGCATCTTTTGCCCCGAAGTAGCTATAGAGTTTGAGAAAAAAATAAACTTTTTAGAACATCGTGTCTTTCACTTATAACTGGAACCTCTGCTATTCCCTTTTTGAAACTTAATGTCAAGTAATGCCCGATTACTTAAACGTTGATTTCCACCAAACGGGTCTCATCGGATCGGAACGGATTTTACAATCTTTAAACGATATTAAATCGTGTACACAGTATTTAAAGTCTATATTAAGAATCCGCGAACAGCGTCACGCGATCGTAGCCGAAAGTATGCTGCGACGCGGGATCGGCTCCGTTTGCCTGTCGTCGTATCCGACACGGTAGGAATGAAACTATTTGACTAGGTGCAGAAATGGATACGTTCGCAAGCGACGGTAGGGAGCCGATCGTATGCGTCGACATCCTGCCGAACGCGATAGGCTGTCGCCACATCCTTTCGTATCAATTTCAATCCGATGCGATGCGAGCCATTTGGTGGAAATCATCCTTAACTGTACTCAAATGATGTTCCATCTAGGAATACTACAGAGAGTGTCTTTTTTTTTTTTTTGGTGGGTGGGAAATCATCAAATGAGCCCCCCCGCCCTGGGCGGAGCGGAAGGGAGTGTCAGACTTTTACTGACTAAAACCCATCCATGTTCCTTCTTTTGCCCTTTGTGTTCCAGGGCCGCGGTATCTGTTTCGAACAGTCCCGCAGCCCTGGCAGGCATCGGCCCTTGCCAGTCCTTATCTTAAACACGATAAGTCAATTAGTGATGTTCCATCTAGGAATACTACAGAGAGTGTCTCAGGTGATCAAGTTTTCGTTTGATTTTCAGATTGGCACTGTTGCTGGGAATCTAATGACGAAACATCGGTTGCCAACATTTTCTTCGGATATTTTCTTGTTATTTGAGACTGTCAGAGCCACTTTGGTTATTGGTAAGAATTTGAAATATCTGAATACAATAATTTTACTTTTTCATACTTTGTACATTCGATTTTTCTCATGAAGGATCTTGATCAATTGGTACACCAAAGTCCAAGTCCAAGTTTCTCAAGTCCCTAACCGGTGTTAAATATTTTAGTTCACAAAGGATCATCAGTGGAGGTGACTCCAGAGGAATTTCTAGCACTAGACATGACAGGACGAGTAATAACTCAAGTGAAGATACCACCGTATTCTCATCGTTACCAGTTCGTGTCTTTTAAGGTTTGTATGAACTAAAGCTGCTTGTCGTGTTGGGATACTGAAACGCAATTCGATTAATGACCTTGTAGTTGTATTTTTCGCATCCACAGCTTCCTAACTCTGTTTTGCCAATCAAATCAGAGTTAGTCAATATTATAAAGAAAAAATAAGGTGGAGATCCATAAACGCTACTTACGAAATTAGGACTTTATCATGTTCTTATACTTAAACATTTTACTACTCTAAGAGGAACAGCAGTTAGCCAAATTACGGGCTAATTAACGTTAATAGATCTCATCCTAAGTGACTGATCTTTTTTCAGATCATGCCTCGTGCTCAAAATGCTCACGCTCAAGTTAACGCAGCATTTCTGTACGAGTTTGATGAGCATGACAAAGATGTGGTATTATCAGCTAGAATCGTCATCGGTGGACTTTCGGCAAAATTCGTCCATGCTCACGAAACGGAGAAGTTTCTTCACATGAAGAAGATATTCACGAACGAAGTTCTGCAACAAGCACTGAAGATACTGGACGGTGAATTGATTGTTGAAGAAATTGCTGGTGAGATGAAACCGGCTTATAGGAAGAAATGCGCTCTTGGTTTGTTTTATAAAGTAAGCGATTAACTTTTGCTCTTTCATGATTACGGTCATCATCATCTTCCTGTCCTTTGCCGACGTTCCATGGGACACCGGTCGGCGCAACGCGTTTATTTTCTTTCATTCTCCACTGCCAACCATCACGATACTATTTACTTACTTCTTTTTTTTTGTCTTTATTCTTGTCGCTATCATCACACAAACCTTCCATCTTTTAATTTCTTAAGTATCAGTTATGTACCTGGATCGTTTTATACAAATCTAACTTCTCTTCCAGGGCTTGTTAGTTCTGATTCCCAAACAACGCCTAAAGCCTTGGTATCGTTCAGGAGCAAGAGACTTCAGAAAGACACGACCAGTATCGAAAGGTTCCGAAGTCTACGACACGAACCCCATAATATGGCCTGTCACCGAGCCAATGCCGAAAATCGACGCGTTGATACAATGTGCAGGAGAGGCTAAGTATTGTAATGACTTACCCACGCAACCTAAGGAGGTTTTCTGTGCTTTTGTCACGTCTGATATTTGTACTGGTGAGATCGAGAGCATTGATGCTACACCGGCTTTGGTAAGCTCCACTCATGCAAATAATAATCAAGTAAATTAATGCAATGCCATCTTTTTTTTAACACTCAAAACTATATTTTAATTTTGCAGAAATTACCCGGGGTTTTAGCATTCTTCTCAGCCAAAGACATCCCTGGAAAAAACTCATTTTTATCACAAAGAGTACCTTCTCAAACAGTACCGGAGGAAGTGTTCGTTGAAAAGTATATTAAGTACTACGACCAACCTGTAGGTCTGATTGTAGCTGAGACAGAAAGACTAGCAAACCAAGCTGCTTTGCTGGTCAAGATTAACTATAAAGTAGACAAGAAGAAGCCGATTTTGACGATAAAAGATGCCAGAGAAAGAGAACCGGATCGTGTCACATTGTTCATAGTCTTCCCAGCAAGAGACCGAGGTACAAACGTGCAGAGAGTTTTTAAGGGTACTGATGATATCTATGCGCAGTACGTCTATCATATGGAGAATCAGACCGTGGTCACCAGGCCCAGTGAAGATGGAATTGATGTGTTAGCCAGTACGCAGTGGTTGGATTCTTACCATATCGGTCTATCTGAAGTGCTGAATATACCGCAAAATAGGTACGAAAGATTGAATGTTAAAGAGTATTTTTTTTCTCATAATTCTTTGTTTTCTCTATCAATATATTTTAGTGAGCTGTTTTAGTCATACGCACACATTATAATATGTCAATGGACTCAACACATGTAAAACAACTGTAGACAAGGTCTTCTTCTTGACGACATCGACAGTTTGACTTTCAGGCATGGCAAACGATCTATATGAGCAGTGGATTCTGTGTGTGTTTACGAATTACCCAGTGGGTTTTGGGTGGGCAAAGAAGGAACATGGATGGGTTTTAGTCAGTACAAGTCTGACACTCCCTTCCGCTCCGCCCAGAGCGGGAGGAGTCATTTGATGATTTCCCATCCCAAAAAAAAAAGTAAAAAAAGGCAGGCGCATTACTTTGTGTCATTTATTTCAGCACCAATGCTCTCAAAACGATGAAGCAAAACATCGTGAGAAATCTGGCAAGTCGCATTTGGCCCGCGTGGTGAATTCCATCCGGCCTATGTCCCAGCATTGGTAAAATTATAGATTGATTATGCTAAACAATCTTTGCCTCTTACTCCAGATAGTTCAAAGGCTTTCTTTTATAATGTTTTCTCCATTTACTTTTCCAGAATAAACATAAAAGTACCTCGTAATGGCGGTGCGTATGGGATGAAGATAAACCGTGCGAACCACGTAGGAGCCGCATGCGCCCTGGTCACTCACCTCATGGACCGACCTTGCCGGTTCGTCATGAGCATCCAAGCTAACTTGAGAGTGGTCGGCAAACGCTTGCCTTGTACACGGGACTTTGAAGTGAGTGGTATTTATATATATTTTTTGGAAAGCTTACAAAATAACAAAAGTGGTTTATTTTTTCGGATTTCGCTGTGTTTTTTTTTCTGATTATACAAGGTGTAAACGAACCCTTCACAAAGTCGTCAACCAAGCATTCTGAACCCTATGCAAAAATTATTGCTAGGAAACTACTTTTTTTTGGGGTAAAAAATCACGTGTTACGGTAAAACTAAATGTAACGCACTCAAAACATTGTGCTGATGGATGTATTGAATAGTAAATGGGCCATGGAGGTATGTAAAGTTATAACCTTAAAGCTACTATTTTTTTAAACTTGTGAAAAAGTTGGAACTTTCACCTCCTATATCTCCTTAACTAGAAGGTTCCCAGGTATGGACCAGCATAAAAAAATATTGCAGTGAAGGGGAAAACAAGTGCCTTTTGGCTTCGTTAAGGGTCTTTGTACACCCATTGTTCGAAGACACTTTCACAATTGTTTCTCCGGGACTCGTCAAGCTTCATTGTTTTCTGGTGGTCGCTACTGTTGATTCTGGGTTTCAGCAGTTTCAATGGTTGGAAATAGTGTGGTAGGCATAGCATAAGTATAATCAGCCTATATGTTCCCACTGCTGGGACACACGGCCTCCTCTCTATGAGAGAATGGGCTATAACCTACCACGCGGGCCCAGTGCGGGTTGGTAGATGTCACATGTCGAATTTTTGGTTCTAGGACATGCCGGTTTCCTCACAATGTTTTCCTTCACCGTTTTGAGAGCAGTGGTGATGAAATAAATTACACAATGTAAAGCGCCTGCCTGGGTTCAAACCCACGACTTACTGTTCGTAAGTCGGGGCCACTACCACTGGGCCACCGCTGCTCTCTAGTAGGTTTGTCCTTTAAATAAAAAAGTCTTCATTATTACTTATGCGAATTATATTAGTGGTTAGTCAAATAAGTTTAGCTAGCTTAACTATTAATAAAGCAAAAAAAGTAGAAATACTTCTATAAACAAACATGCAGTTATTTGACGTAAGTGCTACATCATTTCTTCAGGCGTTGCGATCGGATCCAACGCCCCGATCCCACCACACAAACGTCTGATATACAGAATACAGTTCTGTTATAGAAATATCTAATATTTGGTCTAGTAACGCTATTCCATGAAGTTAACTTAGAACCATTTAGAAATAGTTGCATACAACTGGTTCTTAAAACCAGCTGTTAGTTCACAGACGGATCTTAAAATTAGTAAGTACTTTTTATCTCATGTTTCTTGCGCAGATTGGCGTCAGTAGTTCCGGGCAAATCCAATATCTGGAGTACCATATCTATGAGGACAATGGGTACGTGGTCAGTGACCCCGTCACGCCTCTGGTATTGTCCGCTATTAAGAACTGCTACGACAACCGGCGGTGGCAGTACAAAGTGTTCAATGTTACTACCGACACGGCTTCCAATTCGTTTGCTAGATCACCAGGTAAGATCACCATACACTTGCATCTCAGACTTTCACAATTAAGTTAATCGAGATAAGACTATAATAATTGTAATAATTCAATCATAACATTAAATCAGCTACTTGAAATCTTAAGAATAATTGCAATATCCAAATCCATCTGACCAATTCAAAAACCCAAAAACTATAAAAATTGACAATCAGTCTTCAATAAATTCTTACTTTCCAGGATCATTAGAGGCAATATCAATGACAGAAAAGATGATGGAAAGGATATCATATGAACTAGAGCGTGATCCTGTTCAAGTCAGGATCAACAACCTTGAACCGACTTACGTTGAAGTTCAGGAGATGATACAAACTTTGCTCAAAGACGCTGAGTACAACAAACGCAAAGATGAAATACAGAACTATAACAAACTTAACAGGTGGAAGAAGAAGGGTCTCAGAGTAGCTTTCATGAGCTGGCCTGTAACTACTATCCTTGACTATCATGTTCTTCTATCTGTGTACCACGGAGACGCTACAGTTGTGGTCCATCATGGAGGCATTGAAATGGGACAAGGGATTAACACGAAGGTGATCCAGACTGTGGCGTATACTCTCAACATTCCCATAGAAAAAGTCAAGTGTAAGCCTCCTACTGTTTCAACAAACCCTAATAACTTCACCACTGGAGGAAGCAGGACGACGCAGTGTGTCTGTTTTGGCGCTATCAAATGCTGCCAAATTCTTTTAGACCGTTTGACGGTTGTCAGGGACACCTTAACTGATCCCACATGGGAGATATTGATTGAAACAGCTTTCAATAGAGGAATAAATCTGCAGACTAGCTACAGGGTCACAGCTAACGACCAAGTGCCGTACAGGTCTGGGGGAGTATGCTTGACTGAGGTAGAACTGGACATTCTGACTGGAGAACATGAAATACTAAGAGTCGATATTATTGAAGATGTTGGTACGAGTATCAATCCTGAGCTGGATATTGGTCAGGTAAATGTTGATTAATTTTAGGTTAAGCTCCAAAGCAAATCTCCATATACTCGTGTTACTGACTAAAGTACAGACAGCAGACTAAAGCACTGCAGCTGGAAACATAAAAAGAAAAAAAAACGGGCCAAGTGCGTGCCGGGCCACGCACAATGTAGTTGCCCATCAAAATATACGGACACTCCCTACGGTCCGTTTTGCCTCCGAGCGATGATTTTTATTGTGATAATAAAAAAAAACTTACATTTGCAGTTGAAAAACCTGTGATCCCATACATTATGTTTAGGAAAATATGTAATAATTATATTAAGTATATTTTATAAGTTGGTCGACCACCTCGTAAACTTGTAAAGCCTACTTAGCTGTGATAGTTTTTCTTTTAACTTCGTTATATATACTATCACCGTACATTTTATCACGCACCCAAACACACGCTGATAAAACAGGGAAACGCTGGTAGAGGGGGAGGGGTACACTTGAGTCTAACAAAAATTAGCACTTGAAAGCTTAATATTTCACAAACCAATCCCTTAATCGAAAAATTATATTCCACACTATGGGGTACGCGAGAAAAAAAAACCCACTTTATGTGAAGGTACTGGAGATACCTTAAAACAATTATTTTTGAGATTTTATTTAACGGCGTAACAAATCTGTATATTCATGACAAATTACAGCTTTCTAGTACTAAGAGTATTTGAGCTAAGCTGCAGACAGACAGACAGACGGACATGGAGATCTAAAAGGGTTCCTTGTTTGTTGACTACGGAACCCTAAAAACCGTTTAACCGTTTAAAGGAGTCCGTTCAATCTGGCTCCTACTTTCCGGGGTACATCTGTACCAGTTACCGACAGCCTCGAGCTTCTTGGTACGAAGTTGAGTGCGAATCTCAACTTCGGTGCCTACATTGAGTCGAAAGCTCAAACAGCGGCAAAAAAGCTGGGTATCCTAAATAAGGTTAAGCGTTACTTCAAGCCAGGACAGCTTTTAGTCTTATATAAAGCTCAAGTTCGGTCCTGCATGGAGTATTGCTGTCACCTATGGGATGGCTCAGCCAAATACCAATTAGCCACACTCGACTCTGTTGAGCGCAGAACCTAGAGGCTCATTGGTGACGATAAGCTGGTGGGTACCAAGCTTCATAGCCTGGCCCACCGGCGCAAGATTGCATGTCTGTCGGTCTTTTACAGGCTGTACTTCGGTGAGTGTGCCCAAGAGTTCCACGAGAACATTCCACCATCTCGCTTCTTCCATCGGGAGTCCAGACGTACTGCGGGTTATCACCCATTCCTTGTCGGTGTTCCACACAGTCGCACGAAGCGCTTTGCTACATCGTTTATTATCCGCACAGCCAAGGAGTGGAATTCCCTGCCTTCGTCGGTGTTCCCAAATTCATATGACCCCAATTTATTTAAGTCGCGAGTTAATAGGCTTCTTTTGGGTTAGCTCGTTCCATCGTCGACCTCATCTCTGTCCTCAGGACTAGATTGAGGTCAAGAGTAGGCCCATCAACATAAAAAATAATAATAATAATATTTCCATTTTGATGTCTCGTAATTTTTGAAATCATTTAATCTATTAACGCATACATCTCTTCTATATCCAGATTGAAGGTGCTTTCATGATGGGAGTCGGTTACTGGACGCACGAAGAGCTGATCTATGACGAGAAGACTGGAGAACTGCTCACAGACCGCACTTGGTACTACAAGGTGCCTCTCACCAAGGATATTCCTATAGACTTCAGAATACAACTCAGGAGAAATTCGTATAATCCTATTGGTACTTTGGGTGCTAGGGGTAAGTGAACTTTTATAATAGGTGATATCGTTACTGGTTCACGTGGGAAGCTTTAGTT
This sequence comes from Eurois occulta, assembly GCA_950022335.1. Taxonomy (NCBI): domain Eukaryota; kingdom Metazoa; phylum Arthropoda; class Insecta; order Lepidoptera; family Noctuidae; genus Eurois; species Eurois occulta. The sequence continues at coordinate 3,390,992 of OX465491.1, read as the reverse complement.
CAGTCAGTTCTGAGCTGATGCCAGAATTGCACAAAGTAAAGAACTCGCAAGATATTGTGCAAAAATTAACTCAATAAAAAATATCAAGAATGAGTGCCTCACAGTGCGTCAAAAAGGCCCAGTTAAAAAAAATATACATGACAACTAGTGCCAACAATTTTGTCTTTCATATATACGATTTTCATTTATAAGCAAACGATCAATTATGACATTGAAAAACGGCATGATAAAATACATGAATTTTAATAAATCACTTTACGTACGACCCCTCATTCCTTCCACTTTTCTCGATGCTTCGCCTCTTTTCGCCAATTAACGAGAAAGCCATCCAAGGCATCCCACCATTTTCTCCTCGGTCTCGGCCGCGACCCCGTCTAGCTGTCTCAGGGCTCCAGCTTTGCAACATGCCCACAGCTTTGCAGGCATTCGGCAGACATGGCGTGCCCAGTCCCACTTTAGTTTGGCAGCTATATGAGCTACGTCAGCAATTTGAGTACTGGAGCGCAGTGTGGTGTTCCTTATTTAACGTTAAGTATGCTGCGTTATATTGCCCGTTGGCAAACCTTGAGTTTATACTTCTGGATGTTAGTCAAAGACCAAGTCTGTGCACCATTTGTCAGTATCTTCTTAACGTATCGATGGCAAAAAAAAAAAACAAATATGTTTAGCCCAAAATTCAGCCACGTTAACCCCGCTCTCTGATGCAGTAATTAAATCATCAAGAGCGCAGGTGATAGGGCATGCGGTGCAAGATGGAAGGTGGGCCATTGTTTGTGGGGAGACACCGCATACGCACTTGAGGTCTGAGCCGTCCACGAACCCCCATCTGTAGAGATTGTTTTTGCTTCGGCCGACCCGGGTTCGAAGTCTGTTTAGGGATTTCCAAGTCGGCCGGATTTGTCAGTATGGGGAGAGTACACATGTTCATAAGCTTGCGTTTTAAGGGGATGGGTAAATCGCCTTTTAATAGCTCGTTCATTGACAAGTAGCTCTTCCAGGCGTCAAGCCACTTCTTTACTACTTGGCCAATACTTGTCTTTCTTAGACTACTTGGCCCAGGTAGATGTATTCTTGGACATAGTATATTTTTTCCCCGTCTATGTGCACGTTGATCGGTGAGCTGTTGGTAATGCCCTACATGACATCATGACTGAAGTATTTGCGTAATCGACAGTAATTAGTAAACTTATAAGGTAAAATAATGGAGGTACCACTGGCCACATAATCTAACAGGTAATGCCTGAATATGTGTTAATTACGTAGCTTATAACACCAATTACAATTTCATTTGCATTGTAGTCATGCAAACAATATTATATATACGCATGTAATCCCCGAAGAATTAGGCACAGGTGTATCTAATAGGGGGCGAGCCTATTGCCATCAACCGGGCACAAGTCTAAACTCCGTGGCTGCCAATGAGAGATTCTTGATGGAGCACCTAATAACACTTTGCCCGACCCGGAAATCGAACCCGGAACCTCATGGTGTAAACGGACCCTTCACAAAGCCGTCAACCAAGCATTCAGTACATCAAACTAAGTAACTCTAAGCAAAAATTATTGCTGAGGAAATTACTTTTTTTTTGGGTGATAAATCACGTGTTACGGTAGAACTCAATGTAACGCTCTCAAAACATTGTGCTGATGGATCCATTGAATAGTACGGGGGTCGTGGAGGTATTTAATGTAAAGTTATAACATTAAAAACATCTATTAAAAAATATAACTTGTGAAAAAGTTGGAACTTTGACCCCCAATATCTCCGTAACTAGAAGGTTCTCAGGAATGATCTAAAACAAAAAATGATCACAACGCCGGGTAGAACAAGTGCCTTTCGGCTTTAGTTAAGGCTTCGTACTTTTACACCTATTACACTGTTTAATAATTAGAATTTTGATGACACATTTCAGCTGTTGCTGAGCCTCCTACATGCTTATCAATAAGCGTAGCTTTCGCTCTGCGAGAGGCCATAGCATCGTCGCGGGAAAACACCGGCTATCCCAAAAATAAATGGTTTGAAGTAGGTAAGGTAATCCAAAATAGCCACTATGTGGTGCTTTGACGTCAAGGCAGATGTCTTAAAAGATGGTGTGTGGAGCTGTGGAGCTCAAAATCATCAGCTGTGGTTCACTTTAGCTCTATTTTGAAAAAACTGGTAAACAGGAGAGGGTTCTTGGCCCAGCATTGAAATGATGCAGGCTAACAATAGCAGCAACAGTTACAGTGTGGTGAGTGTGGCAAACGAAGCCCACAATATGGTTAGTGGTTAAATGCATATTGTGGCATAGCGGGAGAGTTCCATCCCAGAGAGAACGTAACCTCATTTTCTAGCACTCATAACATTCAGACAGCCGGAATTGGTATGTCTCCTCTCTGGATAAGTGGACGAACTTCTATATTTTCTTATAAAACTTCAAACCCATCCAGCTGAAGTTTTATCGTAAAATTAATATCTTGATAGATATACAGGTTGAATTTTTCAAGCGGGCGTGGATGGCCAAGGGCCTGATTTTGATGAAAACTAAATCTGCGTACCTAATTGGATTTTTGAAAACACTATTTTCCTAGCCAGGAATCGAACCCGTTGATTTTACTGTATTATTAAACCGATAGTGTCGCTAATAGAAGGGTCAAATTCCGGAAAGTTTGTTAACATTATCCTTTAGTTTGTCGTGTGTCATTACTTCCCATAATTAATCAAAAATCCAATGATGCATGTTTAGTTCAGCAGGCTCGAGACTCCTTTTAGTATTTTTCGCTTTTACTCATAGTTTCCGATTTGGCCATCCACATCCACTTGAAAAATTCAGCCTGTATATTATAGACTTATCTATTGGATTTAGAATCTAACAAAAAACTTTTCTGAATTTCAGATGGTCCTTTCACACTGGCTGTTAACGTGTTAAAAGCGGACGCTCGGCTCGACGAATTTCTGTTTAATTAGTTGAATTTATTCAAATAATATTTTTTTCCTACACCTAGATAAACATAATTAAGTCAATATATTATCCTTACAGCTTTACTATGAATAATATCAATGTTTTTTCTTCCTTTCCTATAAACGGTATGTTCTATTGTGGTTAAGATTCACAGCAATGTTAACTACATAAGAACACAATCATGTCGACGCTTGAAAGGCAATATTTACTAAGCAACATGTCGGAAACTTTACAGTACTTTTTACGTTAGAATTATGTAGTTATGACAAATAGGCGATTTTTTATGTTTTTTTTTTTTTTCAAAAATAAAACCTTTGAAATGCTCACTTTTTATTTTTGAAAAAAAAACGTACGGCAATAGGCTCGACTCCGCCAGCAAAAAAAGGCAACTAATAACTCGGAGCAAACTTCACCATTAGTTTTCAAGCGAAGTAGATGACACGTCAGTCTGAAATTACGTGACATGTAAATCGTAAGTAGTCCACCCACTCATCTTCAGCACATCTTTGATCTGATTAGCCACGCATAAAACCTGTATCAATCGATCTGATTCGATTGTATGACATCAAATCTTCTAATGAGTCACGTTATAAAAATTTAATAAAAGAACAAATCGTGTATTTTTCGTTTAATCAAGTTTTTTTCCTGTCATGAAGTCATTATTTTTAATTGATAAATATTTAACTAATCTGAAATTAGATGCACTATTTTTACTATTAGTCAGAGTGAAAATAAATAATAAGCTTTATTATTCATAGGGTTAATAGCCATCTTTACAGCAGCAGCAGCTTCAGGTCAGCTTTTACTAAAAATGCATTCTATGACAATCGGCAAAAGTGATAGTTTGGCTTACCATCAGATTCAGTGTTTTTTTTTTTTTTTAAGATGGCCCTCCTACATCCTAACTTACAAACTTCAACCCTTTTAAAATACCTATTAGTATGAGTAGGTATACCTACCTACACAGGTGAATAGTACTAGTAGGTAGGTAGGTGCAAATACGTCGCCAGCTTTTGAGGTAGGGGGGGCGCAGAAAGATGAGAAAAAACGGATTTTTAAGGTGTAAATTCTTCTTAGAATCTAAAATGTAATAGCCGACAAAATTAGTACCTTCTACTTCTAGAAGGTACTAATTTTGTCGAGTTATTTGAATAGTCTAGGAACTAAAAGAAAATGTAAGCTCTCCACTCCAGAAACATTTGCTATTCATAAATCCTTTTATTCAGAAATAGATGTTACTTTAATTGTCATTGTTCTATTTTTGAGTTTTTTGTTTTTCGGGTTTAAATCTTTTATTTATGTTATGTACATTTTATACAGACTACAAATAGAACTAAAATAAATATAAAAAGAAGACTAAAATAAAGTACCTATATACATTATATATACAACGACGACAATAGGACACGTCTTAGGCGTCAAAGTACTCCTCCGCATCGCTATCATCTGGAAACGTGCCCAGAAGACTGGCAGCATTGCCACGTTGAATGGCAATGCTACTTCTTTGCCCAAAGAAAGAGCCAGCCCTCTGGTCACGCGAAGTGTCGACCAGTCGGCGAGAGATTTCCTTGAAAAGGAGACGCGCACTCGGGCCCCATGACCCGAGCGTTTCGACCCCAAACGGCTCAAAACTGTAGTTACCAATAAGGTTACAGTATTTGCGCCGCTTGAGGATCTCAGCAGCCGCAGCAGCAGCGCCCGCACAGCCCGCCGTGCTTGAAACATGAGATGGCGCAAGGGTGTCGACACAAGTTGCGTCCCACACCAAAGGCCTACCCACCTTCCAAGGCACCAACGTCATGCCGTCTGGTCTCTTCCCATCGTCACGTACCAAGCCGTTTGGTTCTAAAACCGCTGGTACGCCGGCGCTGGCAAGAGCTCGACGAATCATGTCGTTAATGCTGGCGTCCCGTGCAATGCGACCTGCGCTCCTGTAGCAGGACAGGCCATGGTGTCCGAGGCTGTCGACAGCTTCACCGCAGTGACACCGATGCGGAGCAACACACGGTGCGCCTAAGCGTAGACTCGTAGCGACCCGGAAAGATGCGTCATCCATCATAGTGCCAATGGTGCAAGATGGAAGTGCCTGAAGCCACAAGCCCGACTCCCATTCCCCCACGGCCAGCAGACGGGCACGCTCCACAGTATTGATTGACGTGTTTAAAAGGTTATTCCGTACAATACTGCAGAGTGGCACGTCCCACTGTCTCTGGGAGGACAGGTTGTCGGGCACATCCGTGTTGGGACAAGCCATTTTCCAGGCGTTCACCGCATCAGTCAAATACGGCACCTCAAAATCAACGAGTGAGGAAGTCAGAATATCCCTGGTAAATTTTTCGGTACCGTAGACCGAGGAGAGGAAAGCTGGTAAACTTATACTTGAAATTTTGCGGACGCCGAGACCACCCAAACGAACGGGAAGTGCGGCTTGCTGCCAAGCTCGGTCGTCCAGGGCCACATTAAGTATTGAAGTTAGAGTTTTCCTAATCATTTGGTCTACTTTTTCTAAAAGCTGTGGATGCTTTCAAAGATGAGAGGAGCGAAGGCTATACGTGAATTTTGGTCCAAAACAACAGTATCGAATAAGTGTGAAGGCCGATTGAATGTTAATTTTGAAAAGTCTCTCCGAAACATCATTAAAATTTTGATTTTTTTCTTCAATGAACGTCGGAAAAGATTCGTCAAATATTGGTGACCCTAGGAGGTGAAGAGAATTTTTTTCCGGTAATTTTGATATTTCGAGCTAACGAGTTAAATTTAGAAATGGTAGTCTGTCTGGCTGGCAGTGGTTTCAGGAAGGTAAATTTCGTACTTCGAAAGGTTAAGGTCTAGGCCAATGGAACTGAATTTTTCTTTTAAAAATGTTAAATCTTTTAGGACTGTGTCCATATCTCCTCCCAGGGTTCCATCATCTAAATATCATACGTTGAATTTAGAATTTAGCTGCCGAATAATTGGATTAATTGCTAAACTAAAAATGACTGGCCCAAGAGGGTCACCCTGTTGGCATCCAACGGCTGATTCCAAAAGGTTGTTTTTATACAGTAATTTTGAGGGCTTCCTGTAGCATTGGTAAAGAAAACTGTAAATTTTAGGTACTTATTTCTTTTTAAACCTCTGTCAAAAAGGTGTCCCTGTTTACGGAATTGAAAGCATTTTTAATGTCAACCTTAAGGATGACCTCACCCTTATCACTATTAAGGTAAGTGGAAAGTGCTTGTACCGCAGCCTCACAGCCCCCTTTGGACCCAAAGCCAAGCTGAAGGGGCTGGAATTTGCTGGCCAGTGTTTTACTGTAAAAGCGCAGCAAATTTTAGCTGCGATACGACAGTAAGTTGACCCTACGGCAATGGGACGAATGCCGCCATCCTTCTTGCGCAGGGCACAAAGATTTAGAGGGACTATTTTAAAAATAAAAGACCTTAAGCTCCAAGAGCGACCGAAGCGAGCTCGATAATTTTAGCACCGTACCCTGGACGTGTTAAAATTGTTTTGACCCTACATACATAAGTTACTTAGTCGACATACAGACGAAGCCAAGATGCTCGAAAAAGGGAAAAACTATAGGTATAATTAAAAAAAATCCTAAGCCTATAGAAGCTGGTATTTTAAAAACATAATTGTGTGTATAGAACGGGGGGAGGCCTTTGTCCAGGAGTGGGACAACACAGGCTAACTAAAAAAAAACAGACAGAAACAGGAGAACGGGAAGTACCTACTGTAGAAGTACTCGCCGTTCTCCTGTGATTCAAAAGACACGTCAATTGCCAGCTTTGTCGATGCAACACGGTTTCTTCTATGCAAGCGTGCTCCACCCTAGGCAGGCACATCATCACTTCACATCAGGCGAGTACCGGCCAAACGTAAGCTTATTCAGTATTCCAAACTGTGTGTATCACGTGGCTTCCATCTTCACACAACATCTTCCTACCTTTGTCCCATGTTACTTGTGGTCGGCGCGTAGACTAGACTTTTAAATAACTAGACATAATAATACCAAATAAACTACTATTAAAACAAACAGAACTATCCACATTTTACATAACTCAAACATAAATCCTTATTATTGAAGCAAACGGAAATCTCAATTACTTTTAAATTAAATAAACGGAAATACTAATATTAGTTCAGCAAATCAACATGTCATGTCAAATAAAAAACAAACTACCCTCAAATACAACTATTAATTCAATAAATATGACATAAGTCAAAATAAAAACGTAACTACCCTTTGATTAAAAACTAACATCCATAAACAGTTCTTTAAAAGTTTTCTTTTCCTTTTGATTGCCATTACACATTATTACGGAATTTGTCTTCCCTTACAGCTGCAATCATTATTTCACGAGGAAATCGATTTTGACCTTTGTGTCTGCATGTTGGTGCTCGTGCGCGAAGGAAACAAGAGTGACACACGTGCGAGACACTTGACGCAAGAAGCGTGGTTCGCGTGAACTGGGCGGTAATGGGATCCTGGATACGGTCTCCAGGTCACGTTCCTATTACGGAGATCTCAGTAGCAGTTAGTCCCAGTAATAGTTGCTTTTAAAATGCAACCCAGACTTCTATCGCTAAAAGATTGCTTTTAGTGATAAGACCGCCCATTGGGTCACCCTATGTGAAATGTTTTTTTTTTATGTAAATTTGAAATTTTTAATGTTTATAATTATATTAAAGAATATGGGATCACTTGCACTTCCGGCTTCCGAATCCTTGGTTGACGATTGTTAGAGCTCGGCAGTGATATAGCACATGGACTACTTATTATCCCAGAAGTAAGATGGCAATTCCCGAACTCCACGCAAGCATCGTCGCGGGCATAAGCTAGTTGACTGACTGACTGTGTGATATATCAACACACAGCCCAAATTGATTTATACGTGTCTCAGCGTTTTTGATAATTCTACCACAGAAGGGATAAAAAGGGGGATGAAGGTATGTAACTATGTTTGTTACCGTAACCTGGATTAACCTATAGATTACTTTTTAATCCCGGTAGTACGTTCCCGTCGGACATCCACGCGGGCGAAGCCACGGGCAAAAGCTATTTAATTATAGTGCTGTACGAGCCCAAATGGCTCCTATCTCAATATGGCATATAATGTCATTATATGCTATATTGATATATAATTAATTACGTGACAAAATATACCCACAGTGAATTTTTCCTCAGGTCAGTGAATCACCTGCTGAAAATGGTAATTTCGCGTACCTACTTATAATTTCTATAAAAATTACCCGACGTAGTTTCGGACTGATGTGTCATCTAATTAGCTTGAAAAACATTGGGGAAGTTTCCTCCGTAAAATTAGTCGCCTTTTTTGGCAGGTGTATAGGACGACAACAACGGCTTTTACCATATAATTCACACTACATATTACTTAGTGAGTTGAGTTGTTTTTAACGGTTGGCGCAGTGGCTGAGCGATTGGCTGCTGCGCTGCGTCTCGCGAGTTCGATTCCTGAAATAAATATTTATATGGCCTACAGGTAGTTGTTCCAGGTCTGGCTGTTTGTGTCCTCCTCCTTTTTTGAAGTCGGTTAAAAAAGAAAGAAAATAAAAGGAGGTGGTGCGGCGATCTTCGAGGTTACTATGACGTCTTAAAGCAGGAGTAACCAGTGTGGGAAAATGACAGAGCTATGCAGGTCGTCTAGCGCCATCTCTTTCTCACACTGCAATTACTCCTGCTTTAAGACGTCATGGTATGCCACCAGATCTTGTTTGCGGGGCGAACATGGCCAGATATCGTACAAGATAGAGCGTTAAAAGGAGAAACGGGAGGCCTTTGCCCAGCAGTGGGACACATGACAGGCTAAAGAAAAAAGAAAGAAAATGAGTACCTACATTAACAACTGTTTCAAACAAAAACATTTGATATTAATATCGGTAAGTCCCTAAATTAAAGTGTAAGTTACATATTAAAGGGGATTTAACCTTTTGCCAGTTTTAATATGTATCTATCTACATTCAGTCAAAAAAGTATCGGGAATGGATGATTTGTTTATGGTTCGAAATTCAATATTTTTTTTTTTGTTGTTACATGTTAAAGAATACACCCTTTAAATTTAATTTCTCTAGGACCAGCGGTTTGGACTGTGCGTTGAAATATCAGTCAGACAGGACTTTGAATTTTATATTGGGGAAGGATTTTGGAAAAACTGTGATACACATTTCTCATAATTTTAACTGAAAATTATGTAGACTTTCAAGTCAATCGACCCCGAGAAAAAAAAGTTTTGCAGAAAATTCAACATCCCATTTCATCCTCTTAGAGGTGGAATTTCAAAAAACCTTTTCTTAGTGAATATCTAATCCTTACAAAGAATACGCCCTCCAAATTTCATTGCTCTAGGACCAGCGGTTTGGGCTGTGCGTTGATATATCAGTCAGTCAGTCTCTTTCTTTACCGATATACCGTTAAAAACTACGGAGGCTCTTAATTCCTCTCCTGAAGTCTCAATTGGTTTATTAAAGGCGAATGTGTCTGGCTGCCCGGCTGAATTTAAATTTAAACACATAAACCCTATGATAGTTATTAAAGCTTTCCGGCAAATAAAAGTCAAATTGACCGAAGATCTTTGGGGAATGTCTATCAAAGTTTGTACATCCATAGTTGAGACTATAGCACCATACTTAGCATTAATTTTTAATTGGTGTGTAGACCAAGGAGTTTTCCCTGATTTAATGAAATACAGTAAAGTCATACCTCTTTTCAAATCCAGGGATAGTAAAGATACTAATATAATTGTAGACCTGTATCCGTGTTGCCAGTTTTTAGCAAGGTGTTTGAAAAAGTAATGCTTAATCAAATGCTCAATCATCTTAACACCAACAGAATCTTACACGACCAACAGTATGGTTTCACTAAGGGACGTTGTACAACTGACGCCGGTGTAACCTTATTAAAGCACATATTTTCTGCGTGGGAAGCATCCCAAGACGCAATAGGATTTTTTTGTGACCTCTCCAAAGCATTTGATTGCGTAAATCACGACACATTGCTTTTGAAACTTGAGTATTACGGACTAGGTAAACTTGCACTTAGTAAAATCTTATTTGAGTGATAGACATCAACATGTTCAAATAAATGGTGTTAATTTATAGGGTTTAAAAGTAAAATGGAGGTTCCGCAAGGGTCAATATTGGGTCCTTTCCTCTTTCTAGTATATATAAATGATCTACCCTATTTATTGAAAAACCAACCTCAAAATATGGTATTATTTGCTGATGACACTTCCCTAATTTTTAAGATAAATAGACGGGCCCAAAATCTAGATGACATAAATAATGGCCTACTTCAGGAACTACTTTTTTTAATTGGTTCACAGCAAACAATTTAGTACTAAATGAAAAAAAAAACGAAATGCATAAGATTTGCTTTACCAAATGTTAAAAGTAACGAGTGTGATATAGTATTGAATAAAGAGAAACTTGAATTCGTAGATAAAACCGTTTTCCTGGGGCTTACGCTTGATTCAAGGCTACATTGGGGTTCTCATTTGACATCTCTTGCGGGGCGCCTAAGTTCAGCAGCATATGCTGTTAGAAAAATCCGTCAATTTACTGATGTAGATACCGCTAGACTGGTCTATTTCAGTTACTTTCATAGTATAATGTCTTGTGGCATTCTGTTATGGGGACGGGCTGCAGACATTGAGTCTATTTTTATTCTGCAAAAAGAGCCATCAGAGCCATATATAATCTTCGTAGGCGCGATTCTCTAAGGGAACTGTTTAAGGAAATCAACATCATGACGGTATATTGTCAATACATCTACGAAAACATAACGTACGTTAGAAAAAAATCTACATCTTTTTAATAAAAGAGGTGACAGACACAATTACAGTACTAGAACTAGAGATCAATTAGTTCAGCCAGGCTTCAGACTCGCTAAAGTAGACTCATCTTTCATGGGGTACTGTTTGAGATTCTATAATAAAATTCCACAAAGTATTCTTGAACTCAATGAGACGCAATTTAAAACATGCATTAAACGCACACTACGTAAGCAAGCATATTACAAGTTGGACGATTATATCTCTGATAAAAATGCTTGGCTCAATGCTAGTCCTGCTCCACATGGACAGGGGCGTATAAATGGATTAATGGATAGCATTAAATAGTATTGTTGGAGCTGCTGAAGATTGTACAACTATCTTTGCGTTGTATAAATTCAATTTCTTTTGGTATTATATAACCGCATAGCCCATATTATGTGAGTACTATGTACTAGAAAGCTATCATTCGCTGGAAACCTACGTCTTTTTTTTTTACTTAAATGAGCCCTGGCGGTTGGGTATGTCATGCTCACTCAAATGTCTCGCTGATGGTGGCGCGTGTGTCGGATCATTTAGTACCCTTCAAAATGGTTGAGTTGGATGGTGCTGATACATGCGTCATGTTCGTGAACGGGCGCTGTCAGTTGTGACTGGTCATCTCTTGGTTGCCACGGCTTATTTGAATTAATTATTTTATTTTTGAATTGTTCTTTTCTTTGTTTTTACTATGGACACTTTTAACGTGCACATCTTGCTACATCGCTCTCACATAATGTACCATCTCAACATGAATGATGTAAACAAGGTTTTGTAAAATATTCTGATTTAAAAGAGTGTCCATGGAGTTTCTTGCCCGTTCTTCTCCATAGAGATCTACGTTAGGGAATGGGCAACTACAGTACCTACTTTCACAGTTTTTATGCCTTGTGACTGGGACTGTAGCTACATTTCATTGTTGTCTTTGTTTCGACAATTCAAAAGTGCCTGTAACTGGCCTACTTGAAATAAATGCTTTGATTTTGATTTTTTTTGAGTCAGGTATTTTATATGTATAGAAGACAAAAACATTGAACAAACAGTTTATCTTAAATTTTGCATCGCCAATGGGAATTTCGCTTTCGGAGTCCCTGAAAATGTTACAGAAGGCTTACGGTGAATCGACTTTATCAAAAACACGTGCTTATGAGTAGTACAAAGCGTTCAAAAGTGGTCGAGATGTGATGGAAGATTTGCCTCGCTCTGGTAGGCCATCAACGTCTTGAACTGAAGTTAACATCGCAAAAATTAAGGAAAATCCTCATTCAAGTTTGAGAGAGATAGCCGCTGAACTTTTTGTGACTCACGAGTCGAGCCGTACCATTTTAAATAAACACTTGGGTAGGTATAAATCACGTTGCCGCTCGGCTAGTCCCAAAAGGCCTAAATTTTCTCCTAAAACTCAATCGCATAAGAGTCGCTCAGGACATGCTAGAACGGGTCAATTCTGACAAAACATTCATGACACGCGTTGTTACTGGTGACGAGACGTGGGTTGTCATGCAAATTAGTCAATAAGCTTCGGCGTATCGTATTACCTAGCACTAACTGGGTTGTGTCGAGGTCAGATAGGCAATCGCTTCATGTAAAATACTGGTATTCAGCTGCATCCGGTTAGACTGGAAGCCGACCCCAACATAGTTGGGAAAAGGCTAGGCAGATGATAATGCCCAGTTTTGTACATAGAGTGTATATATTATTATGTATCCGGTATGTTTAGAAGGTTTGGTTTTGGTGACACGAATTTTTTACTATATTTCGTAGCTTCTCATTGTGGAAACAATTATGGAATAATGGTTGTAGACATTGAAATGGTTCCTATTCCGTGTTTACATCTTTTTGGGGCTGACTGTACTTATGTAGTTAAATTGCTGTGATTAGATTCACCCACCACCGACCGCAACAGAACATACCGTTTAGAGGGAAAGGAAAAAAAAAACATTGATAGTATTCATAGTAAAGCTATAAGGATATTACAATATTGACATTATTATGTTTATCTAGGTGTAGGAAAATACTAATATAATAAAGAATTAATGAGAAAATTTTATTTGATCCCCTAAAATCTAATTGATCTATTGTCAATGAGCACGTTTAAAAATAAATGGTATATATTTAATCTTAATATTATTATTAATTATTGCGTTTATATTGTTGATCTATGGATAAATTATAAATGAATTATGAATTTTTTGTATTCAAGGTAACTTGATAGTTATGTTTAAACATACTCAATTAATATTTAGCATACAAAAAAGAATGTTTGATCCTCTTTTTTAGTTATTGTTCTTTTTGACTTGGGGCATCCCGACTCCGGGCAGGTTAGGTTCGAAGGGGATGGGGTGTCTAGAGAGCGAGCGAAGCGCCAGCCAACGCTCTGTATGTATTTAACATAATTAATCAACTAATTAAATAGAAATTCGTCGAGCCGAGCATCCGCTTTTAACACGTTAACAGCCAGTGTGAAAGGACCATCTGAAATTCAGAAATATTTCTTGTTAATCTAGATCTTTTATAGTTTACAGAGTGAATTTCTCAAGTTGGTGGATGGCCAAATCTGAAACTAAAATTAAAACTGCATCATTGGATTTTTGAAAAATCTATTATCCAGGAATCGAACCCGTTAATGGAAAAATAATTGGAAAAAAAACAGACTGTCATTATTATGGTTCACTATCCATTTGCATAAAATGTTAAGACCTAATATAACTTAGCATAATTTTGTTTGGCATAATTATGTTTTCGCATAATATAATTACGCATAACAGCTTACGCATAATTTTTTAAGCATAATTTCTCTAACCATAATAATGATGAAGCATAATATTCTAAAGCATAAATTTATTAAGCATAAAGTTCTAAAGCATAACTTTTTATACGCCCTAGGTTTTTTGCCCGAAGAGGATAATTATCCTCTTCGGGCAAAAAAGCTAGGGCGATCCAATTTATTTCGACGATTGGAAAAAAGCCATATCTCCTGAATCAGGTAATAAATAACATATTAATATAATATACCGTATTGAACAATTTTGTGGGTTTTTTTTTCGCTGTAGGAAGCATGAAGCAAGCAAGCATACAGGATGCAAGCAAGCATACAGCATGCAAGCAAGCATGCAAGCAAGCATGCAGCAAACAAGCAAGCATGCAGCATGCAAGCAAGCATGCAGCATGCAGCCTTCAAGCGAGCATGCAACATGCAGCAGGCAGGGTTTCTGTCACGGCTCCGGCGCTGCGGGCCTCCGGCGGCCCCACGCCTGCTAATCGTCGCAGACGGCTTTCGCTCACCACCGCAGCTTCGGCTTGTTGGCCGGCGTCGCCGGCCAGCCTCAGCCGCGGCGCCTCGCTCGCAGCCACCTGCTCCTCAGCCCGCGGGCCACCTCGCCCCTACGCGCCTACGCGATTTTAAATTACACTCTAGGGGTAGGACAAACAAGACTACGTGGAGTCGGTTTTGCAGCAATTCGGTTCTGTCACTAACTTTTGTTGCACAGCATATTAAATTTTTAACCAACAATATTTTATATGCCTAAATATTATTATGCTAATAGTCATTAGGCCTACTAACGTTATGCGAATCAAATTTATGCCAAAACAAATTAGTTTTTAAGATGATTATGCCAACATAAAATGTATGCCTAAAAAAATTATGCCGAAGTATTATTATGCCAAAAAAATTGTGCCAAAATCGTTATGCCGAAGTATATTAGGACAAAGAACATTATGCGAAAAGAAGGGATCCCCATTATTATACCATTCGATAGTGTTGCTCAATCAATCAATCAATAAGCCTTTAATTGTGAACCATTCAGTATGTTGTTTAAATTATGGTGGTACTCAAAGAATGTCTCTCAGTTCAGTGTGCCTCCTGGCATAGGCCTCCTCTAATGTTTTCCACTGCTTCCTATCTCTAGCAACCCTTTTCTATTCGGGACCAGCTGTGAGTTTTAACTCATCCTTCCATCTCCTCTTTTGCCTTATTACAGTGTAGCGAACAAGGATCAAATTATGGAAAGGTATGACACACGGCATACTCTCCTTTGAGTATTTTTCGCTATTACTCATAGTTTTGGATTTGGACATTCATGCCTATTTGAAAAGAGTTCGTTTGCTTATCCAGGGAGGTGAGGTACCACAAACCAATTTCGGCTGTCAAGCACCCGTGCGGAGTTCTTGTATGAAGTGTCAAGAGTGTTGAAAATGACGTTACTCTTTCTCTGGGATGGAACTCTCCTGCATAGCCACATGTGTTTAACCACTAACCATATTGTGGGCTTCATTTGCCACACTGATACTGTTGCTGCTATTGTTAGCCTGCATCATTTCAATGCTGGGCCAAGGACCTTCCTCTGTTTTCAAGTTTTTTTTAAATAGAGCTAAAGTGGACCACAGGCCGATGATTTTGACGAACTCCACACACCATATTCTAAGAAATCGGCTCTGACGTCAGGGTCCCACATAGTGGCTATTTTGGATTGAATTAGAGTAAAAAGAAATTAGTAAAATACGCGGTACCTTACCCACTTCAAACCATTTATTTTTGGGATAGCCGGTGTTTTCCCGCGACGCTGCAATGGCCTCTCGCAGAGCAAAAGCTACGCTTACTGACAAGCATGTTGGCGGCTCAGCAACAGCTGAAATGTGTCATTAAAATGATTAAATAGCATAGCTGCCTCATTGCCTCATGCATGAGGTCCTGGGTTCGATTTCCAGGTCGGACATAGTGTCATTGGGTGTACCGTCAAGGATTTCTCAGTAGCAGCCACGGAGTTTGGTTTTCCCCGTGTTTCCATGACTAGAATTTATGAAATGGTGATTGGTGGTATAAGCTAGGCAAGTAACACATATGGCGTTACCTGTTAGATTATGTGGTCAGTGGTACCTACATTATTTTACATAATAAGTTAACTGATTACTGTCAAATGCGCAAATACCTCAGTCATGATGTCATGTCGGGAACGTGTATTTTAGCATGTGAACAGAGTTTGAACATGTAAGTATTTGGCACTTTATCTTCTTTTTTATGATCATCTTTGTGGAGGTTCGGTCATCCATCTCCAGCACATGCCCATCGCCTTCGTACGAGCGAGAAGGAATGTGCGTTTTTCGGTTGGAAAAATTGGTGTGTTTCATCGTTTTGCGAGGTGTTCAACGCTCAAGGAGACCGTGACGAGGAAAATTAAAGTATTGTGCAACCTTCATATTCAGGCGTATTGCTCTTTCTGATGTTCCTAACAACACGCGTCATCCATCTTTTTTTTGCAACATGCCAATTTTCAAATCGATCGCATTATTTCGCTTAATCCGCGTAAACAGAACGCTAAATTGATTGTTTGTTGAGTTTCCTCGTTCCCCTATCACCCATTTCGTTGTGAGCACTATATCGTTTTCCCTTTATGCATTAATGCATTTCATAAGGCAGACAGCTGCGAGTAGGTTCAGATAGGTAACTCAGTTCAATCAACCCGACGACTGTCCGGTATAGCTGTAGCAGCATTTACCGCATTGTTTGATCGCAGTAAAGTCCAAAGTTTATTAATCATATATGTTGGAGGTGTCGAAAAAAAATAAGCCGTCTGGGAGCTTTCAACGAAAACGCTGCCTAAACACTTTTAAAATTCGTGTACTTTATCATTTCATTTTTCAAGGTTATTAAAACTAAGCTAAGCTAAAGCTTTTACTTATCAATGAATAACGTAAAGACAGAACTGATGGCATTAGTTGTCATGAATTTTTTCTGATCCGGGCCATTTTGATACCGTACTGCGAGGCACTTATTCGTGCTTATTTTAATTTTGCACAATATCTGGTGTGTTCTTTCGATTTTAACAGAAATTTCCCAATTTCGTCGCAACCGCGCACGCGATGACGTAACGCCACGCGCCAGATGGCCGCACTTAACAAAACATTTTTTTGTTTACTCGTTGGCGACGGCCGTAATCTCAAGTTATGTTTTTGTTAGAGCATAAGAATGGCCCTTTCGGGTCGTTTTAAGTGTTTGTTGACATTTCGTCTCAAATTTATTATAATAATTGGTAAACATTGACTATGGTTGAAAAAAAAACATTATGTGAACTTTAAAAATTATTATTTCAAAAAGTAAATCGATACCATATATATTTTATGGCTTTTATTGGTGGAAGGGTTCTATCTTCATACGAAAAAAAATACAAACACACCTCAAGCCTCAAACACACCTCATAGTAAAAAAATATTTTATTTTTACAGGCATAAAACTGGCACAAAACATTTGCCGACGGTGAAAAATGACTGACTTTGACAATTAATGTCATAACCACAGACAAATTTATGACGGCCAGTGTTGCATTTTTTTAAGGCGGATATTCTCGATAGTTCAAGTAAAAAATAGAAAACCGATCCTAAACACAGAGGAATGAAGGTAGAAGCAATAATATTGGCGACGCGGCACTATGACCATATCGGGGCGATGAGCGGCCAACGGCTTAACTACTGACCATTTCTGGGTTAACCATATAGTTCGGTACGGGCCCCTTCGGGGGCTTGACATACAAACCTCCGCTGGCTCGGTATCGGCCCCGAAAGGGGCTAGCATTTAAGTCATACGTCATCCTCATTATTTATGTAAATATTTAATATTCTGATAATCAAATACTATGAGTGTGCGTTAATTAAGAGAGTTGGATAAAAAGCTCATATGTCAACGCCATTAAAACTTTTGTATTTAGCGCGAAAGTTTCTTAATTTCACCTTACAAAATCCAAGTGCGTAAATACGGTCGTCGCCATTTTGACAGCAGTGCTGGCCGAGGCTAAAAATCATAAAAATTGTGGTTTTCGGACATCCAAACACCACTTTATTGATAATAATATTAACTCGTCATTTAATTATGTAACGAATTCATCCATAGTTCAATTTAAATAAGCAGTGGTAATGATGAATTTTGGTATAGTCGAAGTTTCGCGCCAATAGTGCGT
Organism: Eurois occulta; assembly: GCA_950022335.1. NCBI lineage: Eukaryota > Metazoa > Arthropoda > Insecta > Lepidoptera > Noctuidae > Eurois > Eurois occulta. The sequence goes on along the minus strand of OX465491.1, from coordinate 3,373,284 downwards.
GTTTACATTTTTATTTTTCACATTATATCACACAAACGCATAGAGATTCGATAACAAATGTGACAAATATAATTTCAAATATTGTATACAACATGAAAATGCCCAGATCTTAGCGTAATTTACTAATTCATGATCAATAACACGTAATATTCATTACCACTACTCAATTTGTATTCGAAATTGACGACCATTTCTTTTTTTTTAATTTTTGGGATGTGTGAAAGCGATTATTTCAATCGATTCTTGTTTTGTAAATTTCGATTAAATCGAGTCATTAAATGTAAGGAATTTAAGAAATCGATAGATAGAAATTAAAAAAAAAATGTTTTTAAGCGTTAAATACAATAAAAAATGTTGTAAAAATTTTTAAAGCTTTTATAATGGTAATCTTAATAGATTTTCGTGCATTGTAGGTATTAAAACCGACCCAACAATAAACAGAACAGATTCATCTATGGCGAAATTCGCGCCGATTTTCTTTCCATGTCATTTAAATTAGGAATGCACTCGCTGTTCCAATTTATATTGTATTTGTAGTTACTAGATAATTTATTGTGATTTTTTTTTCTATTGGTTGGTTGAATATAGACTGCCAAGGATCTTGGTAGGCCATAGTGTTTGTTTGGTTCCCACCAAGATAAATTATATTTAGTCTACAAAATTGGGTTATGGTTAGATGGATTGGTTATTAGGTATTCACTATTTACAAATACTTTTTTTTTATCAGACAGTTCTCTCCCACTGCTGGGCAAACCTCGTCATTATTTTTGATGCGTAGATAAGCTTGGTTTAGTAGCAACCCCAAAAACTATAAAATTGTATTTTTAAGAAAACTTCTAGAAATGCGAGCAGGACTCTTGCCATGAGGGTTCTGTCTTATAGCTGTTCACGGCCTCACTCAAGTGACACGGCCCACGGCCTATGATGGATAACCTGAACTTTGCAGTTGTAAAAAGAGATTTTAGAATGGACAGTGAACCGCTTTGAAAACATAAACTAATGTTTATTTAGGATACGGCCTATGCACTACTGATTGCAAAATATAGGACAATAAGTTTGTCGGTCGTCGTCGCCGAGGCAGGCCCAAGAAACACTGGCGTGAGGATTTATACTCACTCGTTCTTGACTGATTGGCCAGAGAAGGCAAAACACCGAGAGAGTTGAAAAGGTATGGGGAGGCCTTTGCCCAGCAGTGGGAAAGAATAATCTAAACAAAAGTTTGTCCCAACCTAACACAATAACCCAACCGTATTATACACAATTTTGTAGAATAAGTAATACCTATAATGTATCTTTGACGGATCAAACTAATTTTTTATTATGTTTACCGAGATCCTGGGCATTCTATATCCAACCGCCAGATATTCATCATCATCTGCCTAGCCTTTATCCAACTATGTTGGGGTTGGCTTCCAGTCCAACCGCCAGATATTAGAAAACCAAATTCACAATAAATGATGTAGTAAATTAAAATACTTTAAAATTGTGAATTGCGAGCGTATTCTTAATTTAAATTTTGAAACAAAAAAATCGACGCGTATTTAGCCATAGGTTCTGTCCGTGCTTACAGTTAAATTGAAAATCGATCTATTTTCAGATTTTTCTTTGTTTGAACTGTGAGACTTATTTCTTGTCAAATTTCACGCTGCTAGTTCAACGGAAACAAAAATAATCATCAAAATGATTCCATAGAAGCAAGTTTTATTTTATTTTATTATTTATAAATCTCCTTCTCTTGAAGTCAACCAAAAGCATAAATTAAATTATTATATATACAAAAGCAATCATTACTAAATTAAATTATTAAAAAAGATAAAATTAAATGATTAATTATTATTCCAAATTATACCATGAATTCAGTCTCAACTCTTTTTTTTTCTAAACTCGATTTCAATTCGAGTATCGATTAGGCTGAATGCCACTTTTTAATCGTAATGATAGAACTTGGGTTTACGGTCAGCACTAAGAAGTGTAATTTTGCAACACTTGCAACATAGTTTTTTAGTAATATTTGTCAAGACTTTGAACGTGTTTTTTTTATGAAATTATGTATGAATAATAGCAAAAATAAGAACGCAGATAGAATGTTACTGTATTTATTTTTCCTTTTCGAGTTTTTTAGCAAACGAGAAACTTGTCTATGTACATTATTTCCAGCGCATCTAAGTTACCTATTTTTTGGAAGCGTGCCGTAATATGTATTTTACACATATTTGGCAATAGACTGACGCCGTTTTACGAACCTCAACACAGTATTGAAGATATTTATCTTGTTGGTATCTGTCTAAAATCTTACCATCATTGTAAGGTGGAAAGTTTCTTGGAATCCTTCACATAGAATAAAACATTACAAAACTGTTCGTATCTTTATATTTAAACCATTTCTAAAACTCCACATGAAATTCACCTAAACATTTTTCTGTTGTCACTAAACTTCAACCGACTACTACAAATTTTCTCTGTACAACACAAAAATCAAACATCATTCTATATTTGAATCATAACTTCTTAATACTATAAAAACCATAAACTTCAAAACTGCCAGTTATCAATAGACATAAAAATTCTATAAAGCTAATATCATATTACAACATCCCCTCTGAATTTTATGTCTATTACAGTTTGAATAACATCTCATAACTTCTCATCAACTACTTTAAAACCCAACTTAATTAACCCACCCAACTTAACTGACTACAACAAACAAACTTTTGAATTAATTAATCTAAACACCTTACATAACTAACTTATCCATTACAATTTCAAATTAATTCCCAAACAACCTTATATTTTAATTAACCTACATAACTCATCACATTATAGAATGTTCTTCACTTATGTATCACTCACTATACACTGTCTCAATCTCAAAAACTTTGTTCTATCCAATGGTTTAGTCAGTATATCTGCCAAATTGTTCTTAGTCGGACAATAATAAATATCTAATAAATTTTTGTCTATTTTCTCCTTAATGAAATGATATTTAACATCAATATGTTTGCTTCTTCTATTTAAAATTCCATTTTTAATCAGAACTATCGCAGATTGATTATCAACAAACAATTCAGTTTTTGGTAATTTATCTGTCAACTCGAAGATGAGACTCTGAATGTATAGTAGATCTTTTATACATTCGGCCGCAGAAATATATTCAGCCTCAGTACTGGAAAGAGCAGTGACTGACTGTTTACGTGAGCACCAATGAATTGGACCACCACCATAAAATATTACGAAGCCAGTCGTACTTTTCCTAGTATCAGGATCACCTGCGAAGTCTGCATCACAATATGCTTTCAAAGTCAAATCGTTACCACGAACATACTGTATACCACTGCTGACTGTATTTTTAATGTATCTAAAAAGGTTCTTAATATTTCCAAAATCATTCAAGTTAGGATGTTCTTGATGCCTACTACAATAACCAACATGGAAAGCTATATCCAATCTTGTTTTATTCACCAAATACAACAATGAACCAATCAATTGTCTATATCGATGCACATCATCAACATTTACTTTCCCCTCTTGATGTGTATCAATTAAAATATCTGGGTGACTACTATCTTTTAAGTTTTCATATTTAAACTTTTCCAAAATTTGATTTATATAACTTTCTTGATAAATCTTAATAAAGTTTTGTTCTACTTTAACATCAAACCCTATAAACTTTTCTGTCTTATCAAATTTCCGCATTTCAAATTCTTTTTCTAATTTATTAATAATTTTATTTAAATCAATTTCATTTTCACCAATTAAAATACCATCGTCTACATAAATAGCCAAGTATATTTCTTTTTCTTTATTAACAAACACACATGGATCCGATTTTAATTGTAACAAACCTAATTTCTTTAAAAACTCCGTTAATCTCTTGTTCCACATAAGTGGTGCTTGTTTTAATCCATATAAACTCTTCTTTAACTTACAAACTTTATTCTCTTTATCTTTTATATCATATCCTAAAGGTATTTCCATAAAAATTTCTTCATCTAATTCTCCATATAAAAATCTTACACTACTTGTGTTTACTACTGGACTATATGTCTCCTTATAATCAATATTATATTTTTGTAGAAATCCTCTTGCCACTAATCTAGCCTTATATCTTCCGCCAGGCTTTATAGTAAAAATCCATTTACTTGAAATTATTTTCCTATTTTTCGCTTCACTTTTATTCACAATTTCCCAAGTTTTGTTTCTATCTAATGAATCTTTTTCCTCATTCATTGCTATCTTCCATAAATCCTTTTCAAAACTATTAAAAACATCTGTATAAGTCAAAAACGAAGTCTCCAAATCATAATCTTTCAACCAAAATGGCAATTTCCTTTCTCTTCTCGGTAAAATCCTCAATCCATCATTATTCACTGGTTCAATTGCATCTTCAAACTCATCATTACTTTCAACTACTCTATCATTACCGTCCCCTCTCAAAGTATCATTCTCTTCAACATCGACTCTAATTTCTTCAACACTGTCTTCAAAAATATCATTATCTTCAACAGTTCTGCCCCCTATTTCTTCAACGCTATCTTCAAAAATATTATCTTCAACAGTTCTCCCTCTAATTTCTTCATTACTATCTTCATCACCACTTTCACCACGAAAACTATCACCATTAATAACATCACTACCAATACCAACTTTAACCGTTTTAAATAAATTCTCTAAATCGCACTTTTCCACTCTACAATTACACATTTTCAAATAATCTGCAACTTCACTCTTACTATTATTAAACACCACATCTCTCGAGTAAATAATTCTAAAATTTGAAGGATCCCAGATCTTATAACCATTGTTAGTAAACCCTACTAAAAGCCCTTTACTACTCCTGGAGTCAAGTTTATTTAACTGATAATTATTTTTGTAATATGTTAAAGATCCAAAAATATTTAAATGTTTTAAATTCGGTATTCTATTAAACCACATTTCTGCTGGTGTTTTAACATTAATGGTATTTGCACTCCTGTTTAATAAATAAGCAGAAGTTAACACAGCTTCACCCCATAAATCATGTGGTAGTTGCATATCAAAAAGCAACGCTCTTGTTCGTTCCATTAAAGACCTATTTAATCTTTCAGCTTTACCATTTAGTTGTGGAGAATATGGAATAGTGTAATCAATATTGATACCTTTGTTATTACAATACATTTTTAATTGTTTACTAGTATATTCACCTCCATTATCACATCTAAATGTTTTAACTGTAGTTTTAAAATGATTTTCTGCCAAATTTATATAGTTAATTATTTTTGAAACAGCCTCGCTTTTATTTTTGATTAGATAAACTTTTACAAAATGAGTATAATCATCCAAGAATGTTATAAAATATTTGTAACCATCCCATGTTTCTGTTTGAATAGGACCACAAATATCGCTATGAATTATTTCTAATGGTTGACTAGCTCTCTGTCTAGTTGTTTTAAAAGGTTTTCTACATAATTTCGATTGTGTGCAGACTTCACAGATGTCGACTTCCTTTACACGGCCTCCATCTATCCCTCGAACAATTTCCTTTGTCTTGTTTACAGGTACATGTCCTAATGCACGATGCCAGAATTTACTGTCTATTTGAAAAACATTGACTGACCTCGAAAGTACGACTGGCTTTGTCGTATTTATTAATAATTTTAAATAGTATAGACCATCCTCCCTCCGTTCGCAAGACTCCATACATTCAGAGTTTTTACCTCCGAGTTGGCAGCTTGTTCTGAAAAATTTTAAAAAATAATTATCATCAGCTAATCTAGATACAGATATCAAGTTCTTTTTAAGTTGGGGAACACATAAAACATTTTTTAATGTAATATTGTTAGAATATAAGTTTCCCATTGTGTTAACATGATGTTTGTTTCCATCTGCTGTCATAATTTTATAATTTATTTTCTCCTTATGTACTAGATACCTTTCTGATGTAACAATGTGACTGCTTGTTCCTGAATCTATAATGAATTCAACTTCCTCTTGTTCAGAATGATCTGTATAAAAATTACTTACAGTTTGCTTTAGGCAGAATTTCGTGTAGTGAGAATTATCCTTACAGTGTGCACAATTGTATAGTGAGTTGCAATCTGCATGTCTATGTCCACTCTTCATGCACTTATAGCATAAGCTGTTGTTGTTTACTCTCCTATCATCATGGCAAAATCTCGCTATGTGTCCTTTTCTTCCGCATTTGAAGCAACTCCTCACATGAAAGCTGTTTTCTGTGTCTTTTACAGCCTCATTCTCATAGGATGTTGTTGGTTTCGGTTCTTCATTACTGTCTTTCCTCATTTTTAATTCTAAATTGATTCTTGATATTAAATTTATTAAATTTTTGTCTTCTTTTGACGTTGATTCCCATGCAGTCCTAAAGTGTATCAAGTCCTTCGGTAAATTTGATAGTATTTTTGACATTATCTGTTCATCATCAAATTTGTATCCTAATGCTCTAATTCTTGTAGCCTTGTTCTCTATCTCTGCTATTTCTGCCATTATATCCTTATTTATTATTTTATATTTGTAAAAATCTTCCAATTGCTGTGAAATTTGTGTGTCTTTGTGTCCAAGAAATAACCGGTCAAATTTATCTATGATATCTTTTGATTTTTCGCAGTTTATTGCGTACACCATGTATTTGTCGCTTATAGCACATATAATTAATAATTTCGCTTTTGCGTCTTTCTTTTTAAAATCCTTAACTGTTTTTTCAGCATCTTTTTCCAAAACTTGTTCTAAATCTCTTGCAGTCAAAAGTAAAATTAATTTTTGTTTCCATATAAAATATTCTTCTTCTGTTTTTAATTTTGAAATAGTAATTTCTTCCGCCATGTTCAAAAATTATTGTATATTTTTTAATTAAATTTTACACTTTTTCTCCAGACATTTTTTAAGGGTTCTTTACTCTTGTCCACCTTACCTCTTCACACCATATCTTCATCGGTGGCTGGGCCCATAACCTCTTGTTGGTATCTGTCTAAAATCTTACCATCATTGTAAGGTGGAAAGTTTCTTGGAATCCTTCACATAGAATAAAACATTACAAAACTGTTCGTATCTTTATATTTAAACCATTTCTAAAACTCCACATGAAATTCACCTAAACATTTTTCTGTTGTCACTAAACTTCAACCGACTACTACAAATTTTCTCTGTACAACACAAAAATCAAACATCATTCTATATTTGAATCATAACTTCTTAATACTATAAAAACCATAAACTTCAAAACTGCCAGTTATCAATAGACATAAAAATTCTATAAAGCTAATATCATATTACAACAATTTAACACAAACTTATCATGTGAAACAGCTGCCGTGATATATTTATCATCATAAAATCGAATGCTGAATGTTCACGAAAATTCTTGCATTTCATGACAATTCGCATCACCCCCCCCCCCCCCCGATTCAGCTGATGTGTCATGTGTCAAAATCTTGTCGAGCAGAGTGGTTAAATTCGGGTAAGCGGTTATTTTGTGCTAAATAAATGTATTTTCTTTATTGCATGTCAGTTGATGCAACCTGATTGTGACAATTCTGCCATCAGTTCTGAACTGAATTAAAACTTCCGAATAACTGTTGATAAATATTCACTTACCCCTGGCACCCAAAGTCCCAATAGGATTATAAGAATTCCTCCTGAGTTGTATTCTGAAGTCTATAGGAATATCCTTGGTGAGAGGCACCTTGTAGTACCAAGTGCGGTCTGTGAGCAGTTCTCCAGTCTTCTCGTCATAGATCAGCTCTTCGTGCGTCCAGTAACCGACTCCCATCATGAAAGCACCTTCAATCTGGATAAAGTAGAGATGTATGCGTTAAAAGGGTAAATATGTTCAAAAATCACGAGCTAAAGCGAAACTGCAGTCCTGCAGTCCTTGTCCATTTTTATGTCTCTAGCTGCACTGATATAGTCCGGTGTCTGTACTTCAATCAGTAACACATACAACACGTATAGAGAGATTTGTGAATAAATCTGGCTTAACCAAATTAATTAACATTTACCTGACCAATATCCAGCTCAGGATTGATACTCGTACCAACATCTTCAACAATATCGACTCTTAGTATTTCATGTTCCCCAGTCAGAATGTCAAGTTCTACCTCAGTCAAGCATACTCCCCCACACCTGTACGGCACTTGGTCGTTAGCTGTGACCCTGTAGCTAGTCTGCAGATTTATTCCTCTATTGAAAGCTGTTTCAATCAATATCTCCCATGTGGGATCAGTTAAGGTGTCCCTGACAACCGTCAAACGGTCTAAAAGAATTTGGCAGCACTTGATAGCGCCAAAACAGACACACTGCGTCGTCCTGCTTCCTCCAGTGGTGAAGTTATTAGGGTTTGTCGAAACAGTAGGAGGCTTACACTTGACTTTTTCTATGGGAATGTTGAGAGTATACGCCACAGTCTGAATCACCTTCGTGTTAATCCCTTGTCCTATTTCTATGCCTCCATGATGAATCACAACTGTCGCGTCTCCATGGTATACAGAGAGAAGAACATGATAGTCAAGGAAAGTAGTTACAGGCCAGCTCATGAAAGCTACTCTGAGACCCTTCTTCTTCCACCTGTTAAGTTTGTTATAGTTCTGTATTTCATCTTTGCGTTTGTTGTACTCAGCGTCTTTGAGCAAAGTTTGTATCATCTCCTGAACTTCAACGTACGTCGGTTCAATGTTGTTGATCCTGACTTGAACAGGATCACGCTCTAGTTCATATGATATTCTTTCCATTATCTTTTCTGTCATTGATATTGCCTCTAATGATCCTGGAAAATAAGATTTAATTTAATTCTGTTAACGATTTTAATGTTTTTGTGTTTTGAATTAGTCGGATGGATATATAGGATTATGGTCTGTATCGATCACCATACCATATCATAGGTGCTAAAGTATTAGGGCGTTTGTGTTTAATTTAAAGTGCATACTCATCAAATAACCGACATTTAGTTTTAACTCGATTAACTCAATTGTAGATGTAAGTAAATTATAATTATGGATTTATTTGTAGTGAATAGTGATCTTACCTGGTGATCTAGCATACGTATTGGAGGCTGTGTCCGTCGTAACATTGAATACCTTGTACTGCCACCGCCGGTTGTCGTAGCAGTTCTTAATAGCAGACGGCACCGCAGCCGTGACGATGTCACTGACCACGTACCCATTGTCCTCATAGATATGGTACTCCAGATACTGGATCTCCCCAGAACTACTGACGCCAATCTGCGCAAGAAACATGAGATAAAAAATCACCTATTTATTTTAAGATCCGTCTGTGAACTAAACAGCAAAATAGTTCAAGAGCCAATTGTATGCACCTATTTTAAAATAGTCCGAAGTTAACTTCATGGAATAGAGTTACTATACCAAATATTACATCTTTCTATAACTAAACTGTATTCTGCTTTAGCAATTCTTACTTGCGCGGTGGGATAGGGCCGTTGGATCCGATCGCAACGCCTGAAGAAACTTTCATTTTTTAAATTTTCTTTTAATTTATTCATTAACATTTACATTGTGTCTGTGTTTCATAAATAAAAAAAATGGTTAAATACCAAAAAAAAATAACTCGATTATAAGAAATAGAAAAATACACCATCACTATCACAAATTAAATTAATAAGAATCACAATAATAAAACAATGTCAACATAATAAGAAATATAACCTTTAACTAATATACTAATGTTAATGATTAATATGACATATTCATAAAACAATGTTCAATGATAATTCATTTGAAAAAGAAACTCATAACTACAATTTCAAACACTGTGGACTATGCTTAGCTAATAGAGTCGGGGTGATTTTGTTTGAAAGGTTTTTCCTACGCATTTTTTTCCCTTACCAGCCTTAAATGATGTAGTACTTACGTCAAATAACTGCATGTTTGTTTAAAGAAGAATTTCTAGTTTATTTGCGGACACTTAATAATAGTTAAAAGCTAGCTAAAGTTATTTTGATGATGTTTTTTGATAAGAGAAACCTAGCACACTTTTTTCAACCACTGAAACTGCTGAAACCCTGAATCAACAGTGGCGACCACCAGAACACAATGAAACTCGACACCTCCCGGAGAAACAATTGAGAAACTTTCTCATGTCCCGCGACGAATATAATCAGAAAAGAACAGTTCGCCGCTGTTCTTTAGAAGAAAAAAAAACTATTTCTTATTTAGTAAGCTTTCCAAAAAATATACAAATACCACTCACTTCAAAGTCCCGTGTACAAGGCAAGCGTTTGCCGACCACTCTCAAGTTAGCTTGGATGCTCATGACGAACCGGCAGGGTCGGTCCATGAGGTGAGTGACCAGGGCGCATGCGGCTCCTACGTGGTTCGCACGGGTTATCTTCAGCCCATATGCACCGCCATTTCGAGGTACTTTTATGTTAATTCTGGAAAGTAAATGGAGAAAATGTTATAAATGAAAACTATCCGAAGTAGGGGGCACAGATGGTTTAGCAAAATCAACCTATAATGTTCCCACTGCTGGGAAACAGGGCCGTCTCTATCAGAGGGAATGGGCCACGCGGGCCCAGTGCGATATGCCAATTTCCTCATGATGTTTTCCTTCACCGTTTTGAGAGCTGCTGAAAGAAATGACACAAAGTAATACGCCTGCCTGGGTTCAAACACACGACCGGCAACTCGTAAGTCCAAGTGGCTCTCACAGATCGCTTGCCATGCCTGAAAGTCAAACTGCCGCTGGAGTCAACAAGAAGACCTTGTCTTAAGTTGTTGTATTTGTGTTGAGTACAGTTAGATGTGCCTAGGACCAAAGAAATGATGAATGGACTGTGTGAAGGATGACATGGCACGAAAGGAGGTTGTCTGATGAGATGGCGAGTAATAGAGAAATTTGGAAAACAAAGACATGCTGCGCCGACCTCAAATGAATTGGGATAAGGGTAAGACAATGATGATGACCGTTTGCCAATTTTTTTTCATGTCTGCAACTATGGTTATTGTTGGACTTGGTTAGAACAAATCACAAAAAAATATTAATAGAGAAAATAAGGAATTATGAGAAGAAAAAAATACTCTTTTAACATTCAATCTTTCGTACCTATTTTGCGGTATATTCAGCACTTCAGATAGACCGATATGGTAAGAATCCAACCACTGCGTACTGGCTAACACATCAATTCCATCTTCACTGGGCCTGGTGACCACGGTCTGATTCTCCATATGATAGACGTACTGCGCATAGATATCATCAGTACCCTTAAAAACTCTCTGCACATTTGTACCTCGGTCTCTTGCTGGGAAGACCATGAACAATGTGACACGATCTGGTTCTCTTTCTCTGGCATCTTTTATCGTCAAGATCGGCTTCTTCTTATCTACTTTATAGTTAATCTTGACCAGTAAAGCAGCTTGGTTTGCTAGTCTTTCTGTCTCAGCTACAATCAGACCTACAGGTTGGTCGTAGTACTTAATATACTTTTCAACGAACACTTCCTCCGGTACTATTTGAGAAGGTACTCTTTGTGATAAAAACGAGTTTTTTCCAGGGATGTCTTTGGCTGAGAAGAATGCTAAAACGCCGGGTAATTTCTGCAAAATTAAAAATATGCTTTAGAGTGTTAAAAAAGAAGGCATTGCATTCATTGACTTGATTATTATTTGCTTGAGTGGAGCTTACCAAAGCCGGTGTAGCATCAATGCTCTCGATCTCACCAGTACAAATATCAGACGTGACAAAAGCACAGAAAACCTCCTTAGGTTGCGTGGGTAAGTCATTACAATACTTAGCTTCTCCTGCACATTGTATCAACGCGTCGATTTTCGGCATTGGCTCGGTGACAGGCCATATTATGGGGTTCGTGTCGTAGACTTCGGAACCTTTCGATACTGGTCGTGTCTTTCTGAAGTCTCTTGCTCCTGAACGATACCAAGGCTTTAGGCGTTGTTTGGGAATCAGAACTAACAAGCCCTGGAAGAGAAGTTAGATTTGTATAAAACGATCCAGGTACATAACTGATAGGTAAGAAATGAAAAGATGGAAGGTTTGTGTGATGATAGCGACAAGAAAAAAGACACAGAAAAAGAAGTAAATAGTATCGTGATGGTTGACAAGGGAGAATGAAAGAAAGTAAACGCGTTGCGCCGACCTGCGTCCCATGGAACATGGGCCAAGGACAGGAAGATGATGATGATGACCGTAATCATGAAAGAGCAAAAAGTAATCGCTTACTTTATAAAACAAGCCAAGAGCGCATTTCTTCCTATAAGCCGGTTTCATCTCACCAGCAATTTCTTCAACAATCAATTCACCTTCCAGTATCTTTAGTGCTTGTTGCAGAACTTCGTTCGTGAATATCTTCTTCATGTGAAGAAACTTCTCCGTTTCGTGAGCATGGACGAATTTTGCCGAAAGTCCACCGATGACGATTCTAGCTGATAATACCATATCTTTATCATGCTCATCAAACTCGTACAGAAATGCTGCGTTAACTTGAGCATGAGCATTTTGAGCACGAGGCATGATCTGAAAAAAGATCAGTCAGTCACGTAAGCGGAGATCTATTAAAGCTAATTAGCACCTTGGCTAACTGCTACTCCTGATAGTGTAGCACAAATGTCAAAAGTTAAGTGCAAGATAGAGACAGGAAGACAATTTAGAAATAAACTACATCCTAAGTAGCGTTTATGGATCTCCGCCTTATTGTAACTTCATGTTACTGACTCCAATGAAAACAGAGATTAGAAGCTGTGAATGCGAAAAGTAACTACAAGGTATCGAATTGCGTTGCAGTATCCCAACACGATAAATAGCTTTATTATTTATTTATTTAAAATTACGTAAATAATACCTAAACAGCTACAACGCCAATGCGATGTTACTACCACCAAGATACAGTTACCTCTAACTTACATTGACTAACAAAAATACAATTAAAAATACATTTAAAAATACCTACAACCAACCTTCAGTTCATACAAACCTTAAAAGACACGAACTGGTAACGATGAGAATACGGTGGTATCTTCACTTGAGTTATTACTCGTCCTGTCATGTCAAGTGCCAGAAATTCCTCTGGAGTCACCTCCACTGATGATCCTTTGTGAACTAAAACATTTAACACCGATTAGGGACTTGAGGAAATTTGGTGCACTAATTGATCAAGATCCCTCATGAGAAAAATCTAAAGTGCAAAATTTGATACAGTGTATTTATTTTATCTAGAGATTTCAAATTCTTACCAATAACCAAAGTGGCTCTGACAGTCTCAAATAACAAGAAAATGTCCGAAGAAAATGTTGGCAACCGATGCTTCGTCATTAGATTACCAGCAACAGTGCCAATCTGAAAATCAAACGAAAAGTGGATCACCCGAGACACTCTCTGTATTAATCCTAGATGGAACATCACTAGGGTACAGTTACGTGTTCGGGCATTATCGTGTTTAAGATAGAGACTGGCAGAGATTATAGTTATGCATGGAAGATACAATTGTCTAGAAAGTTTTTTTTTTTTCAAATAAAAAAAATGCTCTTGATCACGTTGTCTTTGCCAGTGATGCAACCCATATAAGTATGATAACCACAACTGAGAAAGGACTGCACTGTAAAATTTTAAGGATATGCTTAAATTTTGGACTAATTTTAAAACTTACGTTTCTAACAGGTATGTGAGCGACTAAGTCTAAATGTTCATAAAGCTTGTACAGGTACTGAAACTCCTCATGCGCTTTAGACACATTCTTGAACAACTCCATAAGATCAGTCAAGGTTATACCAGCACCGACTACTAAGTTCTGATCCAAGAAATATTCTTTAAGGTCTTTTATCGGCTTGATATCTATGAGAACTCTTGGGAAAAACAGAATTGGGACAGCGCCTGAAAAGTAGAAGCAGAATTTACTATTTTTATAAACTCCATCAATACGAAAAACATACAATCGGTCTTACTTAGGCTTTGAAGGAAGTGTATGTCCAGTAGGGGACGTTTTGCGGCTTAAGTGATAGTGATAATGATTATGATAATTTCGAGCTTCAGGTTTAGGAATTCTTCAATAGATATTTCAATAAACTCACCTCTTCCCGTATTACCGTTAACCAACATATAAGAATCACATCCTTCAGAATCCAACACAGTAAATATATCAGTAATTTCATTCACTCTATACCATACATGGCCGTCCTTTAAATTAATCTTTTTTATCCGAGGAGGTTCAGCATCACTGTGTTTGACCATACACCAGTTTTTATCACATCCGTGACAATCTTTTTTGCCTTTACAGATTTTAAGATCTTCTATATCTTGGATTGATTTTGGTTGGGGTTTGGGCGCGTCCTTGGCGAAGCTTTTAAATGCGTCGAGGATTGGCCTGCTGCCTGTACATCTGCAGGTGTTGCTACCAAAGGAATTTTCTATCTCGTACTGAGTTAAATCATAGTGGTTTGCTTCTAAAAGGCTAAAAAGGTTTTTTTTTTAATTAATTAATGTAATAGCTACTTGAAAAAGCGATGGTGATTGGTACCAAGTATACAGTAGGTGGGGTAAAATGTACAAGAGAGATTACCCAGAAAAAATCATTGTGAGCAGGCCATGCGCTGGGTGTTAAATGAAGGACACCTACATCAAGCAGTAGATTTCTAACACACAAATAAAATGTTAAAACAAAAAAAAAGCTTTCTATCCCATTTTCAGAACTGCACTAACCTGTACATGCTCATCACAAACCCCGGGCTGCAGTACCCGCACTGGGTACCGTTGTACTCCGCCAGGGTCTTTTGCACCGGATGGTATCCTCGCGAACGGTCGCCGATCCCTTCTATCGTCGTCACCTCCCAGTCCTGGCATGATGTCACGGATACTAGGCACTGAGGAACAGTTAAAGTAAACAGATTGGTTAATTCAATCTATAATGAATCATTGCCGAACCTGGTTCTACAATAAAATGACTTTTAAAAGCCTTAAGGCAAGAATGTACGTCCTCTTGGAACTTAAAATTTACTGCAGTATGGGCAAAGGCCCATACTCAAAATAAAATTAAAAATAATTTGGGCCCTGTTCCCGATACCGGTGGACTACATTTTTTTTTATATATTTTTAAAATAATTATTTTAAAATGTAATGATTTTATATGAAGATAAAGAAAGGGAATAATAATTTTGTATTCTTTTTTTATATCAAGATCTGGCTCGCGAGGTTGTTGACATGTGGGACGTGAATACAGCAGTCATTGTGCCGATAGTCATGTCAGCCAATGGCTTTATAGGCAATAGCCTTGATCGATATCTGAGGAGGCTCTCGCTGGGCAGCTGGATCAAGGGCTTGATTCAGAAAGCAGTTCTTCTGGACACGGTGCGTATTGTTAGGAGGTTCCTTAATCAAGAGCCCCGACCACCGGTAGCCTGGACTCTGTTCCCGATGCCGGTGGGCTACTATTTGCTACCTTTTTAAATGATTTTTTTTATGTAATTTTTGTTAATAAAAATATTTTAAAATGTTAAAATAATTATGTTAAAAAATGAAAAAGGGAATAATTTGTAATTTGTGTGTTGTAAAACGAACACCGATGTTCTGGTTGACAAAAAATCACAAGTGGACTGCAGTCATGATTCCATTCGAACTTTTTTTTCTCTATGTGAAAATCGTCAATGGATGTCCTCCGCCTTGAGGAGAGCATGTCAGGCTCGTACTGACTAAAACCACACCGATGTTTCCCCACACATTTGCGTCGGGGGGCAGCGGGATCTAACGCGACTTCAGCTACCCCGGACTAGTGCCGGCCCGCTTAATCTGGGGCCTCCGTGGGACGAATGAGGTGTAAAACTCCCCCCGTTACGTCTAAGAGGCGCGCATGGAACACTACGCACCCCCGTCTCGGGTCCAGTGTAATGGCGGGCGCTGGATGTCCGCGAATCCGCCACCCTTGAACCCTTTTAGGGGGCCGCAAGAGGGAGTTGTCCGCCCTCTGCCGACGCCCGGTACGTCTGCTGCGGGATAGCCGGGAGCTTTTCCGCAGCTTCCTTCTGCGACATGACGGTATCGCAGAAGGACATCACCGCATCTCAGGACTCTGCGCTGCCGACCATCGACGATTGCTTTGACGTGTTCCAACTTCGAAAAGGACAAGGAGATAATGGCCACAATGTTCAGTAATTACTATAGAAAAAAATACCAAAAGGTAGGGTTAATCCTATTTTGATTATGTTCTTTCATATTAAAAAAGGTCCAATGCAGCGTCATTATTACGGAATAGACCTGCAAGACATAATTACATTCTATCAGCAGTAACGTTGATGGATAAGTCAAAAGGCCCGGGAAGCATCTGGATAAGGGATACAAAAACCAGGGTAGGAAGAGAAAGGGACAGAAGGCTGGAGGTCGACACTTAGCAACGAATGATTACAGGTTGAAACGATAAAACATGCGTGACCATGTGCATTACTTAACACGCTTATTGTAGTTTTTTGCGTTGTGTTTATCGTGAATGTGGGTTAGAGCATTTTGTTTTCAAAAGTATAGTAATTTAATAATAGGTAGAATTATATTAACTGCTTCTTGATTAGCTCGTTATCTTAAATAGGTACATCCTGACATTTTAGTTTTCGCACTTAATTATAATGTTATTAAAATTTAAATAACTAAAGATCCAATTGTTTTAATTTGTATTAATTCGAAGATAGACAATGATTGCCAAAGGGACGTACACTTTTTGAAGGAGAACTCTACACAAGATAGCCATTGACCACCTACTATGATACACTGAGAGACATGGCATAGGTAAATACAGAGTGTTAAGTTCGTATTGACAGGCGTTAAGGAAACGTAAGAGAGAAATGCTTTTACACTTTGTATAGTATTTCAAAATTGCAACAGGAGAAATTAAAGTGCGTAGAAGTTATAATAATGGCTTTTTTATGGAACAAGAGCGCACACTATTCCCAAACCACTGCAACTCTTGTATGCACAATCAACAGTAGCGACCCCGAGAAAAGCGCCGAGACGATGAAGCTAGACTAATTTAACTGTTTTGAATCCCGCAACGAAATTAATCAGAAAAAATGGCGGAGGAATAGAAAATACATAATTTCCACTTCTCTATAATAATGGCTTCCCAAAACCAAAACTTAGCTCTTAGGCGATTCTCACACGACAATGCTCGCCCGCGCGGTCGGGTGGTGTACGTGTGTTAGTTAGGCATCAACGGATTTCATACGAGCCAATGCGGCGTGACATTCCGCTTCACCACCGCACCGTCCGGACGAGCGGTGTCGTGTCAGAATCGCCTAAATAACCAAAATTCGCGTGACCTCTTGTATTTCCTCGGGACGGGCGGAGGGCGGAGGGGTCTCTAAGAGATATGTCAACCGCCTGGTTCTCTTCGTTGATATAATATTTATGAGTAACACCGAGCGCAAACCTAATAAGTGTAAGGTACTCACAGAGTTGACAGAGAACGTCCTTGGATGAGGGTCACTGACGGTGACTGCCACTACACAGGATCCACAGCCACCCTCCTTGCACATGTACTTGGTGCCGCGCAGGTTTAGATGGTTCCGTATGTAGTCGTTCAGGGACGTGTCGGAGTCCACTTCTGAACCCACTGTGTAAAGGTTCAAGAAATTAGTAACATCAGAACATAACACCTGTTT
The DNA here is from genome assembly GCA_950022335.1 of Eurois occulta. Classification (NCBI taxonomy): domain Eukaryota; kingdom Metazoa; phylum Arthropoda; class Insecta; order Lepidoptera; family Noctuidae; genus Eurois; species Eurois occulta. The sequence continues at coordinate 3,355,687 of OX465491.1, read as the reverse complement.
ATCTTCGCAGGGTTAGGCGCAGGTGTCTCAAGAGTCACATTTCGTCAGTTTTTTATATCCGTTTGTTATCCTGGATCGGGATGATAAGCAATTAAAACTTTTATCGATTTTCCCTTAAAATGTTCTACTTAAATGATTAAATAATTTATGCCCGCAGCTTCGCCCATATGGAGTTCGGTAATGTCCCACGGGATCGTACTACCGGGATAAAAGTATCCTATGTGTTAACGCAGGTTATAAACTATCTGTTTGCCAAATTTCATCCAAATCTGGTCAGTATTTTTTCCGTGAAAGAGTAACAAACATCCATCCATCCATCCACACAAACTTTTGCATTTATAATACTAGTAGGATTTAGAAATAAAGTCTTGGTTAGAGGGACTGCCTTGTTAGTCTACTGGTCGCAAGCACGACAGCTGGGTATGAGGTCCTGGGTTCGATTCCCGGGTCGGAAAAAGTTCTATTGGTTTATCCATCAGGAGGATCTCAGAGTTTGGATTTGTGCCCGGTTTATGTTATACCTGGCATTTGCAATAAGATCAATTGAACGTCTTAGGTCTCTTAGATTCAGAGATATTAGCATTTCTTTGAACATATCCTAGATCAGCCGATTAAAAAAAACAAGATGGCTGCCATTCGCGGGGTGTGGGATTAGGAGTATTTATAAACGTGTATTTGTCGATAGAAATAAGTGTACTATATACCCTTAAAGTATCTATAACCTTTAACCAAACACACTGTATAATAGAAAATATAATCTCCACTTACCGGAGCACTTATCCTTATTCACATAAAACGTAATCCTGTCCATGTTGAATCAGAACTGAACGATTCGTACGTGCGAGGAACCCATCAATACAAACGAAACTATTTCATGCGAGTCGGCAACGATTTGTTAATTATCGTTATTATGCATTCGTTAAATGAGGATGCATCGAAACAGGGATTTAAGCTACGTCTACACATTAACAAAGTATTATTGACATTTAACTTTAACAGTTGTTACAGGTTATAGTGACCCGAAAGTTGTGCTTTCCGAGGAATGGCAGAAACTCGATATAAAATGGATGGTCCCCCATCCACGGACTGATCTTGTTAATTACCACCTCACCGAAAAGGCATATTATACAGCGTGTATCGAAAAGGCATGGTCATATTTAAGGGTGTGGTACATAATATCATTATCATCATCTTCCTGCCCTTGTCCCGTTCTATTTGGGGTCGGCGCAACACGTTTTCTTCTTCCATTCTCCCCTGCCAGACGTCACGGCATCATATACTCCTTTTTCTTTCACATCAGTCTTCACACAATTTATTCATCTTTTCTTTGGCCTTCCTCTCCCTCTCCATCCATCAGCATTCATTTCCATCACTCTTTTAGTCATATGCGTTTCATCCCTCCTCATTACATGTCCATACCAAGACAAACGACTTCCTTTAATTTTTTCTGGAACAGGCGCCACTTTCAAACTTCCTAAATGTACTCATTCCTTACTTTATCCATTCTTGGCACACCACACATCCACCTCAACATTCTCATTTCTGCTACATGCAATCTTTTTTCATCCATCTTCTTCACAGCCTAGCATTCTGATCCATACAATACGACAGGTCTAATCACAGACTTGTATATTTTCCCCTTTAACTTGAGGGGCATCCGTGGGTCGCAAGTTGTTACAGTGACCTGTCGCCATAATCATCCATCCTTAGTTGATCCGGTGCGTAAGATCCCGGTCTTCTTCGCTATCTCCTTGGTCAAGCGACCCGAGGTACCGGAAGTCGGAGCAGACCGGTATGGGCGTTCCGGCAAGAGTTACAGGCACTGGACTGGAGAGACCGCCGAAATCGCAAAACACGTATTCAGTTTTGGTTCAAGTCTTTTTCAAGCCAACATTCTCCAGTTTTTGGCACCATACCTCCGATTTGCCCTGGACGTCTTGGCGGCTCTCGGCAACCAGCACAATGTCACCAGCAAACAGCATACACCAGGGCGCCTCTCTTCCTGGATCTCCAACGTGAGAGCGCCCATCATCAACAAGAAGAGGTAAGGGCTCAGAGCCGACCCTTGATGCAAGCCGACAGCCACATTGAAGCTGCCGGTAGTGCCTGCTGTAGAACCGACTTGGGTACTGCATTGACTGTACATTGCACGGATCAACTGCACATACTTCCCAGGCGCATCTTTCTCCTTCAGAGCCCACCGTGGTACATATTATCCAACTGAACCACTTTCTCCATGGGACACAAATATGTAGTAACCGCGAAAAAAAATTTGTTGTCCCATACATTTTGGTCTAGTAGGTATCAACATAATGTATGGGATAAAACTTACTCTACCGAAATGTATGAGACGAAGGAAGAAATAACAATACCTACTCCACCTAAACGTATGGGACAGCCGATTTATTTTTTGTGATTACGCTATTGGTCCTACGAAGAAAGTTGTACAGTTTGATGGTCTAAATGACATAATTACACGTTTACATTGATTTATCCAGGGGTTTTAGCCAACGTTGGAAAATGGCTCAGTAACCATTTATTACCTCGTCTGCGAGTGCGAACATGTGCTCACGAATGTTAAATTATATGTATATCCTAATAAGACGCGGATGCCGTAATTGCTTTTATCCTCCTAAATGATAGTGCGTAATTATTTGCTGTACCTGAGTATAACATCCGATGTAGGTACAACGGTGTACAATGTTTTTAACTTTCATGAGACGCTAACTGTTTTGAGTGACCGCTTCACAGTTTTGACTGTTACATAGGTATGCAATATGTTAGAAAACATTTATTTAATATGTAATATTCAACACAATCTAAATTGTTAATGAATAAATAAATGAATGAATGAATGAACACTGTCCGATCCGAAAGGGGCATATACCAATGACATTATTACCAAATAATAAGAAACATAAAATATTCAGGAAAGCAAACCTATTAATGAACTTTAAAATGCATGATTTTTGTGCCAAATAACCACCATTGCCCTAAATTCTAACAAACTTTTAAAACGTGACAACACCACCTTCGGCATAAGTATGTTCGATCGTCGATTATTTGACTAGAGTGTCGCCGCCCGCGCCGTTGTGTTGCCATATAAGATTCCTCAATTTAGTACATTTTATTCAATTTTCACTGGGGTATTTTTTTACATGTTATCCAAAAACGATTACATAAATATAATCTTATCTCTATACCCTAATAATACCTCCACAAATCGGACAGGGTTTTTTAACATAATTATTGTATACCTACACTTATACTTAGGAATTAAAGATTCTAGCTGTTGGGCTAATTTCACACCTCGCTGGAATTAATGCCAGGTGAACTTATACTTTCTAAAAAAAGAAATGTTTCTTTTTTTGTTTTGTATTGGTGAACACAAGTGAATACTGTTGTAAGTAATACACACAAAAACTCATAAAGTCTAAGCACTCTTCCAGATTATATTATATATCCTTAGATATATAAGTAAACATTGTGTTATAGATCAGGAGGACCTTATGGAACATAATTAAATAACAATCAAATTATTTAAAGTATGTATTTTAATTTTAATTTATATTAAATCACTCAATTAACACATTTTCAAACATTCAAGCATATTTTACATTTATTACAATGACATTCGTGAACGTATGAAATACAATAGTTCAAAAATTTCGTTTTTACTAAGACGAAAAAACTAGCTGTTTTCTAAAGAGTAGGTGGTCAAGGTTTAACAGAGATCGTTTAATAATGTTTATAATTTAGTAACACTTCATAAAGGCGCTAGTACGTTTTTCCTGTTTAAGTTCCACGTGACTACGCTTCAGAAAAAAGTTAGTTATTTTCGAACTTAGTACAAAAACGCAAATTTCTTAACCGCGCAGTATAAAAGCACATTTAGGTATATATTGAATTCAAAGAGATTCTTTATACAGCCTGTATAATGTTCTGCTTATTATCTTATTTATTTCAAACACCTGTTGAGGTAAATGCAACGATATTAAGACTCCAAAATAAGTAATTAACATTTTAAAATGCCACTTTTAGATATTAATTTAAAATATAAAAAGATATAACATCTTATGTTAATTAAAATTATAATAACTATTAATATAACTTAATGTTATTGTACCCTTTTTTATTTTTTGGAGGGTGGGAAATCATCAAATGACTCCTCCCGCTCTGGGCAGAGCGGAAGGGAGTGTCAGACTCTTACTGACTAAAAACCACCCATGTTCCTTCATTGGCCCTTTATGTTCCAGGGCCGCGGTATCTCTTTCGAACAGTCCCGCAGCCCTGGCAGGTGTTATTGTACCCTAATGTATTGTTCAATGAAGATTTTCAACAATGTTTGGTATCATAAGAATTAATAAGAAATATAAATTTTGCAATTGTTCTCTTTTTATTAAAATTGTCCTCTATATGCAAAGAAAGAAAATCGGTGGTGAATCGTCCTGTTATTTTCGTGATTGTAAATAAACTGTTTTGTAAAAAATAGTGTTATTTGTCGCTAAGAACACTCATTGGTATTTTTTTTTGCTTTCCCTGGTTTATTAAAAACTTATTTTAGTTGGTCTTTTGCAAACTCACTTTTGAGAAACAGTATAAAAATACAAAATGAAATAGATTTAAGATCAGATTTTATGTTTATTTTATAAAATATCTTTATAAAAGTCATTAATGATTAACTTATATTAAATTTTATTTGCATTTTTGTAACTGCATGAACTTACAAAACATTCGTAAAAGTACTGGTACGTAACTATTTCATCGAAAACATAACTGTAACTGAAAACTCAAATCTTACAACTAAGTATAAGAATTTCGGGTTCCCTATCCATTTGCATAAAATCTTAAGACCTAATATAACTTAGCATAATTTTGTTTGGCATAATTATATTTTCGCATAATATAATTACGCATAACAGCTTACGCATAATTTTTTTAAGCATAATTTCTCTAACCATAATAATGATGAAGCATAATATTCTAAAGCATAAATTTATTAAGCATAAAGTTCTAAAGCATAACTTTTTTAAGCATAATATTCAAAAATAACAGGGTTTACAGGAACCTAACCGAACGTCGGGGTGCCCCTGGACGGCAACCGTCTAGGGCTAGGGTTTCCGTCAGCAGGTCGACGGAGCCCCGCTGCGCGGGGCTCCTATTTCTGGCTGCAGGGTTTACAGGAACCTAACTAACCGAACCTCGGGGTGCCCCTGACGTTATTTATATTAATTGTATGCCTAAATATTATTATGCTAATAGTCATTAGGCCTACTAACGTTATGCGAATCAAATTTATGCCAAAACAAATTAGTCTTTAAGATGATTATGCCAACATAAAATGTATGCCTAAAAAAATTATGCCGAAGTATTATTATGCCAAAACAAATTGTGCCAAAATCGTTATGCCGAAGTATATTAGGACAAAGAATATTATGCGAAAAGAAGGGATCCCAGAATTTCGTCTCCGATTTGTCTGCTCATAAACACCCACCCGCAATAACTTCAGTTTATCCGTGATCATAGTGCTTGCAACAGCGCCGAAATATCGGGAACTCAAAACAAACAGTACACATGGTAAATATCCCGTTTCCAGTGTTTATGATAAAATAAATTATGTAATTCACGAACACCCGTCTGCCTAGCTCCCAACTATGAATGCTTGGATAAAGATATAGGTCTCGAACGTGGAAAAGGTGGGAACGTATCGGTACGGGTGAAATAGTACTCTCTGTATGCCATCGCACATAAAACACAGGTGCAAGAAAACACTAAAACCAACAATAAAAACCTGCATCTTTATACAAGAACCCTATTTGAGGATCAGCTTTCCAGTCTTACCGGATGCAGCTTAGTGTCAGTCTTTTACACGGAGCTACTGCCAATCTGACCCAACCCAGTTGACACAGTTACTGAGTTACACGATGCCGCGATGATACCCCTTGGAGGACTTTGAAGACAGTTTGCTAGATTTTCGTTTCAGTTAAATTTTGAGAATCAAAGAGGAAATATTCTGATTGCTTACTAATGCATTATTATCTGAAACGAGTATGAGTGAACATACTCGTATCTACGTTTAAAAGACATTGCTATTTAGAATTCTATAGGGGCAACCGAGGTTGTTTTTCTCTATTGCAGAAAATACATCGTCTTCTATCTATCAACGAACTGTTGTTAGCGATAGTGTCCTTTTGAGGAAATATGGTAGGTAGGTTCTCCCCCTTTTTGAGCTTATCCTTCTGGAGCATGCTTGTGTCGCGGTAGTAGGGACAATGTATTCATATTAGTTGAATCAAACAAATTCATTGTGCGATTGGAGAGGACTATCATAGAAATTGAGATGAAAAAATAAAGCACCAGTATTTAAAAAAAAAAACATTCTTGAAATGGTTCAAAATCGAAATCTCATGTCAATGTCAAAAATATTAGAAGGTCAACGTGCCTATAATATCGATAGAGATCTTTGAAAGAGAAAATTCGCTTCCTACAGAGCGTCACGTTTCCGAGATATTTATCAGCCATCAATAAATTTCACCATCAGTGTCACTTTAAAATCTTCCTATAAAATCTTCAATCAGTTTCAATCGGCCATTTCGTTACTACAAGAACTATTGTGTAACAGAAAAGTAATGAACAGTGAATACATTATTTTCGGTAGCGAAACGGCCAAGCCACATATTTTGACTAAAGTTTGTGAAGTTATTAGGTAGTTAGTGCTGACGACTGTACAGAAGTGCTTATTCAATTATTTATCCTGTTTCTGCGTCTGAGAGACTGTCTGACGTACACGGTATCTGACACATTACACAACTGACACACTTCTAATGAAAATCATTTAAAATCGTTTGCAAATCAGGCAAAATTATGCTGTTTTTCGATTAATTATATGGCATATCTAAACAAAATCTAACGTAACTAATAACTATCTCGTATAGATCGGTTCTTCATCTTCAAATGATTTAAAATTTATTATTGAAAATTTTAGTTATTTCTATTGTAAAATCGATCTTTCGTTGCAATTTTCCACAAAATTAACGATACCGGGTTGAGTTTCATTTTTTGTGCTATTATCAACGTATTTTACTATTTCTAAAAATACTGTATGTAAGCAAATATGTTCAATTCTTAATGTTAGTATTTTTTTTTAATTTAAATTCTATAAATAGTCGCAGAAAAAATGGAACACGAAACTTATTTTTCCACATTTTGTATATATATTTATATTGCATTAAGGGTTATTTTAGTTTTGGTTTTTCTTGATTTATTGCACAAGCATTTCGAACGAAACTTCAGCAGTCCTCGTATGGCTGCCGTCGAGAGAGGACACGTATCGCCTGTTAGGAGCGGCTCGAGTTGAACTCTCACTCCATCAAGTCCAGAAGTAAGGTCTCATCATAACTAACAAAACGAGCCCAAACTCTGCTGTCCTAGTCCTACTCGTCGAGGAGTTCCAGTAGCAGTCACTGAAGTACACCTTCAGGTCACTCCATCAAGTCCAGAGGTAAGGTTTCATCAGAGCTAACAAAATGAGCCCAACTCGGCTCTCCTAGTTCAACACGTCGAGGAGTTCCAGTAGCAGTGACTGAAGTAGACCTTCAGGTCACTCCATCAAGTCCGGAGGTAAGGTCTCATCATAACAACAAACAAAACGAGCCTAAACTTGGCTCACCTAGTCCTACTCGTCGAGGAGTTCCAGTAGCAGTGACTGAAGTACACCTTCAGGTTACTCCATCAAGTCCCGGAGGTAAGGTTTCATCATAACTAACGAATGAGCCCAAATTCGGCTCTCCTAGTTTAACACGTCGAGGAGTTCCAGTACCAGTGACCGAAGTAGACCTTCAGGTCACTCCATCAAGTCCGGAGGTAAGGTCTCATCATAACAAACAAAACGAGCCCAAACTTGGCTCACCTAGTCCTACTCGTCGAGGAGTTCCAGTAGCAGTCACTGAAGTACACCTTCAGGTCACTTTATCATGTCCGGTGGTGAAGACTCATCATAACTAACAAAACGAGCCCAAACTCGGCTCTCCACCACTCCATCAAGTCTTTAGGTAAGGTCTCATCATTACTAACAAAACAAGCCCAAACTCGGCCTACCTAGTTTGCTCGTCGAGGAGTTCCAGTGGTAGTCACTGAAGTAAACTGTCACACTATCCGGAAGTTATTCGTAAAAATGTAAACAACAATAATAAATATTATTTGAAGGTACCATAATTTTATTACTAAGAAATAATTATGTACGTAAAAAAAAAATCTTTCAAAGTATCAAAATGAGTTCACTTGACTACTATTCTCGCAGTTAGCCGTGTGTACACTTGTGCGAATTACCCGTGTCAATGTAGTAGATTCCATACCTATCAATTTTGCAAACGAGTCTTTAAGGCGCAGTAACTTATTGACCGCCGCCGCATCAGGACATACCGACACGATGGCTAACGTAACCCAAGATAATACAACCAATATTCCGGATTTTGAAGATGTCGGAGGGGACCCAAGTGAACTGGAGAATATCTTCTGGATCACTGGGTTGATTCTGTCATCGCTATGCTTAATACTACAACTAGTGCTCTATATAATCAGACCCAAGATAAGAAAACTAGACCAGAAGATCCTCTCGCAGCTGACATTAGCAAGACTGATGAACTCGATGCTTGAGTACCTGTTAACGTACTCGTTGTTTAACGATTACACGAAGGACGTAACGTTCGCGTTGTATCTGCAGACGGATATAGTGCTAGTGTGCTGGATGTTTTTGTACACCAAGAACTTGTACGAGAAAGTGGTGCTAGTGTTTGCGTTGCAAAAGTGGAATTTCACAGTTCTATCTCTACTGATTTGGATCCTTACCATACCACTAGGAGTGCTGTGCCCCGTCTCTATTATAATGGATTACTTTATTGAATTCTATACAGCCTATTCGTGGTTGAAGTTCATCGTTTTGAGTCTAAACATTTTGTTTTTCGGTAGAATCTTCTACGTTATTATAACCAGAAACAATAACTCTAACAAAAATTTTGCCGAAATTTTAAAAACTTGTATCATCTCATTCATATTGGTTACTTTAACTAGTTTACAAGTTTTTCTTAATGACATCTTATCAAATCTTGAAGTGGTCGAAGCGACAAATATATACTGTGTTATTAATTCCTATCAGGCGATAGCGGCTACTATTATATTTTTGATTCTTGCTAAGAATAGTCTTTAGGGACTTGTAGACAACAAAACAAACAATTTTTTGAGCAATGTGTACCTTTAAGACCCAAGAGACATTTCCTGTAGTGATTCAGGAAATGTCTCTTGGATCTTTAACGTCAAAAACATTGCTCAAAAACTTGTTTTAAGAGTAAAGTAACCAACACAGGGGCAAATTGTAATACCTAGTGAAATAAGGTTGTGTTCAAAACACGTTGCAACTTTTAGAAGTGATTTTTTACTGAGTATAATGTAATTTTATGTTGTCAAAAAATATTTTGAATTTTGTAAGTGTTTGTCGTATGTATTTTGTTTGTGTTGAGTGACTGTACCCCATGACAAATTAACACATTTGTGTAATTACATACGCACATCAACTTTTGCGTCATAATATAATTATTAATTCAATAACTACCTTTTATAGAGCACGAAAAGTGGAAATTTGAAGGTGAAAATAATAGTATTATTGTTTTTTATAAAAGTGGACTAATAGCAAAAAAATTTGCTGATCACTAGTTTCTTAAGATTCTTCTTGTGGAGTGTCATTTTAGATTTAATTTAGTTAAGTCGATAATGTTAAGACTACATAGAGTACGTTGTACAATTAAATTATGTTGTGAAAAGGAAAATATATTTTTTGTTACACATCACAACCCATCCACAGCCTCTGGTGATCCGGGGCTACGGGACTGTTCGAAAGAGATACTGCGGCTCTGGAACACAACGGGCAAAGAAAGAACATGGATGGGTTTTAGTCAGTAGAAGCCTGACACTCCCTTGCGCTCCACCCAGAGCAGGAGGAGGGTCATTTGATGATTTCCTATCCGAAAAAAACAAAGCCTCCGGTGATGCGACACACACTTATTCATCGCGTATCACTTATTCCCTTTTCATGAGTACCGACGCGACGCTACCACATGTCGCAGTGACATGTCGCATGCTCTAATCTTTTCCATTTTCTTTCTTTTTCTTTTGCTCTTAGGTACCAGGCGTCTTCTCTATTTCCAGGCACATCATGATGATATTAAGTTACCACAGTTTTTTTTTTAAATCAATATTTATTACGGAGGGTTTGTTAACATTGCCAGTATGTCACCCTCATAGGAACACTTTATTACATGCAAAACTTATAATCTACGCTTAATACCTTAATTAATTAAGTTTGTTTATAATTCTAGCAGTTTTAGAGACTGCAAAGAATCATAATACATGTTCCTAATTTCCGAATACTTATATTAAATTGGTCTTTAATCAAGTATTTTTCCCTCAATCTGGACGCACTCCTCCTTACTATGGAAAACGTCTTCTAGTCGATATTACATTCTAGTTACCACAGTTTATAAATTCGTAGATATCAGTAACACACGTAGTACAGAAAGTAGTTTTTTTTTGGCCGTTTACCTTCTGCCAGTTATTCTGACAGCCTACTATGTAAATCGCTGATCATGACACAACAAAGTGTACATATACTACTACGCAAATACCCAAAGGTATTAGCGGGCAAGAAACTGCTCCATTCTGTATTCAATCTTGGACCCTTTTCACGGAATTAACACTTTATAATAATATGTACCTATATTGTCACAGTATTGTCACATATTGTTTAGTTGTAACACATGGCCGGATCTTGCCCTGCAACTGATAAGACTATCATGACACGAATAGGTATATGAAATAAACATTTAAATAAGTTAGTGAGTATTATTTTATAACCAGAACGTATTTTACCCAAACCCTAATTGTTTTATTTATTATTTAAATATAAAAAAATTAAATTCACGCAGTGTCGCGGTGGAAAAGCTGGGGAGACTTGTTTTGAAACAAGAAGTGTACCTAGTTATCTCATGTTGTACGGGTTTATACATCGGTTGTATAAACAGGTTTAGGTCCAGTTTCTACCTCGGGTCCTGTTAGGGCCTTTCCCATGTGGCCATCGAACTGATCAACTTTCTATAAGAGCAACATCGTAACCTAAAAAATAATTCGCTATCGTAAACACGACCCAAATGTATGCACAGCTGACTAGTTTAATGCGCTACCTTTCTGATACATGCTGTAGAACCACAGACGTATGCACTTTACCTTGCCGAATCACGTTCTTATGGTTTTACCCGCTGTCACTTAGAGTAGGGCCTAATGCCGCAGTTCTTAGGGAATCACGTTCGCACGGCTCATCGGAAATCCCAATGACTAACGCCCGCTTGCACTACCAACCGCTTAAAAAACGGAGTTTTCCTAACACTATGATACATTTTCTAACCCTAACACAAATTCTGTCTCTATTAACTTCCAAGTATTAAGAGAAATGGATTAATTAATACATTTGACGATTTGTGGTACAATCAGGTGTGACAAAGACGATATGAAATAACGACATAAATAACGTATCTATTTCCTTCTATTCTGATAATTATACAGTACGTACCGACATATATATACATAGTACAGGCTACAGGCACCAATGATTTTGAACATAATTATATATATACATACAAATAAATAAAATTGAAGTGTCTGTTTGTAATTTCAAAATAACAGATGTTTACTGAATAAAGTAAAGTAACCAAGTATTATGCATACGGTACTTATAACAAAAAAAAAACACATGTTTTATTTTAGTAAAAGAATTATGGTTCCGTGCAAAAAAAAACCCTTGAAATTGTTAATAAAATCTGATTCAATTATTGAAGAATTTAATTTGTTTAAAATAATGTCACGCGGACGAAGTTCGCCGGCCGGCAACAGCTAGTAACTTAATAAAGGTACCTACAAGAATAAAAAGGAAAACTGATTAAAAACGAATACAATGGACAATCTTAGTTGATTTCGTTCAAAGTGTTTTTAATCACGAATAACGTCACAGCAATTAATATAAATAGAATTGTTCTATAAACATTGTTAATCAATATTTATGTCTTGATTCTGCTTCATGTTTTCCTTATGTTAACTTCAGAATTGATGGACTTAAGCATCTAATTATTTCAAATACTGATGATTCTTGTACACACCAATATGTAAACACATAACAACTTTTAAAAGTGTTTTTCTCCTACTGTTCTGATTAAAATTTCATGTTGTTACGAACATAGTATTCTGGAACTCATATTTTTATGAAAAAGATCCTATCTCCAAGTCACAATCGTTATTTTTCGCGGATATTGCTTTTTTAGTAATAATATTGGTGCTTGGGACTAGTTTGCAAAATGCGAATATTTTTAAATTCCGGATTTCGGATTATCCGGATTTTTAGAACTTTGAGTATTTTAAGTTGATTTGATAAAACTGAAATAAAATAGCAAAAAATATTTTAAATCTGCATTTATTTGCCAATAAAATCAACTAAAATAATCAACAAAACTTTAGGCATCCGTCGTTTTCCCGTTATTAATTTACATGAACTGTACCATCCAAACTAATATTATAAATGCGAAAGTAACTCTGTCTGTCTGTCTTTGCTTCACGCCTAAACTACTGAACCGATTTGTGTGAAATTTGGTACAGACATAGTTTGGAACTTGAGAAAGGACATAGGATAGTTTTTATTACAAAAAATAAAATAAAAAATAAAATTTATTCCGGACATACAGCGCCATCTATTGGTCAAGAGTCGGCATCAATTCAGTACTGAAAATTCATCGGAAAAATGTAAATAAATAGTAAAAAGGTATGAAAATATAATATAATACAACTTTTAGTATACAGAAAATGCTCTAACGGAGTATAGATAATCAATACCCCGATAAAAAAACAACATACATACCACAGGTCTCACACCGCCCACGGCGTCTGTTTATTTGTTCGCGCATCACGTAAAATTTACAAAAGCAATGTAGATAACTTTTGTACACAACGATTGAGCGTAACTTGAAGTAACATTTAGTTTTTGTTTCATTGCAATCGGTTCAGTCTATCAAAAGATACTTGAATTTAAAGTGTTACAGAAGTAAAATTGGGGTTATGTGCACTTGGTCTCACAACTTCCCGTAACTTTTATACACAACAATATGTGCGTAACTTGAAGTGACATTAAGTTATTTGTTTCATCGGAATCAGTTCACACCTTATAAATGAAAAGAAAGAAAAATGTAAATTAATAAAATTATAATAGTCTTTCCGAAGTAAAATATTAAAACAGCGCCATCTATCGAACTCAGACTGGACTATATCTAGAGCTCAACTGCGTACAGCATTGAATATAGATATTCGATAGATGGCATTGTGCGTGTGACGTCATTTTCTGATTGAGGCATATTCAACTAAATACTGATGGAGAAATTCCTGACCTATCTATAGGGTACGTGAAATTTGTCACAACAGGTCCTTATTGCTATTAAAGAGATAGTTATAAGTATACCAGGGAACCCGATCAGTCAATACGGTTTGCCCACACCGACAGTCGATGGGGGACGTATACAGAGAATACGTATCAGAAATTAGTTAAAAACCCGTGGAACTCGCAGAAATTTTACAAAATGGCTGCGCAAAGACAGAAGAACAGCGCCAGACGTTTGATAGGGTATGCTGCAGTGTAGAAAACGCCTCGGGTGAAATCCTGTTTTTAGACGCACCGGGCGGAACAGCTAAAACTTTCCTAACCAAAGTCATTTTGGGTGTATAGCTCTTCAACCCCCGTTGAAAAGGGAGGATCCTCCGACCAGACGGGTATTATGTCTGGTGGGATACTGCCCAAAAGTTGTTGTCGGGTTCTTCTGTATAGTCTTAAGTCGCGAATAACTTGCGCGATGTAGAATTTAAATATATTTCGATTTTTAGTTTATCCTCTGCATCATAGATGGCGCTGTAGTACTTTTTGTAGTGCCGCTACAGAACCAAAATAAAATTTCCCTTGCTGTCGCCTCTTCAGGGATAGCAGCCACATTATTGCCTGGAGGAAAAACGGCACACACAACATTTATAATTCCTATCGACTTAGACCGCACGGAAAGCCCGGTTTGCAACATATCGCGAAATAGCGATAAAGCAAGGGTTTTATGCGATTGTGTTTTAATTTTGTGGGACGAGTGCACTATGGCAAACCGCAAAGCTGTAGAAGCAGTGAATATAACTTTACAGGACATAAGGCAAAATGACCGGCCGATGGGAAGCATTACGGTGCTGTTCTGTGGTGATTTTCGGCAGACACTCCCGATAGTAGCCTGAGGAACGAGAGCCGAAGAAATTGCTGCCTGTCTGAAGAGTTCTGTTTTATGGCGCAATATATCATCTACACACCTGAGTGTAAATATGCGTGCACAGTTGCGAAGCTGCGAAAATGCACAGGAGTTTCCCTATTTATTGTTACAAATAGGCGATGGCACATACCCCGTACAAGAAGATGGAAAAGTTATTTTGGTTGATAATCTCTGTTCTTGCGTTACATCACAACAGGAGCTAATTTCTTCTGTGTACGGAGATTCCACAAACATGGGAAATCAAGCCGGTTCTTGGCTATATCAGCGAGCTATTTTAACTCCTCGAAATGTCCAAGCTGCGGCAATTAATTTAAAAATATTGATTCATGTGTCCGGGAATAGTAAAGAATACACCTATATAAATACAGTTATGGAAGAAGATGACTCCACGCACTACCCGGTAGAATTTTTGCATTCCCTCAACACACCCGGACTTCCAGCCCACAAAATAGTTTTAAAAATCGGTGTACCAATAATTCTCCTCAGAAATTTATGTCCTCCAAACTTTGTAACGGCACTCGGCTCAAAGTCACAAATCTGCAGCAAAACATAATCGAAGCTGAAATATTAACCGGTTGCGGCGCTGGTGATATTGTTTTTATTCCAAGAATACCTATAATTCCTAACAACTTTCCTTTCTCTTTCAAACGAGTGCAATTCCCAGTCAGTCTCTGCCATCTGTCATGCCATGACAATTAATAAAGCTCAGGGCCACATTATCCGTTGCGGGGGTGGACCTAAGCATTGGATGCTTTTCCCATGGTCAACTATACGCAGCTCTTTCTCGCGTAAACAACCCCAATAACCTTTTTGTTTACGCTCCAGATGGTTCCACAGCTAATGCTAAAAGCTAAAAAAATATTGTATCGGAATCCTCCAACAGCGCTTCGCGCTAAAAAATACATTGTTAAGTTCCGACATCCACGCGAACGAAGTCGCGGGCACAGCTAGTAATAACATAATTTACATAAACTGTACATAATTATACTTTAGATAATTAAGGTAACATAACGTAAACTTAAGATACGAGTAGTTAAAGTATGCCGCGGCAAATTGTCGCTCAGCGGACCGACCTCCGGCGCGATCTCATGGCGACATGGAGAGAGCGACTATCGCAAACCCGTGCAGGGCACGCCCCGATAGTGGCGATAGGTCCCCACTTTGAGGGGTGGCTAGAGAGGCGCCACGGCGCCCTCACCTTCCGCCTGACGCAGGTACTCACCGGACACGGTTGTTTCGGGAGGTACCTGCACCGAATCGGGCGGGAGGAAACGCCCGGGTGCTATCATTGTCAGGATCACCCGGAGGACACCACGATGGAGCACAACGTGGAGGTCTGCTCCGCTTGGGTGGAGCATCGCCGTGTCTTCGTAGAGGCGATTGGCGGCGGCGACCTCTCGCGTCCGGCCCTGGTTCAAGCCATGGTCCGGGGCGAGAGGGAATGGGAAGCCGTCACCTCCTTCTGCGAAGCAGTCATGCTAGCGAAGGAGGTGGCGGAACGTGAGAGGGTCAGAACCTCACGTCCCAGCCGCCGCGGGAGAAGCACCGGGCGTCGGGGGCCACGTCGTGATGACTCTCGGCCACCGTAGGCGCGGGCCTGTGGACGGTGAGTAATGGGCTAGCTCGCTGTTCGTCCGTCTTATGACGACAGGCCGTGTCGACGGCGAGTTCGTGTTCCACGCGCGCCTCAAAGAGATGTCAGCAATGATGAGGGGCCCGCAGGGGCCGATGTCTGCCAGGGCTGCGGGACTGTTCGAAAGAGATACCGCGGCCCTGGAACATAAAGGGCAAAAGAAGGAACATGGATGGTTTTTAGTCAGTAAAAGTCTGACCCTCCCTTCCGCTCCGCCCAGAGCGGGAGGAGTCACTTGATGATTTCCCATCCGAAAAAAAATCTATATCGTATTTTCGTAAATGTAGATTGGTTACAGATCTGCCGTTTTCACGCATTTTAGTACTTTGTGTTGCCTCCGCGAGCTCGCAATACTGCTGCTATGCGATTTGGCATACTTTCTACTAGGTTTTTGAGGCGATGCTGCGCAATACTCTGCCATTCCTTTATTAGAGCTTTCATTTCATGTAGCGTGATTGGCGGTGGATTCCGCTGACGTACGCGTCGTCCCAGTTTGTCCCATGCATGCTCAATAGGGTTCAAGTCGGGGCTGCGTGCTGGCCACTCCATGTGTGTGATACCGACTTCTTGAATATGCGGGCGGGCATTGTCTTGCATAAAAACGGCATCTGGTTAAAGACATTTAATTCTCATAAAGAAATTACATTTCACTTACATGAGAACAATATACAAACTAATCATTGTCCTTCGACACTCGGACTCACAATTAATCTGACGTATTTACTGATATTATTAGTTTACATTAGTAGTATAGTAAATAATTAAGTTTGTGGGTACTCCTAAAATCTCAGTTGCGATACTATGCATAACTACCCCCGCTTTGTGATAAAGAGGCGGTCTCGTTGTCACAACGCAGATAAATCAGTCAGTACTACAACTTTTATTTACAGCGGCTATTTTTAAGTTTTTATTCAAAATTATTTTAGGTAGGTATTCGCTTTGTGTTAATATTATCTTTTATAGTTAATTAATATTGATGTTTCGAAGCACATGTTTTTAGTTTTCTGCAGTTCCATTTTCTATTACCACTAGCTCAGTGCGGCTTTCGGAAGAAATACCAGACCACACGTGAACAGAGCCTCCGCCGGAAGGCACTTTTTCTTCTATACAGGCATAGTTATAGCGCTCTCCCGGTCTTCTGCACACTCTTGTCCTCCCGTCGTGCTTATATAAACAGAATCTAGACTAGTCTGAAAACATAACTCTTGACCAGATTCAGAGTTCAATTCTCGTGTTCTCTACCATTACTCAACCTTGAGTTTCTGTGGTGTCTTTCTAGTTTTGAGCCATTTGCAGGTCTTAATGGCGCGAAACAATTGATTTGAGGAAATAAAGAGATTATCCTGTGTATTGTATTGTAATGAGTTTTATCCGAATTTATTTCTTCTAAACTACATACTTAAGTAATAATAAATAACTAGTTTATGTTCGTGACTTCGTACGCGTGGGGTGCGCGGACTATAATAACTTAGGTTACAAACTACTGAAACTCCCATCAATATCTCTCCAGTAGTTTACTGACAAAAAACCCAAAAACCAGATCGTAAGATCGCTGTAACAATCATGAAAGAAAAGGAGATTAAGTGAATAAAAACTATTGTAGGTAGTAATAAAACAAAATAAGTTGCTTCTACTTATATTTCTCTAAAGACTAAATAAACCCCCGAAAATTAACATGAATTGCGTAAAACGAAGTTGAAACACTGTTACAATTTTATAGTGTGACCCAAAGTTTTGCACAGCGCGGTCACCGAGTTCATTTGAAATGTCTATTCGTGCGACTTGCCACGCGCGTAGGTAAGTAACGCTAAATGCCTACTGCGCTCGAATATCCTGCCCTTAAAGATGAACGAGCGCGTTCCGTGGAATAACTTGTCGCGAGAATTGTCACAATTATATGTGATCAAGGGTAGGTTTAGGTGAAGTAACGAGATTATATTTTTCTGTAAAACTCAAAGTATTTACCTTGCCCAGTATCGATTTCACATACTAATCCTTAATAAGGAACAGTAGCATGCTTTCCGAATTAATTTTAGTGTTAAAAAACTATAATCAAACTAAACAACGTTAATTACAGCAAAAACTAGTCACAAGAAATTGAAAAAATCTCAAAACACAACTAACCAACCGAACAAACCTCTTGGCGCGAACCGCAAACATACATTCTCTCTCAAACTTACACTGACTTACACGCACACATTCAAAAAAGCCCTGCTTTAATTCAATACAAAATGTCCAAATAAGTACTTACCGATTTGATAAAAAACAGACACAACTTGCTAGGAGCAAGCGAGAGGTCAGAAGCCAAATGCAAGCCAATTTTATTTTATTTTATTTGTTAGGGACAAAAACAGTTACATACCAAGCTTAACTAGAGAATCTTAAATTAGCACAATACTTCGAAATACATTTAAACACAATTAATTCCATATTTATGTTACTACATATGTAACCAGCAACATTGTCCAATGGGTGTGAAAAAGAAAGCGCTAGCACTGGCCGTAGGCCGTAGGTACAGACGTCAGCACATCAAGCTACTACAATCTGACTAATTTCTTTACTTTATCTCTAAGGCATTAATTAGGTTCAATTTTTATTTGTGTAAGATTTTTTATTTTTATTTTTTGAGTTTGGTTGCCAGGCTTTTCGGCTTGTATGATAGATCCGCCACTGCTTGCTACATATTAATAATAAATTTCTTTCATTGCTTATAACACGCGAATGCTCCCGGTGAGCCACAGACCACCTTTAAAGGGCTAAGCATCATTTGTTAGATTATAATTATGTAATTCAAATTCAACAAAAAAAAATGACACGTCACTGACATTATTCATGAAATGAAAAGGACAGAAATAAAATTCTTGCTCTTCTATCAAACGAAGTTCGAGACAATCATATTATATCAATCGTTGCAAGTCGTATGACATTGTCAGGCTGTGTACCTTGTTTGGTCATAGGGTGTTTTTATCATTATGCATCCGGCCTGTGTAAAAGGTTTTGTTGAAACTAATTGTTTATTATGTTTTGTAGCTTTACATTGTAGACACAAATGGAATAATGGTTTTAGACAGTGAAATGTTTTAAGAACTATTGTCCGTGTTTACATCTTTTTGGGGTGACTGTACGTACTAACAAGAATTCAACGAAGTCAAACTTGTTTTGCATAAATAGTGCTGGATTTCCTTATTTCGCCACATTTGCTTTGATAATATTGTTCACAAGTACATTTATTTTTTCCTTGCTACGAATGATGGTGGAAAGGAAAAATAAATGTTTAACCTTTCAAAGGCTCACAATATCCCTGTTTATAGAAACCAACGTCATTAACATAAAAGCGAGTGTGGTCAGGTTTACCTACCGCTGCACCCGTTTTAAATGTCAATAAAGTGCGTCTGTTTTGTATACCAACTATGCACACAGCTACGCTTATACATATGCCTAGTATTAAAATATAATGAGCCTTACTAGATGCGAAATTTTGTTTAATAGGCCTATTTATCCTTACACTTTAAAACAGTGTGAAAAACTGTGTGTATGTCAAGTTTAATTAGCAAAGCGAAGCTCCACAGTCGTGATGAGTAACAATCTGCTATCGATATCAAGGTTATGATAAAACAAATATATATATAGGTAGGTAGGTTCTCCCCCTTTTTGAGCTTTCTTCTGGAGCATGCGTGTGTCGCGGTAGTAGGTACAATGTATTTATATTAGTTGAATCAAACAAATTCATTGTGCGATTGGAGAGGTCTATCATAGAAATATTCTGATTTAAAAGAGTGTCCATGGAGTTTCTTGCCCGTTCTTCTACATAGAGATCTACGTTAGGGAATGGGCAACTACAGTACTTTCACAGTTTTTATGCCTTGTGACTGGGACTGTAGCTACATTTCATTGTTGTCTTTGTTTCGACAATTCAAAAGTGCCTGTAACTGGCCTACTTGAAATAAATGCTTTGATTTTGATTGAGATAAAGAAATAAAGCACCAGTATTTAAAAAAAAAAACATTCTTGAAATGGTTCAAAATCGAAATCTCATGTCAATGTCAAAAATATTAGAAGGTCAACGTGCCTATAATATCGATAGAGATCTTCGAAAGAGAAAATTCACTTCCTACAGAGCGTCACGTTTCCGAGATATTTATCAGCCATCAATAAATTTCACCATCAGTGTCACTTTAAAATCTTCCTTTAAAATCTTCAATCAGCTTCAATCGGCCATTTCGTTACGAAGTAATGAACAGTGAATACATTATTTTCGGTAGCGAAACGGCCAAGCCACATATTTTGGCTAAAGTTTTTGAAGTTATTAGGTAGTTGGTAGGTTGGAAGTTGGTAGGTAGGTACTGGCGACTGTACATAAGTGCTTATTCAATTATTTATCCTGTTTCTGCGTCTGTCTGACGTCCACGGTATCACAACTGACATACTGTGTATTCACACAAAAAGTTTAACGCTTCTAAGGCCTCATTTACGGAGACGCGGGGCGTCGCGCGTTGCGTTGAGCGGCGCGGCCCGCACTGAATTCAAATATATGGCGTTGTATGAGTGCGTTTACGGAGAAGCGATTTTAGACGCGTTTGTTTGAATTAGGGCGTTTTTTGCGGCCGAGCCCGCGGATGGCACCGACGCGTCCCACGCGGCGTATATCGCGGCGGCGCACGCAGCGGCAATTCTCGATGGTGCGCTCCCATCTCTCGCCAACATAAAACTAGTCGATTTGATCGAGGCGAGCGTGCGCCGCCGCGATGCCCGCCGCGTGCTTCGCTACACGCTAGAGGATTCGCCGCGGGCGCCGCGGCGGGCACCGCCACGCTTCCCGTCTCGCTTCTCTATGAACATGGTCGTATATTGCTATAAGTTTGTGTTTACGCGTGCGATGATGCGTGCCGCTTCACGCGCCGCCCCACCGTAAACAGAAAAAACGTCCGACGCGCCGCGAGACGCCACGCCACACGCGACGCTAGACGCCCCGCGTCTCCGTAAATGAGGCCTTATGAAACTCATTTAAGGCGCAGTAACTTAGTGACCGCCGCCGCATCAGGACATACCGACACGATGGCTAACGTAACCCAAGATAATACAACCAATATTCCGGATTTTGAAGATGTCGGAGGGGACCCAAGTGAACTGGAGAATATCTTCTGGATCACTGGGTTGATTCTGTCATTGCTATGCTTAATACTACAACTAGTGCTCTTTATAATCAGACCCAAGATAAGGAAACTAGACCAGAAGATCCTCTCGCAGCTGACATTAGCAAGACTGATGAACTCGATGCTTGAGTACCTGTTAACGTACTCGTTGTTTAACGATTACACGAAGGACGTAACGTTCGCGTTGTATCTGCAGACGGATATAGTGCTAGTGTGCTGGATGTTTTTGTACACCAAGAACTTGTACGAGAAAGTGGTGTTAGTGTTTGCGTTGCAAAAGTGGAATTTCACAGTTCTATCTCTACTGATTTGGATCCTTACCATTCCACTAGGAGTGTTGTGCCCCGTCTCTATTATAATGGATTACTTTATTGAATTCTATACAGCCTATTCGTGGTTGAAGTTCATCGTTTTGAGTCTAAACATTTTGTTTTTCGGTAGAATCTTCTACGTTATTATAACCAGAAACAATAACTCTAACAAAAATTTTGCCAAAATTTTAAAAACTTGTATCATCTCATTCATATTGGTTACTTTAACTAGTTTACAAGTTTTTCTTAATGACATCTTATCAAATCTTGAAGTGGTCGAAGCGACAAATATATACTGTGTTATTAATTCCTATCAGGCGATAGCGGCTACTATTATATTTTTGATCCTTGCTAACAATAGTCTTTAGGGACTTGTAGACCACAAAACAAACAATTTTTTGAGCAATGTGTACCTTTAAGACCCAAGAGAAATTTCCTGTAGTGATACAGGAAATGTCTCTTGGATCTTAAAGGTATACATTGCTCAAAAATTGTTTTAAGAGTAAAGTATATATACAGGGGAAAATTATAATACCTAGTGAAATAAGGTTTTTACTTTGTATATTGTAATTTTATGTTGCCAAAAAATATTTTGAATTTTGTTAAGTGTTTGTCGTATGTATTTTGTTTATGTTGAGTGTAGAGCTCGTGACCCTATGACAAATTAATACATTTTGAAACCCATGAGGTGAAAGAAGGCATACAGTTCATGAGAAAAATGTTATTCAGTACAAAACTTGATAATTCACCCAAAGTCTTTAGGTATCGTAATAAATAATTGCGATCGTAATTACATACGTACATCAACTTTTGCGTCATAAGATAATTATTAATTCAATAACTACCTTTTATAGAGCACGAAAAGTTGAAATTCGAAGGTGAAAATAATAGTATTATTGCTTTTTATAAAAGTGAACTAATAGCAAAATAATTTGCTGATCACTAGTTTCTTAAGATTCTTCTTGTGGAGTGTCATTTTAGATTTAATTTAGTTAAGTCGATAATGTTAAGACTATTTAGAGTACGTTGTACAATTAAATTATGTTGTATAAAGAAAAATATATTTGTTGTTACACATACCAACCCATCCACAGCCTCTGGTGATCCGGTGCTACAGGACTGTTCGAAAGAGATACCGCGGCCCTGGAACACAAAAGGAAAAGAAGGAGCACACTTATTCATCGCGTATCACTTTTTCCCTATTCATGTGTACCGTCGCGTCGCTACCACATGTCGCAGTGACATGTGGTTGCGTCCCGAAATGATATTTCTATTCTATCCAATCAGTCAGTCATATCACAATAGTAATACTTATTTTAATCAGTCTTCTTTAAAAACGAGCTCTTAAAAACATAAACGCGTCAAGTGTTTCATCGTTTAGTCGCGATCTTATTTTATTACAGAACATGGCAACAGCAGAAAAAGCTATTTCGCGCCAAATTCGCGCAAACAATGCTACACCTAATACTACCAATTCAAATATTGTTCGGTTTTGCGCATTAGAGTACAAGTAATAGCGATGTAACGATTACTTGCAATAAAAAAATGTGCATAATTACAAATGTTATCCGTTAAAATCAGTTTTAACTGAAATCCAAAAAAAACGAATTTGAGTCTTAAAAACCGGTTTTAAAAAAGTTGAGAAAATCCGGATGTTCGAGTTATTTTCGAATTTCGAAGAATCCGGATTGCAATCCCTACTTGTGACTGTGCATACGTGCACTAGGTTTCAGAAACGCTAATCAGCATAGTTTGCTGACAGAACGTAGACTAACAGACTGTCAATCTCTGCTGTGAATGCGAGACAGGTATCTCAGAGAAGTGTATAATATGTATGTATTAGTACTAATTATTTGTACTTAATATGTCCACGTTAGGTTTAAAGTTGAGGTGCGATCATCTCAGGCGACTACAAGACATAAGCCTGCCCCAAGCAGCTCCAAAAGACCTCGGCCTTCCGTCTCCAATGTGACCCAACCACCTTTTTAGAGTCTAGCCAATACGCTTCACTCCAGGACTTTTTTAATTTCCATCAGCCATCGGTATTTTGACAAACATGACCAGCCCTCTGCCAATTCAACTTGCTTACTCTGCAAGTGAAGTCCATACTTAACTCCAGTTCTTTTCCAGATAATTTTCAATCTTATCTCACAAAGAAACTCCGAGCATAGCTTGCTAGACTTGCTCCAAAGTCAAAGCATTTAGGTTGTAGACACAATTATGGAATAAAGATTTTAGACAATGAAATGGTTCTTAGTCCGTGTATACATCTTTTTGTGGCTGACTGTACGTACTAACAAGAATTCAACGAAGTCAAACTTGTTTTGTATAAATAGTGCTGGTTTTCCTTATTTCGCCACATTTGCATTTATGTATTTTCATTCCTATTCCTGTTTGCATTCCTATCCTCGTTTTCCTGCTTATCTACTGCATACATATTTGGGTACATACCCACAAAAACCAATTAGCCAGCCAAACGGAAGTGATAGCGGATTTGCACGACCTGAAATACGTAACTTATTTTGATCATACATTAAAAAGCACGTGTAGGAAAAAAATATCCGATATAAAACTCTAACTAACCTAACCTAACTTCAAATAACTATAGCTGACGAAGTTAACTTTTTTGGGACAAGCCCGCCATACTATTCCCAAACCACTGTAACTCCTGAAAGCCAGATTGAACAATAGCGACCACCAGAAAAGCGGTGAGACAATGAAGTTCGACGAAGTCCCAGAGAAACAATTTAACAGTCTTGGATTCCGCAAAGAAATTAATCAGAAAAGTATAGCGGAGGAGCAGGAAAACCATAATTTCCACTTCCCTCCATATCAGCAGGAGACAGAACGAAACAAGGACAATAGGCACAAGAAGTTAACGGCTGCGGATAGGTCTTATAAATTATGTGTTGAGAGAATATTCCTTTTGTTGGATCATTATAAGGTATCATATACATCATACATCAACACACCCTCTCGGCTGTAGAGTTTCGGCAGACTTGAGTCAAGCGACACGGGTGTTTGTCTTTTGTTTATGGTGAAAGCACGGGTAGACTGCAAAATTCAATTTTTCTTACGTTTTTTGCAATTTGCAGGTCAGTGTCAGGTTGTATGTTGATTAAAATATGATTCACCTCTGAAAAAAAATGGCTTTACAGAATTATAATCCTTAAAATCATCAAAGCAACCCTCAAGTTCATTTAATTCCATTGAATGACTTTTTCATGAAATAGTAAGTAAATGGGATTAAATAAACTTTGAAAGATGTATTGTCTTTAACTACAAACGTGTTACAATCGTGAACCATATTTTGTTTAACATACAGCCTGAAGACACTACAGATTTTTTTGAAAAAATCTAAGAAGATTTGAATTACGCGGGGTAGGTACCATGGCGCTTGCCACTCCATAAGTCGCGTCCCAGTGATTTGCTCAGAACATCTGCTTTCGCCGCAGTGTTGCAAGGTGCTTATCGCTGGAGCGTGTAGTCGTGTCCAAGAGATAAGGTGGACGTGTTCTTGGGTAGGCTACAGCTAATGTAGACAAGTACGACCTTCGTGAAGCGGCATAACGCTAGATGTTAGCCGATGCCATCACAATGACTTGCAATTTAGGATCCAGCATGGTCCAGCCTGCTTGCAAATTTTAATGATATTGACACAATATCCGTAGTTTTGCGTTTTTCTATCTTCTTTTCGAGTTAGTAGTAGTGGTATTTCATTTCATTTCATTTCATTTATTTCTGTAACAATTTTTACATTGTGTCGAAATTTTACAGTAGATTATAAAATTAAAGAATCACATGGTCATTAATAAAACAGTAACCAAACCAAACCAAACAAATTAATTAATAAAATACAAAAAAAAAACAAATTATATAAATTCAAAAACAAATAAAGATTCCACCATTACAATTATTGTCAAAATAATAATAATGAGTAATATAAAATAATGTACGTCAAATAAAGAATCATCACCCATTACAAAAATACCAACCAAAATAATAATGCGACATTTAAAATATTACCAATATAATTCCCATACAAATGTCAAAAAAAAAAAAAACTTGCATATACAAATGTCAAAAATAAATATAATGTCAATAAAAATAGTAAGTTTATAATTAAAAGTCTAATTGTATGATTGTATGTGTCACAGAGAAACTCATCAAGGGTTTAGTAGCACTTTTCTATCAAAAATGATTTTAGCTGCTGCTTAAACTGATTTACATTGTATAATGACGGTATTAGTAGTATTATAATTAACACTAGAAACGGGATATTTACCATGTCCACTGTTTGTTTTGAGTTCCCGATATTTCGGCGCTGTTGCAAGCACCATGATCACGGATAAACTGAAGTTATTGCGGGTGGGTGTTTATGAGCAGACAAATCGGTCTACCCTCTTTCTTGTTCGTTTTTTGCACTCAGTACCGCTACCACTGTCACTCGCAACTCGATTCTGTTCCCGACACACGAAACTTACTGTGTCCGATCGCGAACTTTTTTCAGCACTTTTTCGGTTTTTACACAACTGAACCACTGGATTCCATGCTCTCGACAGTTGAAACCCATCCTCCCGGTTGAAGTTCCTATATTTGGTGGTCTCGATAGCTTCTCTCACCAGTCTAGGAATATAGTGGCGTTCTGTCGAGATGATCTGGGGGCTATGTAGTATAATCCAGTGGTTCGATCCTGACTCCAAAAAATGTTGAGCTATGGCCGATTTTTGGGTGTCATTGTTTTTCACCGCCCTGATATGCTCTGATATGCGACAAGCTACCGTCCGTTTCGTCTGACCGATATACGACTTACCGCAACTGCAGTCTACTTTATAAACACCGGGCTTTTCCAGCGGAAAGTTGTCCTTCGGCGAACGCAGCATCTGAGACACTTTTCTGAAAGGAGTGAAGACAGTCTTTACAGCATATTTCCGAAGAATGTTCGCAACCTTATCTGTCACTCCCCTCACGTACGGCAAAAATGCTGGCTGCCTCTCAACCTCGCACTTCCGGTGCTTACAACCAGTTTTTGTTTATGTTGTGCGGGCTTCCATGTATATCCGTTTCTCTGTAGGACCCTCTGCACGTGTGTCAGCTCAGCACTTAAATGTTCCTCGTCGCATAGATCGTATGCGCGGTTGGTGAGTGAAGTCACTACAGAGTTCAGGTGGTGAGAATCAGCGTGTAGGTATCGATCCGTGTGAGTCAATTTCCTATAGACTGAGTGGCTTATAGAACCGTCAGTACGGACCGCTATCTTTACGTCCAGGAATGGAATGGTTCTCTCATTTTCCATCTCGTAGGTGAATTTTATTTTACCATGATGTTTCTAGTGTTAATTATAATGTTAGTGACCATGACAGTTTAAAAACTTATATTAGTAGTATTATTAGTATTTTTATGTTATTTGATATTTCTAATTACATCTTGAGCTATTCGCATGCAGTACACATTGTACTGCATGCGAATAGCTCAAGATCTAATCAATCAATCTAAATATTTGTACGGCTGAAATGCTGAATATAGTGAAACCCATATAATATATTATTAAGACCTTAGGTATGTTAGCTTCCTATATTCTTACAAATAAATGTATCATTCATTCATTCATTTTATTCATTCATTCAGTCATAATCACACCTGCAGGCTGTTCTTTGAAGGTGGACTAGGTTGAAGAAAATAGTTAGAACCGCTGTTTTTTTATTCTTAATTTGAAATTTCGGTGTTTGTCAAATTGAAAATCCAAGAAGGTGCCGATTCATGGATGTCGTTTTCATGATTTTTAGGAACGCTGATAACGAAAATGAGGTCCAAATGGAAATATAAGATGGCGCCGAGGATAATTTTTGGTTTTCTCGTCACGAATGTCGTTTTCATGATTTTCAGGGTCAAAGGACAATGACCAAAGTTGGTACCAAAAAGTCTCGCGCCTCAAAACCAAAATATTATAGTAATTAGTTTCATATTTTTTTACGGCATTACGCGTCGGGGATTTGATTTTTGAACTGGAAATATACTTTTCGAGTTTAAAAGTACGAATATTGTTTTACTCCCTTTATATGACGTTCCGTTTCAACTGAATATAAATGACGTTCCGTTTCAATTGAACAAACCCTTGTCTGTCGAGCGGACTCTAAAATTAATTACAATTAAGTAAGATCAGTACACCAAATCGATTTAGTTTGGTTTATTGCTATTTGCAACAAAATAGATTTTCTCAGCCTAAAGATTTTGATTTATCGATTACATCCCTAAATCCCGACTAGTTTATAGCACTTACTATACTCTATGGTTTATAGTTATCTTATCTGTGGCATCTGACATTTGTACTGTACTGACTGACTATTGGCAATATAAACTAAAGGTCTAAAATAAAATCGAGTTTCAGTCAAGCATACTGTGGATGTTACTTTAACTCGTAATTCTTACTAATATTAGTGTATTACGCTGTTTTTAGAGCAATAATGTAATGTATGTGTGTTAAAATACGTCGTTGGTAGCGTCGAAAAAATAGACCTACTTTTTAGGTTAGTTTCGATTTTATAAAATAACTCTGAAACGCGGGTTTTTTTTCAAAAATAATTTTTGTAGGAGTTAATACGATCAGTGTAGTCTATAAAAAACAAGGTTTGATTTTGATGCAGCATGGTACGGGATTCCATACTTCCATGAGCATTCTCTTTTTCGTCGGCGCCATCTTGGGTTTTCATTTTGACAAATACAAAAATAAAAAAACAGCGATCCTAAGTATTTTCTTCAACTCAGTCCTCCTTCTAGTATTAGCAGGCGTGATGTTATGTTTACTCTACAGAGTAAACCTCAATGACCATTAAGCCTCGCAAAAGTCCAGTCGCGCAAAAGTACAATCGCGCAAAGTCCATGGACGCATATGTCTTTTCGCGCAAGTGGGTTCGCGCATGTCCCCTTTGCGCAAGTGTCCCAGATCCAATCAAAAGTTGTAAATTGGTTGAGAAGTGTAATTTAGGATCAGGGGCCCTACCATGACCTTCAATAAAACTATCTTATTGTAGGAATGTTTTGTTTCAGTTTTCAAGGGACACCACTTTCGCGTACCATTGGCATCTGCCAAATCTTATCACTTTCAAAAAACAAACAAAACATTAATTACCCATACGCAATGCCCTTGTACTAAAACTGGTGACCTGGCAAACGTGTCTGAATGAGAGAAACACTTGATCGTTCGATGTGGCGACGCTTAAGGGAGGCCTACGTCTGGTAGTAGTCGTCTTCTGCTGATGATGATGCACTGAAATCGCCGGGATTACAATGCAATCGACTAAATTACGATAACATAACATCACGCCTGTACCCCCCGAAGGATTGAGCAGAGGTGTTTAGTACACCCCTACACAAGTAAATAAATACGTTTATCTTACCATAAATGATACGGAAATATAGCTTTTAATTATAATTTTCAGAACAATAACATATATCCGTCGTGCCGGAACAACTTTTTAGACTGTCAAACATTCCTGCTATTTGACTTAAAAACATTCCTGCTGCTTATCAAAAAGTATGTCGTGGTACCAATTGAATGAACTAGTGTTTGATGTGATGTCATCAAAGCTGCTAATTTAAGCAGGAATACAATAAGCTTGTTTGGTACAATACAAGTCAAAGTAAGTGTCAGTTTCTTGCACAATGACCGCTGGGCAAAAATACCCACACAATTGGTGCCAGAAGATGGTGCTAGAAAGAGGTGGCGAAACGACCTGGACGCGAACCACGAGACCTAATACGAGGTGACGAGAGATAAGAACTCCTTGAAGGACTTGAACAGTATAGGCTACAAAAAATAAATATTAATAAAATTAACTACAGGCTCCACACCCGCCGGTGCCTCTTTCTAGGCTAAGCTTGGCGGTCCTGTCCATCTTCGGGTATCCATTGTACCAAAAACTTTCCCAGCGGTTATCGTCCAAGCGGCTGACAAGACTTGCCTAATGTCCTTCTAGCCTGGCAACCTTTTCGCCAATCTGCATTATGCCTATTTTGAAATCATACAAGGATCTTTAATTATCCTAAATTACAAACGCGCGTCGATTACATGTATTGATATTTTTTTCCTGTTCGGTCCGAATTTAGGAAAAACAAAATAATTTAATAGTGTAACAGTGAGAGGCGACATAGCAGCACATAGTAACATTATGTCTAACGCAACTGAGAACGCGACTATGGTCGAGGACATTGGCAGAGATGTTGCTCTAAAGAACTATATTTGGATCACCGGGATCAGCTTATCATTGCTTTGCTTAATAATGCAAGTAATACTCTACATAATCAGACCAGAGATAAGAAAAATAGACCAGAAGATGCTGACACAGCTGACAGTAGCAAGACTGACGAACACGATCCTAGAAATCTTGATATATAATTCTATGTTTAACGACTATACAAAGGATTTATCGTTTGCACTGTACACGCAAACGGACGCCGTGTTAATATGCTGGATGTTTGTGTACACCAAGAATTTATACGAAAAAGTAGTGCTAGTGTTTGTGTTACAGAAGTGGAATTTCATTGTTCTGTCCCTACTGATTTGGACGCTTACGATACCAATAGGAGTGCTGTGTCCAGTTTTACTGTTTTTCTCTCGTCAATATTATTATCTTATGTACTACAAAGTTTACGCGTGGGTAAAGTTCATCGTTTTGACTCTGAACGTTTTGTTTTTCGGTAGAATCTTCTACGTGATCATAACTAGAAGCAGGAAATCGAAACGAAATTTTTCCGAAATCATAAAAACTTGTGTCATCTCTTTCATATTGGTTTGTATAACGAGTTTACATGTTTTTCTTAGTGACATCCTTTCATACCTAGAAGTTAGTAAGACAGCGACCATTTTTTTTTGTATTATGAATTCATATCAAGTGATAGCGGTTACGATTATATTTCTCATTCTTGCTAAGAACAACGTTAGGTCTACAAGTACTAGCAGATCGGATACCTTAAGCTAGTGTGTGTAATCTGGATATTTTAGTAGGTATAGTGCAACGTGATTCTTTTCCGCTTGAATGGCATTGTCTTTCGAGCGCTGTTGGAAAACATTTTGTGAAATTGTGTCCGGGAATTGTTTTGAAAAAAACAAGATCGCGGCTAGAGTTCCAACTGTAGCCACGTGCCAATAGAGCCATGCAGCACTATACCTTTGTCAACGTGCTAATTCATGGCTTTTGTGCATTGACTTTACAGATTATCTTTTTTGCTAAGAACAACATTTTTTTTGATTGTTTAACTAAACACTTGCAGATCATTGCTCGAATTTAAATAGAATCATGAATTGTATTGAACTTTCAGTTTTTTTTTTTAAACTTGACTGTATTGAAAATTCAGTGTTATGTTCTTGTCAGCACGATTTATTTATTTTTTGTACTTAATTTGTATA
Source organism: Eurois occulta (assembly GCA_950022335.1). Classification (NCBI taxonomy): domain Eukaryota; kingdom Metazoa; phylum Arthropoda; class Insecta; order Lepidoptera; family Noctuidae; genus Eurois; species Eurois occulta. The sequence continues at coordinate 3,324,800 of OX465491.1, read as the reverse complement.
ATTCGTGCTTGTTCCAAATTCAAAATGAATTTTATTCTCTAAAAAGAGTTTTATTCTCTATAAATCAAATGCCCTTTGTCGATTGGCGATGGTAAAAAATAATTTTAATGCCAACATTATATTTAAAAAATTAGTTTATCACTAGTAGGCTGCGCTGGGGCGGGGGCTGCAGGTGCTGAAAACCTCAAACGGCGCAAATACAATAATTTAATTGGTAGTTATGTGTTTGAACCGTTTGGGGTTGAAACACTAGGGCCATGGGGTCCGAGTGCCCACCTAGTATTTCGGGAAATCGCCAAGCAGTTGGTCGATTCTTCACGTGACCAGAGGGCGGTCCTATTTTTTGGCCAATGAATCAGCATCACCATCCAACGTGGCAATGCTACCAGCCTTCTGGGCACTTTTCCTGTTGACAGCGATGCGGACAAATTTTTGGACGCCCTGAAACCTTTTCTACTTGTACATATTTATTACTATTATAGTTTTGTAGTTTGTAAATAATTTAATTGTCTTTGAAATAAACATAATTTATATTGATAAAAAACTGTAGTTTATGACTTATTTATGAAGATGAAGTAAGCACTTTTCGTTATTATTTTAGGTTTGTAAGTAGTAGCAGATTAAAGTATTAGTGTTTACGTAATAAGTATGTTATCGATTTTATGTTTAAATGTATAATTATGACGTGTATATCAACACGATCGTGTTTTTAAATGATTTCATGAGAGAGGAGAACTTTGTACTTATTTGATTTATTATATCTTTCATTGAGGAATATTTTCTCGTATTATAAATGAATATTAATAAATACTCACGAAATCGTATCTGGATTTTATTAAATTTGCGCTTTTACTATAAGACTTTTTTTTTGGTTTTTTCGACACACATCCTCATAAACTGACTCTTGTTGTATTACCATTAGGTTCAGAATCTAGTTTATTCCACAGTAGTGGTTTTTTCTCATATATTTCTAAATGTATTTAATTTTGGCCACAGATAAATTATATATTAACTAGAACTTGGTTAGGGTTGCCATACGTCCGAAATTTACCAGACAAATCCGGAAGTTTAGCTCAGTTTCCTGAATGGGAGGGGAATTGTGAAACGTCCGATAAGGAATAAAATAGAATAGATTTTTATTTTGCAGGTAAAACAGTAGATACACTCGAGAACAATGAATCCGGGTCACTTAAAGAATGTTAAAAATCTCGGAAACTAAAAATGATAGGTTAATGCAATAAATTGTATTTAATAGACAATGTAATACTCCTTAAATGAAAGTAAAAAAAATATGAGTCGCCATACATTTTATTAACACAAAATTACATAAAGAAAAAACTGCTGATCTCTCCTTAAAACAAAAATAGGAAACATGAAATTTTTTAACTTTATTACGATTTTCTTGAATTTTAATACTTCGTATTGCCTCCTCGTGCTTCCATTACTGCGTTTACGCGGTTTGGCATGCTGTACACCAAGTTCCTTATACGATTTTGGGGAATATTCTCCCATTACTCTGTGAGAGCAATTTTGAGCTCACGAAGCGTGATTGGGGGAGGGTTTCGTTGTTTTATGCATCTGCCTAGCTCGTCCCAAGCATGCTCGATCGGGTTGATATCCGGGCTGCGCGCTGGCCACACTCCATACGAGTAATGTTCATCTCTTGAAGGTAGTCATTCACAATCCTACCTGTATGAGGTCGGGCATTGTCATGCATAAATATAGCATCCTCACCTAAATTGACCATAAATGGACCAACGTGATCATTGAGGATTTCTTCCACATATCTTACGCTAGTTAAAGAGCCGTTTTCTATGATCACCAGCTCTGTGCGACTTTCAGAAGAAATTCCGGCCCACACAAGTACAGACCCACCACCGTAGGCTACTTTTTCTTCGATGCATGCTTGCTTGAATCTTTCCCCTGGTCTTCGATACACTCTGTGTCTTCCATCGTGCTTGTAGAGCATAACTTTTGATTCGTCGGAGAACATAACTTTTGACCAATCTTCAATACTCCAATTTACGTGGCTCTGGGCATATCTTAGTCTTGAAATACGATGCCCACGCTCCAGTTTAGGGCCGTTTGCAGGTCTAAGGGGTTTTAAGTTAGATTCAGCAAGCCGACGTCTTACTGTCCATGCACTTGGGTTACTTCCTCCGAGGCGTCGAAACTGATTTGTGAGTTCAGTTCCTGTGAGAAAGCGATTTCGAAGCATGGTGTTCACCAAGTATCGGTCTTCTCGTGCTGTGGTACACCTGGTTCTGCCCGTTCCTGGTCTGCGTAGGTTAGAATCAGTTTCTTCGTAACGTCGGAGAACTCTTTGTACTGTTGACAGCGACACACCGACAGTCCTGGCTGTATCGCGCTGACTCCGGCCGGTTTCCAGCATTGTAAGTATTCTGGTGCATTCTTCAGGCGTAAGCGACATAATTTCAGCTTGAATAATGAATATAGAGCACTATCAACATGGTTTATGTACCCACATAAATGACAGATTACAAACAAAAGCAAAACCAAATGCTGTAATTTCGTAGTTCCATCTTCGAAAGTGGCCCTTTTTCAAATTTGTTTTTTTTATGATATAACTTTACAATAACTAAGAAGTTTTAATACCTTCATTTAAGGAGTATTACATTGTCTATTAAATACAATTTATTGCATTAACCTAGCATTTTTAGTTTCCGAGATTTTTAGGATTCTTTAAGTGACCCGGATTCATTGCTCTCGAGTGTAATTAAATCCATGCATTTCACACGGACTTGAAACTTTTTTTATATTGCCGTAGTATAGGTAACATGGTGTAAGGCTGAGAGCGAAGGCACACGATGCGTTGCGGCGCCGCACCGCAAAGATTTCATCGTATCAGCCCGCGAAATATTTGCGGTGCGGCGCCGCAACGCATCGTGTGCCCCCGCTCTGAGGCCTCATTAGTGCGTTGCGTTGCGTCGTCGCAACATATCAGTGCATTGTATGTCATACCTGCGTTGCGACAACGCACGACGTGGCAACTGGCATAGTAGCATCTCAGTGTGGATTTCAGTCTTGATCGACAATGGATCGGAACAAACGTGTTCTATTATTGCTTGTGTAACGCCAACGCCGAAATAAACGCAGAAACAATAAAACATTCTGGATATCTGCCTTGACTGCACTAAGAAATAGTGATGCTCAGTTTTTTATGAGGGAGTATAGAGTTGTTGTTAGATGAAGATAGATTTTACGCTTTTTTTAGAATGAGTGTGGCCAGCTTTGAGCATCTGGTGAAAACTTTAGAGCTACATTAGAAGAAGCAGTGTACCCGTCTAGTAGTGGAACACCCTCCCCCGCTTCGCCTTTCGTCCGTCGATCCGTTGAAACGTCGCGTGCGATGACGCATCGCATAATGTGGCATGTCACTTATGCGTCATTTTTTACGCTTTTACATATATCTATATGTAAAAGCGTAAAAAATGACGCAGCGTTAACGCTACGACGACGCAACACATCTCAACGCACTGATGAGGCCTCACTCTAAGTGCACGCACTGCTCACGGTCTGGTGTGATCGCGCAGGTACTCACAATAGCGCACTGGCCAATTTTAGTCAATTTTATTTGCGCTAGACGGGCGACCGAGGTGTCCAGAGACGCGGCTCGTCGCGGGCTATAGGCATTCACTTAGTATTGGTGAAAACGGGCATAATGCTAGTTTAGGTTTATGATAGAGTACCTCGGTATGTGTTGTGGTGGGTCTTGAAAGAGAAAGGTATACCTGCGAATTATCTAGAGTTAATTCCTGCTATGTACATTGTACCTACGTCCAGTCAGCTGCTGGCAACACCGACGAGTTCAGAGTGGCTGTAGGCTTGCATCAAGGGTCGGCTTTAAGTCCTTACCTGTTCTTGTTGATGCGCATGCTGTTTGCCGATGACATTGTTCTTGTCGGTGAAGATGGACCTGAGATCCAGAGCAGATTGGATAAATGGCAACAGAAGCTGGAGAACGTTGGCTTGAAAATTTGTAGAAGTAAAACTGAATACATCATACGCAAGAGTGAACAGGCATCTTCTGGGCACGCTCGTTTCATCATAGACCTCATCCATCGCTTTCCACCAGGCGTGATCGAGGTCAAGAGCAGGCCCATTTTGTAATAAAAAAAAAAATACGAGTATGTATAATGTGCCATTTTGTTCGATAACTTATTGGCATCTTGTAGGTAGTGACATAATCCCGATGCTGTACCTATAAATCTCAGGATGTTTAGGGTTCCATACCTCAAAACGAAAAACGGAACCCCTTATAGGATCTCTCGCGTATCTGTCTGTCTGTCCGTCTGTCAAAGCCAATTTACTCCGAAACTTCTGGACCGATTGAGTTGGTACACATATAAGTCGGTGACCCAAAGACAGACGTGTAACGTAAATTAATGAATTTTAAACATGGGGGCCACTTTTATAGTAAATTGGAAAATAAAAATAAAAGTCTGCAAATTTATTTATTATACATTATTTGTGGTGCAATCAGGCGTAAAATAACGACAGTAATAACGCATGCATTTCCTTGTATTCTGATAACACACAAATAGACAAATATATAGTTATCAGAACCTACAGGATAAAGGCAACAATGATTTTGAACATAATATTTAATAACTGTAATATTACTTCCCTATTTGAATCGGATTTTGTTAACAATTTCAAGGGTTTTAATTTTTTTGCGCGAACCCGTAATCCTTTTTCTAAAATAAAAGTAGCCTAAGATAAGTACTCCAGCTATCTGCCAGTAAAAGTCTCGTCAAACTCAGTCCAGCCGTTTTGTAGATTAGTTGAACAAACAGACAGACAGACAAAAATTGAATGAAACATTTTTTTTTTGTTGTATGTACGATGTACCATACTGATACTGTTAGCCTGCGTCATCCCACTACTGAGCAAAGGCCTCTACGCCATGACCTCCAGTTGTTTTGTTGTGTTGTTGTTGTTGTCGTGTGTTGTAGTTTTATTGTTGTTGTTGTCTATCCAGGGCTAATGTGGACCTCTGGTCGATGGTTTTGTCCAGCTCGTCCCGCTATCTTCTACGAGGTCTGCCGCGACCGATACAGGTACCTACCGTATACACTTTCATAATATACATTCAGTAAAAAACTGTTATTTTAAAATTACAAACAGACACTTCAATTTTATTTATTTGTATAGATTATAGTAAAACTTCTTGCCGCTTGATTAATTAGGGTGTTTTGTTTTGGATATTTCGCACTATGTTTTGGTAACCTACCATATTTTATCTTTCGTAAATCATTTAGCCGATATAGTCACCCTACACGACTTTAATAAAATCACTTTTCGTATTTATTATTAGGGTTCCGTTCTATAGTGGCCAAAAACGAAAAAAATCCTGTCTTTCTGTCTGTCCGTCCGTATGTCTCACCCATTTTACTCCGAGACTGTCGGTACCACACAGTTGAAACTACACAAAAGTGGTGTGGAATTACGAGTAAAACAAAAATATGAGTGGCCAACCTCCATGTAAATATAACGGAAGATTGAAAAAAAATACAAAATCAATATCAAAATATTTTGTTTCACATAGGCCTGGGCACTTATAGAACGTTGGTCGAGAAAAGGTGCACGGTTCGGATGAATCGTTTCCGGCAAAAAAACTTATGTGACACAAATGTTGTCATCACTAGTCATCAGTGCTGTAACTATTCTGAACTGTAACAATAGTTTCATTTTTTAGTTTCGTTTTAGTGTTTATAACTAAAACAACTTAACCTACCCGAAAGAGTTATAATGTGCGCGCCCTACTGCAATTTAATATCAGTAACAATCCCTAAGAATACAATTTCCGTAGTGATGTAATTTACAGACCAGTGTGTTGTGGTCGACGCAGTTGAACGCTTTTGAGAGATCACAGAAAATGCCAATGGCATCCTGGGACTTTTCCCAGGATTCCAAATCAAATGTAACTGATGAGTTTTATTTCCGCGTCCGTTGTCGACCTACCCTTCGTGACACCAAGCAGTTGACTATGCAGAATCCAATTTGAGTTGAAGTGAGACAACATTATTTTTGCATAAATTTTACTCAATGCTGGAAGCAGAGCTATATGTTTATAATTAGAGGGATCACTCTTACAACCCGATTTGAAAATTAGTACTACTTTATTAAGTTTCTAGTCAGGAAACTTGCCGTTGGCCAAACATTGATTAAATATGCCTGTTAGGACAGGAGCAATAGAGTCAATAAGAATTTTTGGGCAGTCGTGTAAAAAGGAACCCTTATAAGATCACTCTCTTGTCCGTCTGTCCGTCTGTCTGTCCGTATGTCACCACCTATTTTCTCAGGAACGGGGTGGACCTAGAAACTTGAAATTTATACCAGATACTGAGATAATGAGGTCTATAGTCCCTATTAGCTGTATAAAAATCCTGAGTCAACACGATAAAAAGATATGGGCAAATTTTGATTTTCGCGAAAACTTGTAAGTACCTAAATTTACCTTAATTTTCAACTTCTCTTGTTTTTCGGAATTTTCCCTTTACTTGTGCTGTTTAACCAAAATTGACAATTCTAGGTCAAGAATCATGACATTTGGCAAGAAGCATTGTCTTAGCACAAGTAAAGGGAAAAATCTGGAAACCGCAAATATCAAGTTTAATAACAAAATACCTACAAGTTTATACGGAACCCTCGGGGCGCAAGTCCAACTCGCACTTGGCCGGTTTTTTTTGTTGTTGTTTGGTGCTACAGAACCCTTTTTGTGCGAGTCTGACTCAGGCTTCGCCGGTCTAAATTAGTTAACGTATCAACATTTTTAAACAACATAGGTAATTTTAATTTCATGCTAAATCTTATTTTATTATAAATAAGATTTAGCATGAAATTAAAATAGTACATACCTTCGTCATAAAATAAGTTTACTAGGTTCCTAGATTTTCTCTCCAGGCCTTTACAGGACTCTCTAGGCCTTAATTCAAACTTTTAAGTTATTGATCCTAACATCTTGCGGTTGCATATTAGAAAATCAAATCTTTCTCGAGCAAATTTCAAAAGAACAATAAACGAAATAACAAAATTTAAATGACCAAATGTTTTATTTAGAAAAAAAATAAAATCCCAATGTATGTGACATCAAATGAACGACTGATCAAAAGTTGCTAGATATAATTTTAAATTATCAAATCATTACTTACCAAATCGACTTAATATAACGTAATTGAAATTTAACAGATGCTGACAGAAACCCTAAAACTAGACGGTCGACGTCAGGGGCACCCCGAGGTTCGGTTAGTTAGGTTCCTGTAAACCCTGCAGACCGAAATAGGAGCCCCGCGCAGCGGGGATCCGTCGACCTGCTGACGGAAACCCTAACCTTAGACGGTCGACATCACGGGGAGTTAGGTTCGGTTAGGTTTCTTTAAACCCTCGAGGTATCGAAATGTATTCACCATTTTCAGTTAATTTATTTGATAATTAATAATTTATCTAGTAATGTATTTTGACCTTTAAACGATTTGGTCAATAGTGTAATAAATAATTTAAACATTGATATTCCAGACTTTGGTCAGCTGAACTTTTGATCAAATGACCATCGTTATTTTAAACTTTGTTGATTTGTACGTTGTTCTTTTGAAATTTGCTCAGGAAAGTTTTGATTTTCTAATATGCAACCCATCTTGTTGAGTAGGAATTGTAGAGAAATTTCAAAACAAAAACGCATTACTAGTCTGTAATTCACTAACGATTACTCATAGTAGTCAACAATAATAAAGCAATTAATGAACATAATTATAAAAAAGTAGCTGAAAAAGCTATTAAACCCGACCAAAAAACTGATAATTTATAATAATCTTGAAATTAGTTTTTCAGTCGGGTTTTTAGTTTTTCAACCAATTTTTTTATTTCAAGTTTTTTAGTTTAGTAACGTGACAGAATTCGCATACGATTTAACTTTTTTATCACACGACGCCCCCTACCCGCGGCTGTGCCACAGGAAAGGAAAGTACCTTTACAGGAAACAAAGTTTTAAATAAAATTTCATGGTCTTCCTTTTATTTTAGAGGGTAAGTTATAAATAAAGGAAAAATATAATCCTTATGATTAACCCCTTCGACCGTTATCATAAAATACATCTGTTTTTTCACATTATTGGAGGGTTGGATTCCCGGTTTATTCAGGCGATAATTTAAAAATCTTTGAAAACAGTTCTAACTATTTTCAGTAAAACTTCCTATATACAATATTTAAGGTACTTTCCTTCCGTGTGGCATACCTGTGGGACGCTCTGTTCACGATTTTCTACCTTTTTATACGATTTGTTACTTCGAATTACTTTTAAACTTATAAGTTACCTATTTATATTATCCAGTGACACTCGCGCCACGATCATCCGTTTAGGAGTTACGAGAGAATATGGAAACAGACAAACATACACACATACATACAGGTAATACACATAACCCTCCTTTGGACTTCGTCGCAGTCGAGTAAAAATAGAAATGCTGATGAGTCGTTATGAATGAAATAAAAATAAAATACTGCACACACGGCAGCGCACCGCGTCCTGACAGTCAAACAGCAATAGCACTACTCCGTCTGATTTTTGCACCCACCTGAAACTGAAATTACGGGCCCGCTTCCCCGGACCCTTAATACAAAAATAATTACACTATCCGTAGTAAAGGGCCACCAAGCACTTGTCTTAATGCCCCGATTAATTTTCCGCCAACAAGAAGATATTGAGACACTGGGAAACAAACCACAAACTTACTTTGCCTAAAGTTCAATACAATGCTTAAGGTCGATTTTATTTAAATACGAGCAATGATCTGCAAGTCCTTAGCAAACACATTGTTGTTCTTAGCAAAAAATTACCTGTAAAGTCAATGCACGAAAACCATGAATTTAAACGTCGACAAAGGTATAGTGATGCATGGCTCTATTGGCACGTGGTTACAGTTTGAAATTTCGGCGCCATCTCGTTTTTTCAATGCAATTCCCACACACAATTTCACAAATGTTGACCAACAGCGCTCGAAAGACAATGCCAGTCATGTTGCACTATACCTACTAAAATATCCAGATTACACCTACTAGCTTAAGGTATCCGATCTGCTAGTGTAAGTACTTGCAGACCTAACATTGTTCTTAGCAAGAATGAGAAATATAATTGTGACCAATATCACTTGATATGAATTAATAACACTAAAATAATCTGTCGCTGTGTTACTCACGTCTAGGTATGATAGGATATCATTAAGAAAAACATGTAAACTCGTTATACAAACCAATATGAAAGAGATGACACAAGTTTTTATTATTTCGGAAAAAATTCGTTTCGAGTTCCTGCTTCTAGTTATGATCACGTAGAAGATTCTACCGAAAAACAAAACGTTCAGAGTCAAAACGATGAACTTTACCCACGCGTAAACTTTGTAGTACATAGAAAAATATTGTAGGAAGTAATTAAGGAAAACTGGACACAACACTCCTATTGGTATCGTAAGGATCCAAATCAATAGAGAGAGAACAGTGAAGTTCCACTTCCGTAACACAAACACTAGCACAACTTTTTCGTATAAATTCTTGGTGTACACAAACATCCAGCATATTAACACGGCATCCGTTTGCGTGTACAGTGCGAACGTTAAATCCTTTGTATATATTTCGTGAAATATAGAATTAAATAGCATGAATTCTAGGATCGTGTTAGTCAGTCTTGCTACTGTCAGCTGTGTGAGCATCTTCTGGTCTATTTTCCTTATATTGGGTCTCACAATGAAGAGAACTACTTGCAGTATCAAGCATAGCGAAGAGAAGATGATCCCGGCGATCCAAATATAGTTCTTTAGTGAGCTTGGAAGACCCGACACATCTGTGCCAATACCCTCGACCATAGTCGTGTTCTCAGTTTCGTTAGACATAATGTTGATATGTGCTGCTCTGTAGCCGGTCACTATCACACTAATAACTTTGTGTCCCAAATTCTGACTGAACGGGCAAAAGTTTATCAATTACTTACTTACGCATAAATGTAATTAACACTAAATATGTAGGTAATTTAACGCCATAAATATGGACGTTGTTACCAAAATTAGCAGGTTGACGACTAATACTTTTTATAGTGCTAAAACTATAGTAATTCTATTGTTATCATCTTTTAATTACGTTCGATGAACAATGAATTGGATATGATGTCACTGAGGGCCAATTACCGATTCTTTCATTCCTTGGTGGTTCTTGGTTGGACGGTTCTGTTTCAAGATTCTTTATTTGCATGAAATATGGTGGTTACATGGTCTTACAAATAAAATGGTTTTTCATATTTCGCTTACTTCTTTCAGCATGCAAACTTAAAATTAAATTAAAATACCCAGTTCAATGTACTTCGACTTCAGGTACCTATTTACAAATTTAATAAAACAAATCATAAAACATTATCTTTTCAATAATATTCTGACAATTTAAAATACCCGTGCGTAGGTAAACTAGTAAAATTAGAAGAAAAAAAAAACAACAAAGTTAGATAACATCAATAAAATAAAATAGGAACTTAAGCTACTTAACTATTAGAAATGGGTTAATATGTCAAAAACTCATTTATTGTTTAAAATATATTATTAAAAAGCCATTTCTTCAGTTTCTTTTTGAAATAATTAATTGGTAGTTCTCTGATTAGTTTGGGTATTTTATTGATGTTTTTGACCGACATGCTGTGAGATGTACTTACACCTTGCTGTCACCGTCGGGTTCTGACAGATTATTGTTCCTATCCCCATTCTACACAGTCATGAAAATTGTTTATTTACCAAATATGTCATTATTAAAGAGGAGCTCGTGACTAAATAATAACAGCCGCTCGGGTCAATCTTCAGGTTAAGCTGCGCTTGCCTAGGTTGGTCCATGGATGGGTGACCACCCATTACATACCGAGTTTCCTCGGAAAGCACGTTAAGCCGTTGGTCCCGGCTGTCATTTGTCGATCTTTGACAGTCGTTAAGGTAGGCAGTGGCTCGAAAGTCTGACAACCAGTCTCACCAAAGGGTATCGTGTTACCCAGTGCTAGCTGGGTTGTGGAGGTCAGATAGGCAGTCGCTCCATATAAAATACTGGTATTCAGCTGCATCCAGTTAGACTGGAAGCCGACCCCAACATATTTGGGAAGAGGCTATGGCCGATGGGCGATAGGCGATCATGAAGATGTCATTATTATAGTCATTATCATAAATATTTATGGATTTCGATTGGCCTCTACTGGCGATCTACTGTACAACTTTAACGTAAGCTATATGTAAAAAAAACTGTGTATCACGTGACTTCCATCATCGTCATCTTTCTGACTTTGTCCCATGTTACTTGGATTCGGCGTAACACGTTTTTTTCTTCTGTCAGCCGTCACGCTATCATTCAGTACTTCTTTCATATAGTCCTCACACAATTTTCTTAGTTCTTCCTCTCCCTCTCCATCCATCAACACTTATATCATCCTGTGGCATCCGATAGGCTCAATATTATTATGCACATAGCGAAAATGACATAATCTTTAGGTAAATAGATTCGTTAAAATACACTTCTTACTAAAAATATATTTTAATCACTTACTTTATAATTGGGTTTATCGCTTACGTTACAGCCATGTTTTGTTTTGATAACTAAGTAAAGTATGTATGTACCTATAAATACATATAGTTCACTACCTATAATATATTCATTTTATGAGTAAATTATTATGATAGAATAATTCGTTTAAATCCATGGAAAATACTGATATTTAGCTGAAACCGGTTAGACGGGACCGACCCCAACATAAAAAGGCAAATAATGATAATTTAAAACAACATCTTTCGAGGATGAATAGATGTATAATGTTTAGTTATAGGTTTGGGTTGCTTGTTGCATGCAAAATGATAAATGTGCATATTTTGACTTATTATTGTAAGTCATATTATGAATTACAAAACTTTTTCAGAGGGATCTTCAACCAGCTTAAGTGATTAGTATTCTTCTTTCGTTTGCTCCAGGATAAGAAAATAAACGGATATATTTCATTAGTATTCACGACGGGGAACATCCCCTGAACATTGATGTGGAATGGGAACAAAATATCTTTGAAGTAGGACACATTGTTGTAATAAAAACCCTTTGGTATGCTTACTAATAAAAGTTCCAGTAAAGAGTTCATAAAGCTTGTTTCTTTTTTCTCATTTCCACCAGGATCTCTCAGGATCGAGTTAAATGCCGTGAGAACAGAAAGGACGTGTCTATTTGTATGGATGACACAAGATAATGATGGTGGAAAGACTGATTCCCAACAGAGATCATCGTGCACTACTACATAACTACACCCTTCAGGATTTGAATGAGGCATAGCTGTTCAGGTCGATACATACTGGTCGGACAAAGTCTAAATCTTCGATTCAAGAAGAAGAAAGAGAATATCGACATTTGGGACAATCTCATTGGTCTTGTGGTCATCAGAGCAGCTGTTACTGCTTGGCTATTACCTATATACTACACGCTCAAGCGGCATGCGATATGTTCAGGTCGCAGTCAAAACTGTTAATACAAAAAAAAAACAGCTGGTATAAATGTTATGGACCAAGTGATAAATTGGGCATTATACATAATGCCCAGTCATTATGAAAAATGCCCAATATGAGAGTGCCATTTGATAAGAATTATTCAAATAATCAAATTGACCGGGCATTATACATATTGTCCATCACATTTTGGGCAGAGTAATACAAACATATTTAATTATATTTTTTTATTGTTATTGTCCTTTAACTTAAATATACCGCCGTTTTCTCGTGGTCCTACTATTTTGTCCTACTAGTAGGACCACGAGGGAGATCAGTATCTGTTCGTCGTACTATGACATTTGGGGTTCCTATTTTTGTCTGCAGGGTTTACAGGCACCTAACTATTTAAGCAATCAGACTTATTATTTGGTATAATTAGCATCTTCTTTAGCTTTATTATCAAATTGCCCAATTATCATGTAGCCATATAATAATGACCGTGCAATGTGATAAATATTGAGATTAAGATAGTATTACAGGGGATATCAGTGAAATAAGTAACTACAGACCTATTACGTTGGCTACTGTAACCGCCAAGGTGTTGGACGGTGTGTTGAATGGCTATCTCGCACAATCAGCTAACCTTGAAGATGCTCAATTTGGGTTTAGGCCCGGTCTTTCGACTGAGAGTGCGATATTGGTCCTGAAACACACCGTCCGATACTATACCGATCGCAAAACGCCAGTGTATGCTGCTTTTCTGGACCTCTCAAAAGCATTTGACCGGGTAGAATATGAGAGCCTATGGGATAAGCTGCGGATTAATGGAGTACCGGACGGAATTATAAATATGTTTAAATATTGGTATAGCCATCAAACCAATTATGTGAGATGGTCGGGGTCTCTTTCTGACCCCTACCAATTGAAATGTGGGGTGAGGCAGGGGGGGTTGAGCTCCCCTACACTTTTTAACATTTATGTGAATGGACTGATCCGTGAGCTCAACAGCACCGGAGTAGGCTGCTCAATAAATGGTAAAATAGTTAATAACATTAGTTACGCTGATGACATGGTGCTGTTGAGCCCATCGATCAGTGCCTTGAGAAAACTGGTTAGCGTGTGTGAAGTGTTTGCGGAGACTCATGGCCTGGCGTACAATGTCAAAAAGAGTGAGTTGCTGGTGTTTCGGGCTGGGCGTAGGAGTCCCTCTCACGTTCCGCCCGTAATACTGGCGGGGGAGGCACTGAATAGAGTTACCCAGTTTGTGTACCTAGGCCATGTAGTAAATGAGGACCTGACCGATGAAGCAGACATGGAGAGGGAACGCAGGTCGCTGACGATTCGTTGTAACATGCTGGCACGCAGATTTTCCCGATGTTCTTTTGCGGTAAAGAGAACATTATTTAGGGCATACCTACTGCCAGTCTTTTTATACGTGTAGTTTGTGGACTAGCTACACGCAGCGAACCGTCAGTGCCCTGCGGGTCCAATATAACAATGCTTTCAGGTTGCTGATGGGATTGCCTCGCTACTGCAGTGCGTCAGCGATGTTTGCTGAAGCTCAAGTTGACGGCTTTCACGCTATTATACGTAAGAGAGCAGCATCGCTGATGCGAAGGGTGAGGGGCGGTCCCAACAGCTACCTGAATGTTATTGCAGACTACATCCATAGTCCTATTTGGAGGCATTGGATTGGGCTGCACATATTATAGGCTGACTGGCGCCTTTTCCTCTTATTTGTTGTGTTTGTGTAATTACTAACATAGTTTTAAGTCATCTTAATGTACTACTAACACTCTATGGACCTAATTAGTCTGAAATAAATGTTTTGAATTTGAATTTGAATTAATCACTTTGCCCGATAGAGCTAAACATTATTCATAATACTCGGACATTATATATAATGCCCGCATTAATCACCTGGTCCATAACATATACCTACATGTATGAGCGTGTAGGTATTGCACTTTTGTAGGAAACAGCTGTTTTTTTTAATAACCGATGTAAAATTTCTATGTGGGGGGACTCAGAATGATGTGCTGAATACGTGGTAACCATTGATATATAAAAACGTGGTAACCGTTTTCGCGCCGGTGTCCCTTCCGCCCCGTATAGTAGGTACCTACACATCTTTTAAAAGTGTTTATTTTCCTTTTGATTGCAATTTCCTGTTAACACATATAAGTACCAATATTATTATTATTATAGAACGCGGGGGAGTGATGTAGCGGCACTACAAAAAGTACTACAGCGCCATCTATGACGCAGAGGATAAACTAAAAATCTAAATATATCTAAATTCTGCATCGCGCAAGTAAAGTTATTCGCGACTTAAGACTATATAGAAGAACCCGACAACAACTGTAGGGCAGTAGCCCACCAGATATAACACCCGTCTGGTCGGAGGATCCTCCCTTTTCAATGGGGGTTGAAGAGCTTTACACTCTGTTCTTCATACTCCCAAAGTTCCTTATTCGAGCCAAAATCACTTTGGTTAGGAAAGTTTTACCTGTTCCGCCCGGTGCGTCTAAAAACAGAATTTCACCCGAGGCGTTTTCTACACTGCAGCATACCCTATCAAACGTCTGGCGCTGATTCTCTGTCTTTGCGCAGCCATTTTGTAAAATTTCTGCGAGTTCCACGGGATGATAACTAATTTCTGATACGTACTCTCTGTTAATACGTTCCCCATCGACTGTCGGTGTGGGCAAACCGTATTGACTGATCGGGTTCCCTGGTATACTTATAACTATCTCTTTAATAGCCAATAAGCACCTGTTGTGACAAATTTCACGTACCCTATAGGTCAGGAATTTCTCCATCAGTATTTAGTTAAACATGCCTCAATCAGAAAATAACGTCACCCGCACAGTGCCATCTATCGATTATCTATATTCAATGCTGCACGCAGTTGATGTCTAGATATAGTCCAGTCTGAGTTCGATAGATGGCGCTGTTTTAATATTTTACTTCGGAAACACTATTATAATTTTATTAATTTACATTTTTCTTTCTTTCCATTTATAAGGTGTGAACTGATTACGATGAAACAAAAAACTTAATGTTCAATTACTTCAATTTACGCATATATTGTTGTGTATAAACGTTACGGGAAGTTGTGAGACCAACTGCACATAACCCTAATTTTACTTCTGTAACACTTTAAATTCAAATATCTTTTGATAGACTGAACCGATTGCAATGCAACAAAAACTAAATGTTACTCCAAGTTACGCTCAATCGTTGTGTATAAAAGTTATCTACATTGCTTTTGTACATTTTACGTGATGCCCGAACAAATACACAGACAAACAGACAAACAGACAAACAGACAAAAATTCGAAAAATGCTGGAAATGGGTTCTATTGGTTGTCCTTTAACAACCTGGCTATTTTTTTTGGAATTTTTTTCGATGTACAAAAACGACTTTTCTACAGTTTTATTATATGTATAGATAGATAGATAGGTCTTCTCTTAGCGTCGCAATCATTATTTCACGAGTAAATCGATTTACTTGTGCTTGTGCGAGAAGAAAACAAGAGTCACACACGCGTGAGTCGCTTGATGCAAGAAGCGCGAGTCGCGTGAAATGGGCGATGATGGGATCCTGGATACGGTATCCAAATCAAGCGAAATGGATTCCATTACGTTCCTATTCCGGACCATAGAGATATTATTTCAGTAGCAGTTAGCCTCAGTAAACAGAAACATCGTCATTCTCCTGCCCTTTCCCATTCTACTCGTCTTCTTCTTCCATTCTCGCCTGTCAGACGTCACGGCATCATTTACTCCTTTCTCTTTCATATCATTCCTCACACATTCCATCCATCTTTACCCTACGAGTCCTACGACCTCACGCTTAGCAGTCAGCCTGGAAAACATTACTACCAACGTAACAGTCAATTTATGGAAATGTTAGCTACGAAAACAATATCGTATTAAATTCAGCACAGGTACTAGTACTAGCTATATCCACATCCAGTGATGCCAGCAAAGGGGCGCGAATCTATCGCGCTACGTGGGTACCTGGCCCAGATCCAACAGCACTTACCTACAAAGACCCGTTAGTCATCTTAACAAAACCACCGACCGGCCACATTAGCCCCATATTAGATAAGTACTCCTACGAAACAGCTGGTAGTCATGGTGAAAGGCCATTGCCCAGCCGTGAGATGTTATAATAGTACCTAATGAGTATTTTCACTGATTAGCAAAATCTACAAGCTGCTCTTTGTGATATGTGTCCTGATTGCTGCAGAAGGATTCCAAGTACATGGCTATGAAGTTTTAAGTTTTTTATTCCTGGAAACTGTGGGCCACCCCGGTGGAACTGATAGAACATTGATGAATGCAAAGCAATCAACCGTGCAATTAGTTAATAAAATCAAGCGCTGCAGCATTGTCTGGCCGCGGCAAGGCCAGGGCCGTCCATTACCGAACGGATGTAGGAAGCGCCACATCGCTAGTTGCTCACTAGACGTCGCACGGTATGCTTATCGTGCCATACAATTAAAAAGAATACGACGTTCTGTTTTCGGTTTTCGCGGGAAAACTTAGAATTTTATTGTAAGCAAAACAGTAATGGCGTCGCATTAGGATAAATGTTGTTTTTAATTTTGTTTTAAATAAAATAAAGATGTAACCAAATATGCAAACGTGTTTGGATAATTCTAAAGTGTACAAAAATATGTATTTTTCAAGGAAAAATAAACAAGGCCGTCAATTAAGAAGATGATTCACTGTAATAAAGCGCGTTTTAAACAACGATTAAACTAATGGCACATTCTATGGGCAGTTGGAAGAGTCGTTGAATAAAAATAGACTTCACAAATGCATCAATTCGTTATAATTAAAGTGTATGTAAATAGATCAGTGAACGAATGAGTTGGACCGAATGAAACTGAGTGCACTTGAGTAAACTTTGGAGTGTAACAATTTGTGTATTTCCAAACGAGTTTCGGAAATCTGAAATCCAAGTTGTTTTTTCTAGTGTACGTTTGAAACAAGTGAAAATGTGTGGTCTGTAACAATGATGTAGCGTTTTCGCAAAATATTTAGTTTCGTCGATTCTTATGTGGCGAAGTGGTGACACGATTCGTGAGTTATTTTCGTTCAGCGTGTTTTTGGGACTTCATATTACCTAAATGAAACGGTGAGTGCTTTGTTGTTGTGCAAAAAAGTAAGGTATACCTAGGTAGGTACTCTCATTGGTGATATTAATACGCATGCATCCATGCGCGAATGTATCAGTAGATAAATGCAGGGTTATCAACAATAATTTAGATTATATTACGAGTGGCGTAAATTGAGTAAATTAATGATGCAAAATATTAACGTTATATTACTAATTCCGGCTGTAACGTTGCAACAATTAATTTAATTAAACGTTATATTAATTATTAGAACAATTTCTAGACATTTATTTGTTGCCAATCAGATGGTGGAGCCACCCACAATCAACATGATTTGCAAACCGGTTGTTTCTCGTTATTTACATATTAAAGTCAATATGTATCTATTAATATGCCATACTAGTAGGTATTTTGTATTCACAATAACAGAAATGGCTTTAAAAAGTTTCGTTATCAACTAAACAACGAGACAGTCTTTCGTCTTAATTATTTGTTTATATAAACTAAAATGTTATTATTAGTATAAATGTGTTCGCTCTATCTCACTAAATAATCGGGCACGTCTCGTTTGTTGTTAATGGAAAATAAAAGCAAATCATCCAGGTCATTCAGATAATATAATGAGTGTGAGTGATACAGTAAATAAAGAAATGAATCCAATACTCTAAGATTCTACGGCCCGTATTAATAAACGGCTCTCAACAACGTACACAAGTGCGTTATCATTTGATACGCCATTATGACGTCATCAGCATCTCAAGTTTGTTGCTAATTAATAGACACATAAATACAGTATCTCAGTAACCAAGATCGGTTCCTCACCTAGCCGTACTTGATGGCTTGATCTCGTGAACGATGACGTCACATTGACCGAAGTTTTGAATGAGACTTGTCGCATTTCGTTATTGCTATGTCAAAAGATGTAAAACTTTTGATTGAAATACTTTTATTTCATTAAATCTTTAATGATTAGCGCTAATACACATTATAAAGTTGGTTGCTACCCAAGGAAGCGTTAAATTATTGAAAAAGTTGTGTATTTATTTCCCAATACGACATAATTGTTTACTACAAATTGTTTACATAATAAGCCTAAACAACTTAACGCAATGAAGCATCAGTGTCAAAAAAAAAGGAATGTCAAACATAAAAATCTGTTTGTTTACCAGTTAATTTATCAATTATCAATTTATTTTATCAAATATTAATTATAATTGTGTTGCATAAAACCTTAAAATTAAAAGGACGGCTATTTCCGGGGAACTTGAAAGACCTCTGTTATTATATTTTACGAATCAGTTTTTGATTAATTAAGGATAAATTAAGGAGCTGACGGCTAAATAATGACAGCCGCTCGGGTCGATCTTCGGGTTAAGCCGCGCTTGCCTAGGTTGGTCCATGGATGGGTGACCACCCATTACATACCGAGTTTCCTCCGTGCTGTTACAGGAAGTCAGTGGCCCGAAAGTCTGGCAACCAGCCTTACCAATAGGTATCATATTACCCAATACTAATTGGGTTGTGGAGGTCAGATAGGCAGTCGCCCCATGTAAAATACTGGTATTCAGCTGCATGTTGGGGTCGACTTCCAGTCTAACCGGACTGGAAGCCAAACCCAACATAGTTGGGAAAAGGCTAGACAAATGATGAGTTTTTGATGTTATTATATAGAACACTGACTCTTGAACAAATCTGAATCGTTTTTTTTTTATTTTCTCTAGGTAACACAAAAGGATTTGAGCATCCTTTTAGATAAACTTTTGGTAAACGAAATCGCAAAGGCTACAAAATATCGTCATAGTAATCTATTTCACTGTAATAAATTCATATCACTCAAAATATTTTCAAACTCCATGTTTTACGCAACGCTAATCACTCCTCAAGTCACGGACGGTCTACACTCACGATATAGTATCTCAGCAACCCGCACTCGTTGTATACTTAAGGGTCGAGTTTCGTTTATTAATCAGTCCATCACTCGGTTGATGACGTAAACCTAATTCGCAACTTGAGAACATAAATAATCACGTTTATTAATACGATCAGGATCTCAACATTCATATCAAGTGAGGTATCTTGGGCTGAGTAACGTTTATTAATACGGGCCTACGTCACAGTGCGTTAAGCTCATGCCAGGATCTACGAACCCAACAGGGAATTAGGTCCTCAACTATAAGCTATTTTCGTGACACAGTTCAATCTGAGTTTGATAACCTGTAGTTTAATCCTAACCCTAATGTACACCCGTTAAATTCCATTTTCTAAAACTCTACCTGCTCTACCTACCCTGTTGTGAATTTTGATATAATCTAGAAAACAACTTATTTCTTATCCAGCAAAGTACCTTCCTACTAAGAACAGTCGCCAGCGCAACAAGTTACCACAAACTGTCAAATTTCCTCATTCGATTTTGAACTGAACCGACAACATTTTATGGTTTAAAATCATTTGGAGAAATATGACAGTTTGAGGTAACTTGATGTGCTAGGGACTGTACATTTTGTTCTAGATAAATAATATTTTCTACTAGCTATTTTCCAAGGGGTTTCAGCCCCAACTCTCTCAGCCCGAACTCAGTGACTTCACTGAGTTTATGCCTTTATTTAGATACATGGGTAATTAAACCATCATCAGCCATTCAGGACCATGGAAGGCAATAACAGATTTATAATAATTTTAAGGTTGTCATTTCACTCTGTCGGATTACAAAAGAGGATAATGATGCGTGAATTTGATTAATTTATGTTTGTTCGGTAAATTCCAATGCAAGAACTAAAGGCATATTGTTGGACCGTTTCGGTGACAGTTTGTTGACCTATTGACTTGGTATTATTATTATAGTTTACTAGCCGATGCCCGGGATTTCGTTCGCGTTCATTTTTATGTGCGTGTAAGAAAAAAAAGATAGCATATGTCTTTCCCTAGGATGTAATCCATCTCCTTGCCAAATTTCGTTACGATCCGATGAGCCGTTTAATCGTGAAAAGGCAACAAACAGAGTTACTTTCACATTTATAATATTACTAGTTTTCCGCCCGCGGCTTCGCCCGCGTCGTGTTCGGTTATATCGCGTTTCCAAGAGTACTCTTCAAAAGTCCGGGATAAAAACTATACTATGTTCTTTCTCAAGGTCAACTCTATCTCTGTACCAAATTTAATTAAAATCAGTTCAGTGGTTTAGACGTGAAAGCATAACAGACAGACAGACAAACAGACAGAGTTACGTTCGCATTTATAATATTAGTAGGGAAGTAGGGATTAAGAATGGAAGTATAGATTATAATACTATTCTTCGTTTTTGGTCATCAGAAGCAACATAAGACCTAGCCCCGGTCCTCATCCTGTCCATGTTAGTTACTTAATTCATATTTACTTCTTGGTAGCATCGCATTATTGCTGGCTTCTTGACTATGATTTTCTATCTACCTATATCATCATTCAAACCAATTCTTTCACAGTTTCTTCGGCCTTCCCTTACTTTGAAGTGCTTTGAAGGCTATCCGAGCACTTCACACAAGTTTAAATCGAAGAGTATACAGGGTGCAAGCTACGGACGCCAGCACATCGAGCTACTACAATCTATCAAATTTCTTTAATAGATTTTCAACTTTATCTCTAAAGCATAAGGTTCCAGGTTGGTTGGGAAAATTTGACAGTTTCGGGTAGGTTGACCTGCTGGCGTCTCTATATCGACGCTCAAAAAGTTACCACGTGTTCTGTACATCATGCTGATCCCCTCATAGAAATTATGACTATGTGGGCGGGTTTGGTAAACTTTGGTATGATACACTGAACACTGTAAACTGGTAACCGTGTGATTCGATGTCCCTTCGTATAATACGTTGGAGTCACGTTATGCAATAACAGTTAGAGATTTCGTGAAATCATTCGTGGCGAAACTTTTAACCTAAACAAAATAGTAATTAATAACAATCTATACTAGACACTACTTCTTGCCAGAAAATAATAGACATGCTTCTGTTTCGAACCATATCAAAAAGGACCTCAAACAATCCCATTAACAGAAAAGAATTCTCTCATAAAAAACTCTTCGCAAAACATCCTCCAAGCAATAACTTGGTCTGTCACAAACGCAGTAAGTCCAAGATCCCATGGTGGTCCAGTTCTAATATTTTGACATCAAATTGTCTGTAATATTATGAGTATTGCGTACTCATAGTTTCGGCGGCTCGTGTTAATCTGTCCCACGCCCGTCGACGTAAATAGATTTCACTGTTCTAGCACGAAATGTTCTAATGAAATAGTCACTGACCTTGTTTGCCCAGTTTCAGGGATATTATTATTTATTTTTATACATATTATGTTCTACTCACTCGTAGTCCATAATATCTTATGCTTAAAATGATGCAATCATAGTAAAATTATGACGTCATACGCTTAAAATGAGATTATTTTTTGACACCGTCATGACGGTTGTTGGCTATAAGCTCGCCCCCTTTTACATGGGAGTTAAACTTAACTGGCGAAATGTGAGAGTACTAGGTGGAATTATGCCAATTATTCGGGGTTTACAGGCGTGGTGTTACGCTATGTCATGTCAGACATGCGCCGACATTTTCATGGCTGCAATTATTTTGAGGCCACTTTACTGACGCCACCATTTTATTAGGAAATCCAATATTTGGCAATGTCAATATAAGTAACTTTATAGCAAGAAATATCTCCAAAGAGCAGTTGTTGGATTTTACAGTTTAGTAAATATAAAATTGGATGATTTGTTTGGAAATTCATAGTTTTATGCAAGCATGCTCACGCGCACAACTTTAACTGTACACGTTGATAATGATGTCGAGAAACTTTGAGAACCTGGAATTGAGAACTGGTTCTATTTTACTTATCAAGTCATAGGGCTGCTTGTAGGTATAGCTGTGTATTCTCTTGTACATAAAAAAGATGAACCCTAAGCTCTCACTTTACTTCACTTTATGTAATATATTGCAAAACCACTGCTCTCAAAAATAATATGGTAAATATAGTCAGAAAACCAGCGCGTCCTAAAACTAAAAAATCGAAGACGTGTGACGGCTACTCGCCCGCACTGGGCTGCGTGGTGGAATAAGGCACTGTGTCCCAGCCGTACGATTATAAGCTGATAACGTTAAACTCAATGGTTTTATGTGAAAAACGCCAGGTGGCCAACTATGACGGCTTAAAGCAGTAATTGTTTCATTCTGTACAATTCCCAACGAACAATTTCCCATATACGAGTACGTCGAAATAAAACAATAACTTCAGAAAAAGACAATTTTAATTCTATGTTCCGCTCAAAGGTCATTATTTTGCGGAGAATCTTATGACGATGACGTAATTATACAGTGCCATCTCATCATCTTCCTGCTCTTGTCCCATGTTATTTGCTGCTAAGTTTTTAAACTGTCATGGTCACTAACATTAATTATCATTAACACTAGAAACGGGATTTTTAATATGTTTACTGTTTGTTTTGAGTTCTCAATATTTCGGCGAGCGTGTGCCCGCTCGTCGAAATGTCGCCGTGTGTCTCGTGTGTCGGGAACAGAATCGAGTTGCGAGTGACAGTGGTAGCGGTACTGAGTGCAAGCGAACAAGAAAGAGGGTAGACCGATCTGTCTGCTCATAAACACTCACCCGCAATAACTTCAGTTTATCCGTGATCATGCTTGCAACAGCGCCGAAATATCAGGAACTCAAAACACAAAACCGCTGACAGTGACAGATGGGCCTTAGGGGCCGTCTCCACGAGCGAGAGAATCGCGGCGTATTTGTATGGGATAATATCGCCGCGATTCTCTCGCTCGTGGAGACGGCCTCTAAGAGAGTGTATAGAAATACGTGGCAACGGCGATAATATCGTCGCGATTCTCCTGCTCGTGGAGATAGCCCCCTAGAGGGTTGATCAAAATTGAGTAAACATTTGAAAATGGGCCTTAGCGACCCACTTAACATCGCAAGAGATATCCCGTTTCTAGTGTAAATGATACTTAATGTTCCGGGTAATCTCCAAAACGGCTGGACCGATCTTGACGGGACTGGCAGATAGCTGGTGTTATAAGGTCAAACATAGGCTACTTTTATTTATTTTTTTTATAATAAGGTCGCGGGCAACAGCTAGTACCTAACGCACGTTCTCGAAAACAGCTCCAACGATTTCGTTGAAAATTGCAAATTGGATATTTACGGGAGCAAAAAATCGATCTAACTAGTCATATCTTTAAAAAATCGTTTTCTCTATTTTCACACAAGCAGAGCTCGGTCGCCCAGGTACTTGGTTCACTATCTCACTTAGTGACTACTTACTTAGGTCATCGAACATACCTTGACGTCAGTCAAGTCGTATTCGCTCCTAATATGTCACTCACGAAACATATTTGTGGTTAATTGAAATAATTAAAATTCATTCTTGAATTCAAGTTTCCTGCTTTTATTCATCGGAATAATAAATATTACCAGCCCATCTACGTCAGTATGACGTGATAACGATAGACTAACAACCCAGGCTTTCCTTATCCACTACGTCCAACCATTAATGATTTGTGTTTAATTACCTACCTGTCAGCCATTCAAGCCGCACGTAGTAACAAAAAAGCGGCCAAGTGCGAGTCGGACTCGCCCATGAAGGGTTCCGTAGCAGCAAGTAACATAATATAAGGGTTCTTGTAGTTCGTTGTAACTTTGATCGATGTTTTAATAAAAGAAATCGTATTAAAAAAAAACTACTTATTAGATCTCGTACAAACCAATTTTCGGTGGAACTTTGCATCATATATTTTTTTTAGTTTTATCATTCTCTTATTTTAGAAGTGGGGGGGAGGGACGACGACACATTTTACCACTTTGGA
Organism: Eurois occulta; assembly: GCA_950022335.1. Lineage (NCBI taxonomy): Eukaryota > Metazoa > Arthropoda > Insecta > Lepidoptera > Noctuidae > Eurois > Eurois occulta. The sequence goes on along the minus strand of OX465491.1, from coordinate 3,300,326 downwards.
AGTGTCTCTCGCGCAAACTATTCAGTTTAGAAAAAAATGATATTAGAAACCTCAATATCATTTTTGAATACCTATCCATAGATACCGATACCGATACGAATGGGATTGATGAAAAAAAAAATTGAGATTCAGTTCTAAGTATGGGGAAACCCCAAATTTTTTTTTTCTATTTTTGTGTGAAAATCTTAATGCGGTTCACAGAATACATCTACTTACAAAATTTCAACAGTATAGACATACGGATGGACAGACAGACAGACATGGCGCATCCACAAGAGATCCGTTTTTTTGCCATTTGGCTACGGAACCCTAAACAAGCATAAGCTTTTTTATTACACAACAACATTTTTGACAACATAACTTCACGGCTGTGATACCCCAAGGATTAAGCAGAGGTGTACCTAACAGTTCGTCTATATTTAGCCAGTTGTGTTGAAGTACCATGTAATAGGGGGCCAGCCTATTGCCATCAACCAGGTTCAAATCCAGACTCCGTGGCTACGTACCACCACCACCGAGAATTACACATTAAATAATTATGTAAAGTTAGCACGCCGACATTAATGGCAGAATAAAAGATTCATAAACTTTATCTTTAAGATATACCTTATTTACGCAAAAAATGATTTAGATTTTATTTGAACCTCATGAGAAAAAAAAAACAAAAACTCAAAGAGAAAAAAAAAATATAAGATAAAAAATTACAATCATTTTTCATGTCAAATAAAATGTAAAATGTCCGCAATCACATTAATAAAAATAAGGTACGGTAAGGTGCTTCTATGTACCTACCAATAATGAGATAAAAGTTTTTTTCATGAATCAAATATGAGTTTCTTAGGGCAATTTATTTAAAATATGACGGTAGACTCAGGTGAGTCTACTTATAGGATCCAGGTAACCTAATCGCCATCCCTCCCGTGGTATAATTTCCAACCATAACGCGAACGAAGCCACGGGCGGGGCTAGTAACTTATAACTCACAAAATGTTCCAAGGTAATATCACTTAATGGCACTATTAAGTCTGGCGCCATGGTTACTGATCAGAGGGGAGCATTCGGTATGAAGATGACGTCAACCCTTGACATGGCTCTGGTCGAAACTTACTCACTTATTATTTATTATAAGTCAGTAGAACACAGGCAAGAAAAAGCTTAGGTGTTTTGTTTACCTTAGTTTTTGTTTACCCGTAACCTCAGGGGGGGGGGCGGTATCTCTATTCATCATTTTGTACAACTTTATTATGGGACCAATCCTTACAAATATTTTATTTAAAAAAAAAACTAAAAAACACGCTTTCACGTATTTTTCTAAGCAAACCCTTTCATTCGATAGCCCTCATGGATATGCATAAAAAAACGGGTCTGTCATCTTTGGGAGTTCGCTATAATTATATGATTTAGAATGACGTCACTTAACTAACCATTCATTGTCATCCAAACTAATCATGTATGCAAAATTTCAGCTCAATCGGAAACCGGGAAGTGAGTCAAGTTTTAATTCTGAGATTTTTTACATACTTTATTTTAAATCATGTTAAAATAGGCAAAAATTAGTTGTGCCACACATTTGCGTTCACATAAATAGTCAAAATGTAAGGAACAAAGGGAACAAGGAAAGGGAAAAAAAGAGAAGAAGGAAAAGAAAGGAAGGGAAGCGAAAGGGGTAGGGGGGGAAGGGATAGGGAGCGGGCGAAGGGGTGTATAAGGGAACAGTTGTTTGTTTCCACGATTTCAGGACTTTCCCAATAGCAAAAGTTACTCATATTTATGAGTACAATGACTCTTTGAGAAGTTAAGGGTAAACAAAAACGAAGGTTATATTTCAACGAAATATTATAAAAAGGTGGAATTAACAAATTCAATTGTAGTCAGTAGTAGTTTTAAACCCTTCTTGTTCCGTTTATACCATAGAAATAGTTCATACCATAGATATAAATAATGTAAAACTGTAAAAGATACCTTACTACCATGTAAAGGCCGCCATTTATCAACAGCACATATGTATAGCCCGCACCTGTCAATAACATTTATTTGCACCATTACAAACCCTTAAAAAAATAATGAAAAATACCCAATGTAAAAAAAAAACATTCAGTTTTTACTGAATGAACTGAGCCTACATTACTTTTAAACACAAGCATTATTTTCTTTCAAAACACTTAATTTTTGTTTTGAATCAAGCAATTTATTTCTTTGATTTCAGCTCCGACATGCCTTTGCCGCTGTTAAGGAGATGTTGTTTCTGCATCCCTCTGCGCACAGGCTGCTTCATACTGTGCATCATGTCCACTGTAAGTTTACATTTACATATTTACACATACATAACCTCACGCTTTTTTCTCAAGTAGGTAGGTAGAAACAGACTACAGAAAGCCATCTGCTTTCGTCCACGTCCAAGTTTATACGTCGCCAATTCCTCGCACTCTGGCCGCGCGAATTTATGAGTGTTGTAAACCTTCTTTTATTTATGTTTTCACTTCAATTATTTTGCTTTACTTTGTTATTTTTAATATGTGTATATGTGTGTATAATTGTTTCTTTTATTTTTTATAATTTTAGTTACTGTAATTGGTTTGTAACACAACCGTTGTCGTTAAATAAATAAATAAATCTTTTCATACACACACGCCGGTTGCGAGTACTACGCATCTGACCTTTGTCAATAACATCGCCAATGGGATATTTACCATCTTTATTATTTGTCTAGAGTTCCATCGGCACTGAAACTCAAAACAAATAAAATTAATATGGCAAATATCCCGTTCTAAGTGCCAATGATATTGTGTTTAAAAACTTGTCAGTGTTTGTACTTTTAGTCGAGGGGTTTCCCCCACATCTGCTCTGAAAATTTTAACTCTCATGGCACCCTATTACAGGAGCGCGGGGCGTTGTAGAGGTCAGACAGACCATCGCTCCATGTATAATGTACCTACTCTCAATCTTCTGAAATCATCTCTAATTGCTATCCCCTTAACAAAAAAGCCGTCCATCAAACCCTGAAGGTCATGGAAGTGGTGTGAACAGTACAGTTACTGCCATCAATAATAATAACTAACATTAAGCAGGTGATTTATATTCTGCGTCAGTTTCGGTGCGTTTATGAGCCGTTCCCCAATATAATAAAATTTTGTTTACGCCCCCTTTTCGAGATCTGACGTCATCGTTTCGTGATGCCATAGATAATCTGTCAACAAGTACTGCCAAAGTCAAACACTTCAACAAGGTTATCTGTGCAGGCGGGAAAACACAGGACTAAAATAAATGCACCACCATTGACGTATCGATGCAACTTTTCTTGACAAACAACACCACCTTGAACTGCACGCTTAAAGTGGTCATACTATACAATTTCAATGGGGAAGGCTGGTCAAAGCTGATTGTAGATGGCGTGTCCATAGCTTAGTCCCAAGTTGTACAATAAGGACAAGCTATTTTGAAATATAAAATGACATTGACAGATGTTCAACCAATGACGATGCTTGGTACAAGTTATGCTAGCGCCATTACAGTTGCCATCCCCAAAAGGAACTTTTGAACGTCAAACTTAAAAACAAAGGAATAGAACTGATTCTATTGCCTACAGACAGTGTAAGTCATAGGTATGTTGTGGTCAATGTACAGGTTGTCATGATGATATCAGAGTTTTCTTTCATTACGTGTTCACCAACCACCACCGTCTATCACTTTAAAATCTGAAAATCCAGCAGGGTAATGCGTAACCATACCTTGTAATGCGTAGCATTATTACGATGGCAATGCCTTTTTAACCGTCATCTAAAAAGCGGCCAAGTGCGAGTCGGACTCGCCTATGAAGGGTCGCAAGTAACATAATATAAAAGTTCTTGTAGTTCGTTGTAACTTTGATCGATGTTTTAATAATAGAAATCGTATAAAAAAAACTACTTACTAGATCTCGTTCAAACCAATTTTTGGTGGAAGTTTGCATGGTAGGTAATTAATGTACATCATATATTTTATAGAAACCTCAATATTATTTTTGAAGACCTATCCATAAATACCTCACACGTGTATGAGTTTGATGAAAAAAAAAATTTGAGATTCAGTTCTAAGTATGGGGAACCCCCAAAATTTATTGTTTCTTTTTCTATTTTTATGTGAAAATCTTAATGCGGTTCACAGAATACATCTACTTACCAAGTTTCAACAGTATAGTTCCTATAGTTTCGGAAAATGTGGCTGAGCCATACGGACGGACAGACAGACAGACATGACGAATCCATAAGGGTTCCGTTTTTTGCCATTTGGCTACGGAACCCTAAAAAGGAGGTTATGTATTCCACCAGCATCTTTTATTTTAACAATTCGTTGTAGACACAACAAATATTTCAATCATACGAAGTACTGGATAAGAATTTTCTTTCAAAATGCTTCGGGTTTTAATAAATAATTGATAGCATCGAGCCATTACTTAATATTAAAATGATTGAGATACTTAATATAATGAGTTATAAATTATGTGTAATCTATACATATAAAATTCAAAATCCTGACTGACTGACTGACTGATATATCAACGCACAGCCCAAACCGCTGGTCCTAGAGCAATGAAATTTAGAAAATGTATTCTTTGTGAAAAGGAGGTATCCACTAAGAAAGGGTTTTTCGAAATTTCACCCCTGAGAGGATGAAATGGGGTGTTGAATTTTCTGTGAAACTTTTTATTCTCTTCAAATTGATTATTTTTCCCCACTTCAAGGTTCCATAGCTAAAGTGGTTCATAATGATGATTACAATGACCCGTCATAGGTTTAGCGTGGTAGAACTACTGCGTGGTTGTCTGCGCGCATGCGCGGCTCTCGCCCTCTGTACTGTATGAAGCTCAGACTTCAGTCTGAAAGGATCGACGGCCGAAGTAGACATGCCGTCGTTTCTGATTGCATTAAGGTTACATTTAATTTTACATGGTATAAGGGACATCGTGACACAAACTTCTACCATGGATTCAATACAATATTCTAGGCCCAACAGCGTTTTTTATTCGGTTATAAAAAAATGGTTGCTATTTACGTTACGTTTACACCGCGCGGTCGTGGTAGTGGAGCTGCTGTGTGAGTGTGTGGGTTGTCTGCGCGCATGCGCGGCTCTCGGCTCTCTAGAGTAGCTCAGATTTCACTTCACTCTCAATGGGACGACGGCCGGCTCGGACGTGCCTTCATTCCATTGACTGTACCATAAGAATCTAATAACTAAGGGATTTACACCTCCTGACTAAAAATACTTATTGGTTTGTATAGTTCGACGATCGATTCTTTAGATTTCAAATTACTGGTCAAAAACTATACGCTGCGGTAGCCTCAAAATGGAGGGGCGCTGATTCTAAATATATTCTAGAAATTGCAACAGCCTGACGGTGGACAGTTAGAAACCTATAGGCACTCAGGAAGGCTTACCTTGCTGGCCACGTCTGCGATCAGCTCCAGAGGGACTGCTTCAACTGCACTCAAAGTTCACTTCACACACCGAAGTTCATAGTTCAAAATGTTATTCAAAATGCGATGGGCCAATGGACCCGCGGGTTTTATTTATGGCGAATACATGGACAATCTCAGCAATAACTTAGCTGGAGATGCGATGACGCGGCACACAGAAGATCAGAGATAGATCTTTTCCGAAGGATCGTCATCAACGGACCGCGCGCTAGGCCAATATTCACGGAGTCGCCATCTTGGTTTTTTTTTCTCCCTCCTTTCTGATCACATGAACATAGTCACGAGATGCGCAGCGACCAGTGGAACTTCATACTGGTTGAGTTTCCTTAGCTGCGGCAGGAGCAAAGTCCAAGAAGCGATTGCTGGACATTTTCAACACGGCAAACCCAACCTGGCGTACCTAGTCAGTTCAAATGTCCAACGTCAAGCATGATATTTTATTTATAAGTATTTATTACACGCAAACACCGTGTTGGCGTAACCACTTATATTAAGCAAATCGCTTAGGTTCGCGTACGTAGTTGCGAGTAACAGATAATATAAAATTTATGAATAATCTTAATTAATATAATATAATAAAACTGTATTACTGTAATATTAAGGATGTATATATATATTTTTTTTAAACCCTTTAAATTGCAATGCCATAACAGGCAACTAAGTTGTAAGAACCTACGTATTGTTAACATCTTAACAGTGCTGTACACTTAGGGGCCGTCTCCACGAGCGAGAGAATCGCGGCGATTTTGCGTATTTGTATGGGATAATATCGCCGCGATCCTCTCGCTCGTGGAGACGGCCTCTAAGAGAGTGTAAAGAAATACGTGGCAACGACGATAATATCGTCCCGATTCTCTAGCTCGTGGAGACGGCCTCTAAGAGAGTGTATAGAAATACGTGGCAACGACGATAATATCGTCGCGATTCTCTAGCTCGTGGAGACAGCCCTTTAGTTCGCAATAGAGAATGAATTTGAATTTCAAACCTTCAAAATTTTGTCATTATGGTTAAGGTAAAATACTGCCCATTTTTTCATTCATTGTGTAAACATTTTTGGTTTGATGAATTTTCAACGCTCAGCTCAGCGTCAAAAGTAGTTTCAACAGTGCAATAATTAGGTGTTGTGTGTAGTCTAAGTATATGAAAACCTGTTATGTGGGAACTACTAAGGATTTTATCCAAGCAATTATCTCCACATGACTGTACGAAGCACCACTCTATACGTATGGTTATTTGTGTCTAACCTCGTATGGAATGGTGATCTGGTTTCTCTGATAGTGCTGTCAAACACATTACACTAATAGCTATTTATTGAGTATGAATTTACATGATAGCGAACATTATTGATTTGTTAGAGTAGTTCCAGGAATTACCTCCTACATAACATAACATCACGCCTGTAATCTCCGTAGGGTTAGGCAGAGGTGTATCTAATAGTACACCCACATTTTGCCAGTTATGTTTAAGTCCCATGTAATATATTTATATCTTAGTATTAATTAAATTTATTTTCAGATATACACCTACCAATACTTGTCTCTGCATCACCCAAAGGTTGACTGGTAGAAAATGCCTATGGAATTAAGTACGCCTCTGTACTTTGTGCTTGAAGTTTTAAATAAATAAATAAATAATAGGGGCGAGCCTATTGCCATGTACCGGGCACAATTCCAGACTCCATGCCTGCTAATGAGAAATTCTAATAACAATTTTCCTACCCGGGAATCGAACCCAGGCCCTCATGCTCAACATTCCCGATTGCAACCACTAGACCTTCGAGGCAGATATTGTGTGGTCATATTAAACGTTAATGGTGTGATCATACTGGACAACTAACACCATAGGACCAACAACGTAATCGCGAAAACCACCACCACTGATTTTTCGGAATCATGTGAGCATTGTATAATTATCATTTGCTCCGGTGAAGGAAAACATCGTGAGGAAACCAGCAAGCCTGAGAGATATTTCTCGATGGCATGTAAAGCTAAGTCAAGAAAGCCATGGGCGGCATAAAATCTAATACCAGGTTAGGCACTAACCATACGATAAATAAATAAGATTCCATGGAGAAAGTTTTTCAGTTTCGTGGTCTGTATTTCACCCTTTAAATATAACCATGGTATAAAATACTATTACAGACAACATTTTGAGTGGTTAACGATGAACCAAAAGCTTATTCTCTTGTTATTCTAGAGGAGGAGGTTTCTAGAGGATGTTTCTGGACAACCAACACCCTCCGTGTTGGTTGTTTATTGCAAATAAAATGTTTATGATTATGATCTAATCAAACTGACATTTCTATCAGCTGTAACGGTAATTGAAAAGTTTAGACATAACGCTTCTAAAAAGTTTAGTCGAAACGCTATGCTAACAATTGTCGCTTTGGAAGAAATGGTTTAGCTAGACACATTTGTAGCTTATCTCATAATTGTCAATTTATTAATTCGATATCGCAATAGTAATGACCCACTTCCACATGACCACAGTTTAATTTGAGTTGATGAGTTGATTAGTGAAGAGGCGTATTTCAATGTCACATCACACATTTACAAAAATATCTGTAATTTTGTATACTATTAGTTTTTTCCCGCGGCTTCGCTCACGTTATTATTGAAAATGATCGCACGGGAACATTTTAAATACTTATGACGATAATATGATCATTAGTTTTGAAGGTTATTATCCCCCTACATCCAAACCTAAACGTTTTGACCTATTTATAATATTATTCCTTTTATTTGTCTTTTCTACTGATTTATTTCATTTTTAAATACAAAATATTGCTTAAAAAATATACATATAGAGTTTTTTTTTATATAGTCAAAGCTCTTGGCCATCAGGCCATTGCCATATTATTATAATTAAAGTTGTTTGTACTGTATTATGATTACGGTTCATTTCTTTCATGATAGAATCCAACTAGCGATGATTTTAGATTGCACAAACATACCCATTCACTTAGCGTTTTGAAATAAGTAAACGTTAGTTATTGTTAGAACAGTAGAGTAAAACGACAGTTCTCACTGATTAACAGTTTTGACTGTTATATGAACAATGATTGGGCCGGGCTATAATTATTTTGCTGAAGTAGGTACTACTCAAGGAAAAATCGGTGTAAAAATACGTACCCTTATTATGCGCACAGCCAAGGAGTGGAATTCCCTGCCTCGTCGGTGTTTCCAAGTTCATATGACCCCAATCTATTTAAGTCGCGAGTTAATAGGCTTCTTTTGGGTTAGCGCGTTCCATCGTCGAGCTCAGCTCTTTTTTTTGGGATAGGAAATCATCAAATGACTCCTCCCGCTCTGGGCGGAGCAGAAGGGAGTGTCAGACTTTTACTGACTAAAACGCATCCATGTTCCCTCTTTTGTCCTTTGTGTTCCAGAGCCGCTATCTCTTTCGAACAGTCCCGCAGCCCTGGGTCGACCTCATCTCTGTCTTCAGGACTAGATTGAGGTCAAGAGTAGGCCCATTAAACATAAAAAATAAAAAAATAAACCCTATTAGTGTTAAACCAACGTCGCGGAAATAAAATCACGAACTGTTAATATTAAAAATTGCCCTGTAATCCCACAATACAATATGTATGCAGGAGGAAGTGAAACCATTTTACTAATGGGATGAAGTTATAGTATGACTAAGAGGACGTGAATATCCTCGTAGTCATACTGGTATGACTAACTAGTATGCCCATGAGGAAACGCCGATAATTTTCTAGTGTTCACAACTATTGATTCTGGCTTTCAGGAATTGCAGTGGTTAGGAGTAATGGACGTGGTTGTCCCACCAAGAAAAAATAATAATTTACTGTCAACTAGCTTTTTCCAACAGCTTCACCCGGTTGGAGGTTAGGAATTATCCCACGGGAGTGTACTTCAGGGATAAAAACATCCTGCGTCCAAACTCAGGACCATGTACGACCTGAGTCTAAATTCGTCAAGGTAAAGCTCTAGCTTTTTTTTTTAATGACTAATATTTCATGAAAAAGCCATTCATCATCATATCAGCCCGGAATCACCCACTGCTGGGTATAGGCCTCCCCTTTCTTCTGCCACACTGCCCGGTTCTGTGTGTCCCTTATCCAGGTGTTTCCCGCGACTTTGACGATATCGTCAAACCAACAAGCTTTAGGACGGCCCTGGTTTCTTTGGCCAAACCTCGGCCACCACTCGGTCAAAGCCTTGCTCCATCGGCCATCTCCGCGAAAAAGCCATTCAGTGGGATTAAATGAACTTAAGAGGGTTTTACTGATGATTTTAATGATTATAATTCGGCTAATACATTCGTGTTATGGTCGCGAATCAGATTTTGTGCAACGCACAGCCACTGCTACTGACCTGCAAATTGCAAAAAACGTAAGAAAATTCGAATTACCTATGTGCTTCCTGGCGTGTTGGTAGGGGTAACTAACAGACAACGTTACTTTCACACCGTATCGTACTTTCTTCTAAATGCGTGGGTCTGTTGAATGTGTGGGTCTGTTACTCTTTCACGCAAAAACTACTGCACGGATTCGGATGAAAGTTGGCACACAGATAGTTTATAACCTGGATTAACACAGGCATACTTTATATCCCGGTAGCACGATCCCATGAGACAGTTTCCGAACTGTACGCGGGCGATGCCACGGGCATAAGCCAGTATATAATGTTAATAAGTTGCTACCTACATTTTTATCGGTACCTAGTGCTGCGTTATTTCCTCTCAACCATGATTCACTGGATGCTATCAACAATGAGTTGTCCCTACATAATGCTCACCACGTTCTCGTATTGTCGTACATAATGTACATACGCCTACTTTTATAATGTATGTGTTTGTGTTACACAGGACTTGATTACTTGATTACGTGCATGGAATGTGGTAACTGATAATTTAATTAAAGACGGAAAAATTCCATACATTCGCACGAAGCGCTTTGCTACATCGTTTATTATGCGCACAGCTAAGGAGTGGAATTCCCTGCCTTTGTCGGTGTTCCCAAGTTCATATGACCCCAATCTATTTAAGTCGCGAGTTAATAGGCATCTTTTGGGTTAGCTCGTTCCATCGTCGACCTCATCTCTGTCCTCAGGACTAGATTGATAATATCATCATCGTTGCATAACATAATAAAACGTTCCATCGGTGACGTCAGAGATCTGTGTCGTTCGTGCGACGTGGTTTGTCTCCAGGAAACTTGGTTGATGCCGCACGACATACCCTTTATCAGCACGATCGACAGCGGTTTTGGGTACACTGCGACGTCTGCGGTTGATACATCGGCGGGGATATTGCGCGGGCGTCCCTATGGCGGCGTAGCGTTGCTATGGAGATATAGTGCATTTCAACAGGTGTCAGTGTTACAGTGCGATAGCGCCCGTATTTGTGCCATTCAAATCACAACGAGTGTCAGAAAAGTGATCGTAATGAGTGTTTACTTACCAACTAATTCTGCTGATAATTTACAAGATTTTACTGATTGTTTGAGTGAGATAAGTGCCATTATTGACGAATATGGAATCGAATCTGTTTTTATTTTAGGCGACTTTAATGCGGATCCGGGTGAGTTGTTTTTCAGTGAACTTATGCATATTTGTAGCGACCAACAATGGTCATGTATAGACATAGATATGCTAGGGTTAGACTCGGGTACTTTTACTTTTGTAAGTGATGTGCACGGGACTAGCAGCTGGCTGGACCACTGTTTAGCTACTCACTCGGCTCAGCAGGCTGTTGTTGATGTATATGTTAAGTATGACACTCTGTGGTCTGATCATTTCCCACTTGTGGTTCTGTGTAATTTAAAATTACTGTCCCCTAAGGTCACGTCTCAAGTTACGAATGTAAATAAAGATGTAGTGTGGGGTATAAAAAGTGAGGAACAAGTTTCTATGTATGCCAAAGAGTGTCATAAGCGACTTAAAGTAATTGACTTCCCTCCTGAGTGTGTGAGCTGTGCTGATTGTTTTTGTAGTGACCGTGGTCACAGGCTTGTTCTGGATACGCTTTACTCCGACATTGTGACTGCCCTCCGTGACGCGGCAGTGGCGAGTCGGGGAAGCGCGGGGAAGAGCGGGGTTGGCCCGCGCATAGCCGGGTGGAACAAACATGTCAGCGAGGCTCACAGGGTGGCCAAATCTAAGTTCCTCGATTGGGTGTTATGTGGTAGGCCTAAGTCAGGTTTTTTATACAAAGAAATGTGCGATAGCAGAAGAGTGTTCAAGTCTCGATTAAAATGGTGCCAAAAACATCAGGACCAAATAAGAATGGACGCTCTAGCTGTGAAACATTGCAAGGGGGATTTCCGCGGTTTCTGGAAGGGCACCAAAAAAGAAAACTTACGCCCTGGCCTTCCTGTGAGCATCGATGGTGTGAATGACCCGAAGGAGATTGCGAATCTTTTTAAGAACCATTTTTCGGTGAAGTCTCCATTAGGTGCAGCGGTGGAAGTGCTCAATGCTGACGTAAACAGTCGGACAGGGACTGCCTTCCGGGCGAAGGACGTAACTGCAGCCATAAGGCTTATCTCGAGGGGGAAGTCCCCGGGTCATGATGGGCTCAGCAATGAGCACTTGCAGCACGCTGGTCCGCACATTGCTAGGGTCTTGGCTATGTTTTACTCGCTGTGCGTGAGCCATTCCTACCTACCTGCCGACTTTATGAAAACAGTGGTAGTACCTGTAGTGAAGAATAAAACGGGTGACCTTACGGATAAGAGTAACTACAGGCCTATTTCTCTTGCCACTGTAACTGCTAAAGTGTTTGACGGTTTGCTTAACGCACAGTTAAATAGATCGGTAACTCTGCACGATAACCAGTTCGGGTTTCGTCCCCGGCTGTCCACTGAAAGTGCTATATTGTGTCTTAAGCATACTGTCAAATACTACACAGGTCGGAAAACACCCGTGTACGCGTGCTTCCTCGATTTGTCCAAGGCTTTTGACCTTGTAGCGTATGACCTGCTGTGGAGCAAGCTGAGGAGCATAAATTTGCCACTGGAACTCATCAGAATGTTCCAGTACTGGTATGCGCACCAGTCTAATAGTGTTAGGTGGGCGGGGGCAATGTCGGATGCGTATCAGCTCGAATGCGGAGTCAGACAGGGTGGCTTAACATCTCCTACCCTGTTTAATCTGTATGTTAACGGGCTGATTGTGGCGCTCAGCAGTGAGCATGTCGGTTGTCACATTGACGGTACATGTGTCAATAATCTAAGTTATGCTGACGACATGGTGCTGATGAGCGCTTCGGTTTGCGGCTTGAGGAAGCTGTTACAGATATGCGAGGAATATGCTTGTGATCACGGTTTATTATATAATGTAAAGAAAAGCCAGTGTATGATCTTTGAGACTGCCAGTGCAAAATGTCCGGAAAGCATACCGCCGATCAGACTCAATGGGGTTCCTTTGCAAAGGGTGGAAAAATTTACATACTTGGGACATGTTTTGACTGTCGACCTCAAGGATCACGCAGACATGGAACGGGAGCGGAGGGCGTTGTCTGTTAGAGCGAACATGATTGCCCGCAGATTTGCTCGATGCTCTAATGAGGTTAAGGCTACACTCTTTAGAGCGTACTGTACATCGCTTTACTCGTGCAGTCTGTGGGCCCACTACTCTAACAAAAGTTACGACGCCCTCCGCATCCAGTACAATAACGCGTTCAGGGCGGTGATGGGGCTGCCCCGATACTGCAGCGCATCGGGTATGTTTGCAGAGGCTCGCACTGACTGCTTCCACGCGACCATGCGCAAGCGCGCCGCGTCCTTGGTGCGCAGGGTACGGGGTAGCCCCAACATCGTACTGGTGATGATTGCTGGAAGACTGGACTGCCCCTTCATCCGACATTGTTCCGACAGACATGTTGCTGTACCAGTGTCGGAGAGAAGGTATTAGTTATGTTTTGATGTTGTTTTGTAATTTTTTGTGATTATTAGCTCTGATTTATTTTGATTTCATTTAATAAGTTTTATGTGGTTTTTAATTCATTCAATGTGATTAGTCTGATTTTATTTTTTATTTGGTTTTATTTGATTTTATTTAATTCTATCTTGATTTTCTTATTTATGTCTTAGGTGATTTTTATCAATTTATGTGTGGCAATGGGTGTAATATACCTGAAATAAATGAATTTATTATTATTATTATTATAACATAACATCACGCTGGGTATCCCTAAAGGGTTAAGCAGAAGCAGTGGGTACACCACCTATCGAACACTCACATTGTGCCAGTCGATGTAAGGAGCCACTTGCCATTGGCACAAATCCAAGCTCTGGGCTTACATTAAGAAATTCTTGATGGAATGACCCACTATAACTTTGCTCAACCTGGCAGTTTGGTACCGAATCGGCAAAAGTTTTCCAATTTTATTGTAATCCCAGAAGGGTTAGGGCAATATGTACCTAAAAGTGCACGCACATTTCACCAGTTATGTTTAAGTCCCATGTAATAGCGAGCGAGTCTAATGCCATCAACTGGTTATATATCAAAACTCCGTGGCTGCTACTGAGAAATTCCTGATGGAAAATCGAAGCCAGGACCTCATATTCAACAGTCACGCTTGCGACCACTAACCCAACGGGGCATTCAAAAGTTAAACTTTCATCTTGGAGTTGGTTGGTTTCTGTTTCGGAGTTTAGATTTGTGGTCAATTAAACAACAACAACAGCAACATTCATTTATTGTCAGACAACTTTCGCCCATAGATATGTACCTTACAGACTAACATAGCATAATCAGCCTATAATGCTCCCACTGCTAGGATACACCCTCTCTATGAGAGGGAATGGGCTATAGTCCACCACGCAGGCCCAGTGCGGTTTGGTAGATGTCACATGTCTTCGAATATTTGGTTCTAGGACATGCCGGTTTCCTCACGATGTCTTTTTTCACCGTTTTGAGAGCAGTAGTGATGAAATAAATTACACTTTCGTTCGAACCCACGACTTACTGTTCGTAAGTCGGGCCGCCACTACTGGGCCACCGCTGCTCCCAGACGGACTAACATAGATATAATAAAATACAATTGGAGTTAGTAAATAGACCCTTAAAACTATGTTAGTAACACTTCACTTGTGCGCTACGTCACTGCGCGTTCATGTGGCTGTGGTGTGTGAGTGGTGATTGAAGTGTCTGGCCCGCCCTTTATTTTATGGGACTTATTAGGCTACTAGCATTTGCCCGCGGCTTCGATCGCGATAATTTAGAATTTGACAGTCAATTCGGGTTGTACTCTAATTGTAATAATATAATTGCGTTAAGATTCGAAATACACGTAGCGCCATCTATTATCAAAAGAACGTAATTGTGGTTTTCCTCGGGAACGTCCTATTTTTCGGAATGAAAGGTACCCTATGTCCGTTTCTGTATTTAAAAACCACGATTTTATAATTTCAAAACATTTGCACGCCATAGTATGTGACAAACATGTCTGAACGATTTTTTTTTTTTTTGTATGTAACGTATGTTTGAGCAAATAAATATATCTTATCTTATTCACCAGACAACGTATATGCAAAATTTCAGGATGATCGGTTCAGTGATTTAGGCGTGAAAAGGTAAAAAATAAACAAACTTACCTTCGCATTTATAATATTAGTGAACGTATTCTCATCATAGGTACTTACTATGAAATTAGCCAATATTTACCATCGTTGTGGGGAGCTAATTAACGACTTAGGATGAAGTTATTTCATATACGTTACAAAATAGGTCAATAAGTAATTTATGCATCATTTGCATTATTACGAGTAGGTATTATATATAATTACCCTTAGGACCATAATAGGTATTTTGTTATTTTACTGTGCTGTGTTGATAGCATTGTTGACGCACACTCTCAAAAGGATAAACGGCTTGTAGGTATTTCGATGCTGGCACAATATAATACTTTTACAAATTAGAATAAATGGAATTTAATTATATTATTTTATATTATCAGTACATGCATATATTTTTAAGCTTCATTTAAATACATTTTTAAAGTATTTCTCTGTTCCTTTCTTCTTCTTCTGTGTTCAAATGTGTACAGAAACTGTAAAATAAGTAAACACAGTTATTTTGAAATATTTCAAGCTTTACGATGCAAAAACCCGACTCATCATTGTCCTGCCCTTATCTCAATTCATTCGGGGTCGGCGCAGCATGTCTTCCTTTTCCATACTTCTCTATTAGTCTGTTGTCATCTCATCAAAAGTTCATAGGGGTTGGAATATTTTTGTTTGCACCCTGGGCTGCCTAAGTTCCGCCGTTTTATTTTACTTATAAAATAGCAACCACGTGTTAGACCTATTTAAATAGTTAGCTGGCATCAATACCAAAATGTGCTTGTTTTTATACAGTGTGTAAGCGACACCCCTCCACAAACTGATGGGGTGAATTCAGAATATCAAACTAAAATTACCAGTAGGTACAAGAAATTATTTCAGGAACATTATGGGAATCCAATAAATCTTATTTCCCCATACGCAATGTATCGTTACACGTAGCGTACGGCAAGCGCGACGACGAGTTCGATGAACTCTGTAGCTAGACAGTAAGTGAACAGCTGATTTCACGCGTCGTTCGTTTTTTTTAATTTTAGCTGTATTATTTACATACTTAAATGGAGTGCTGCGTAAATAGAATGTAATTTTACATTGAAATAAAGGTAGTAAGTAAGTAATTGAAAAACCGGCAAAGTGCGAGTCGCACTCGCGCACCGAGGGTGCCGTACAAGCCTGTAGATATATAAGTAAAAGTTCACCCATCACGACAATCGAGTCATAGTTATGAGATTTTTATTGCAAAATGAAATCCATATGTTACTAAAAATTTAAGGTTTTCGGAATTTTTCCTTTATTATGTGCTATAAAACATTGCTTCATGCCAAATTTCAAGATTCTAGGTCGACTGGAAGTATCCTTTAGGTTTTGATTCCCTTGCGAGTAGTTGCGAGTTTAAAAATATGCGGCTTAAATGGCTATTTCTTTTGATTGCGTTGACATAGAAGTTTGATTTTGTACACCTTAAAGGTATTATAGACCTGAGTATATGAATTTAAATTTAATACCTCAACGCGTTCATGAGGAAAAGGGTCTTGACAGACAGACGGACGGACGGACAACAAAATGATCCTATATAAGGGTTCCATTTTTTTCCTTTCGAGGTACGGAACCATAAAAACGTTAAAAAAAATAATATTCCTTGATCCTAAGTAAGGAGCTGAATGCACCGTCAGTTTGCGGAAGGCTGTCCATAAATACCCTGTATATTATATACGTTTTGTAAAATAAATTTAAAATAACAGCTTCCAAGAATTCTAGCCTACCTCAACATACTACGTGAGTAGGTTAGTAATAATAGGTCCGTCGTCATCTCACGGTAAATCACCGAGCACCACATAAAGTAATTATAAATCATATTTATTTCTGTTTCTAACTACCGATCCGATTTTAATACGGAACATAAAATGATTCATGAGGAAGATTTAGGTGTATATCTACCTAATTCATTAGGGTTTGTGTAAATTGCCCAAAATATGATGTTGACAAATTGTTGAAGATGTCGGAAACAATAATGCCGACTGGGAGTTTTAATGGCGTGCGCCGCGTGAACCAATAGAGTTTAAGGAAAAAATAAACCTACATAATGTATTAGGGAAATATTCCTCTTAAAAAGATCAATTGAACTGTAGCAGCGCTATATGTCTGGCTTCTAAGACACATACAACAACAACGAAACAATATTGCTATAAAATACATTAAACATATCAGTCCATTTTGGGGTCATTATTTTCTTATCGTTATTAAATCACTAGGTATATTATAAAAACCAAGGTCCCCCCGCCGCGTCTGTCTATCTGTCTACATGAACGCGGTAAACTCAAAAGATTTCCGAAAAAGTTTGGCAGGAATGTAGGTACACACTATTTAATGCTGTAATGTTTAGGTACCATGTAATAGAGGACCAGTACAAACCAAATCCATTCTTGATTCTTCACAGAATTGCTGTTGTAAACACCCGATAAACAAAAACTTAAAAAAATACTGTTTACATTTTTAATATTGAACTGGTTTTCCCGAAGTGCGATGGGCTATAGGATAACCTATGTACCTCATTTAGTATCAGTATGTAAACATCATATCATATCATCATGTATCATTTTTTTTGTACCAAAACTGCGACGCAGTCAAACTATCTAAAATCCTAACATAAAAAGTGAGTTTATTTGTCAGTTCTCAATATCGACTAAAACATGATAAAATTTGTGACACTGGTAGTCCATGGCATAGTATGCAATAGTGGATAGACCTGATAATCCGGTAGTGCCTAGGTACGTTTCCGTAGAATAATTCCCGACATCCACGCAAGCCGCGGGCAAAAGCTACCAAATAAAATCAAATCAAAATATTTTTATTTTATATAGGCTTACAAGGGCACATATAAAACGTCGACAAAAAGGTGCACGGTTCGGATTGGTCGTTTCCTATGGAGAAGAACCGGCAAGAAACTCCATGTTTACTCTTTTAAAATGATTTGATTTTACAATATTATCATGTTACAGCATTAGTACTTAAGTATGGGGGGACAGCATAGACCCGACAATAAGTCGTTGCTTACTACACCAAAAACAGAAAACAAGATAAGAGGTTAACAAAAGTTAACACGCATCTAGGAATCCAGCTTTATATACCAAAACTAGCTTTTGCCCGCGGCTTCGCCCGCGTGCATTTCGGGAATTGCCCACGGGATCTTGCCTACTTCTGGGATAATAAGTAATCTACATCTATTTGTATCAGACTATAATCTATCTCTGTGCCAAGTTTCATCCAGATCTGATCAGCCGTTCTGGCGTGATTGAGTAACAAAGATCCATTCATCCAAACTTTCGCATTAATAAATAGTTTATGTAAGATATATATGTAATATTAGTATTTAGGGTTCCGCACCTCAAAGGGAAAAACGGAACCCTTATAGGATCACTCGCGTGTCTGTCTGTCTGCCTGTCCGTCTGTCACAGCCAATTTACTCTGAAACTACCGGACCGATGGAGTTGAAATTTGGTACATATATGTAGGTCATTGATTCAAAGACGGACGTATAAATTAATTTTAAACAAGGGAGCCACTTTTGGGTCGTAAATTAAAAAATGAAAATAAAAATATTTCTAAACTACATCGTGTTATATCAAAAACTGTGATACACGTGTCTCATAATTTTAATTGAAGAGTGATGTGTACATTAAGTTTTGAGTCAACCGACCCAGAGAATATTAAGTTTCACAGAAAATTCAACCCCCATTTCAAAACAAAGAATACATCCTTCAAATTTCATGTCATTAAGACCAGTGGTTGATATATCAGTCAGTCAGTCAGGACTTTGATTGTATATTGCGGGATGATTTTGGAAATACTGTAAGTAGAGTATGTAGACTTTCAAGTCTATCGACACCTAGAATAGAAAGTTTCACAGAAAGCACCCCATTTTGTCCTCTTAGGGGTGGAATTTCGGTGCTATCATTGCGAGGATCGCCCGGAGGACACGGTGGAGCACACCGTGGAGGTCTGCTCCGCTTGGGCGGAGCACCGCCGTGTCCTCGAAGCGGTGATTGGCGGCGACGACCTCTCGCGTCCGGCCCTGGTTCAAGCCATGGTCCGGGGCGAGAGGGAATGGAAAGCCGTCGCCTCCTCCTGCGAAGCAGTCATGCTAGCGAAGGACGCGGTGGAACGTGAGAGGCAGAGAGCCTCACGTCCCGGCCGCCGCGGGAGGAGAAGCACCGGGCGTCGCGGGTCACGCCGTGATAGGTCTCGGCCACCGTAGGCGCGGGCCTGTGGACGGTGAGTAATGGGCTAGCTCGCTGTCCGTCCGTCGTATGACGACAGGCCGTGTCGACGGCGCGTTCGTGTTCCACGCGCGCCTCAAAGAGATGTCAGTAAACGGGAGGGGCCCGCTAGGGCCGATGCCTGCCAGGGCTGCGGGACTGTTCGAAAGAGATACCGCGGCCCTGGAACATAAAGGGCCAAAGAAGGAACATGGGTGGTTTTTAGTCAGTAAGAGTCTGACACTCCCTTCCGCTCCGCCCAGAGCGGGAGGGGTCATTTGATGATTTCCCACCCTCCAAAAAAACAAAAAAAAGGGGTGGAATTTCGAAAAACCCTTTCTAAGTGGACCCTTTGCCACTGATAGGTACCAGTGGCGAAGAGTGAAAATTGAGTCAGGGGAAACCGAAGAAAAAAATGAGAAATGTTTTTTTTTCCTATGTTTATTTGGACCTCATTTTCGTTATCAGTGACCTCAAAAACTATGAAAATGATAACGCTGATGAAAAATCTAAAAAAAATGGTTGGTGCCATTTAGAATTTTCATTTTGACCTAATTTTTGATATCAGCGACCCTGAAAACCATGAAAATGACATCCATGACGAAAAAACCAAATATTTTCGTCCGCACCATCTTGGATTTTCATTTTGACCACATTTTCGTTATCAGCGACCCCAAAAACCACGAAAATGTAATCCATGAAGAAAAACCAAAAATTTTCATCGGCGCCATCCTGAATTTTCATTTTGACCTAATTTTCGTTATCAGCGACCCCAAAAACCACGAAAATGACACTCATGACGAAATAACTGAATTTTTTTGCTGGCGCCATCATCGATTTACATTTTGGCCACATTTTCGTTATCAGCGACCCCAAAAGCCATGAAAATGACACCCATGACGAAAAAACCTAAAATCTTGATGGGCGTCGTCTTGAATTTTTATATTTTGACCTCATTTTCGTCATTGGCGACCCCAAAAACCACGAAAATAACACCCATGACGAAAAAACCGAAAAAAAACAGGACTGAATTTCATACTGGGGGATGATTTTGGAAAAACTGTGATACACGTTTCTCATAATTAATCTCTTCTTAACTGAAGAGTATGTACACAAATTTTCAATTCAATCGACCTCGAGAATAAAAAGTTTCATAGAAAACTCAACACCCATTTTTACCCTCTTAGGGGTAGAATTTCGAAAAACCTTTTCATAGTGGATACCTACTCTTCACAAAGAATACGCCCTCCATATTTCATTTCTCTAGGACCAGCGGTTTGGGCTCTGCGTTGATATATCAGTCAGCCAGGACTTTGAATTTTATATTGGGGGATGATTTTGGAAAAACTGTGATACACATCTCTCACAATTTTAACTGCAGAGTATGTACACAAACTTTCAAGTCAATCGACCCCAAGAATAAAAAGTTTCACAGAAAATTCAACACCCCAATTTACCCTCTTAGGGGTGGAATTTCGAAGAACCTTTTCTTATTAGATATCTACTCTTCACAAAGAATACACCCTCCAAATTTCATTTCTCTAGGGCCAGTGGTTTGGGCTGTGCGTTGATATATCAGTCAGTCAGGACTTTGAATTTTATATTGGGGGATGATTTTGGAAAAACTGTGATATACATTTCTCATAGTTTTAACTGAAGAGTATGTAGACTTTTAAGTCAATCGACCCGAGAATAAAAAGTTTTACCGAAAATTCAACACCCCATTTCTCCCCTTTAGGGGTGGAATTTCGAAAAACCCTTTCTTAGTGGATACCTACTCTTCACAAAGAATACACCCTTTAAATTTCATGTCTTTAACACCAACAGTTTAGGCTGTATGTTGATATATCAGTCAGTCAGTCAGGACTTTGAATTTCATATTGAGGGATGATTTTGGAAAAACTTTGATACACGTTTCTCATAATTGTAACTGCAGAGTAGGTACACAAATTTTCAAGTCCATCGACCGCGAGAGTAAAAAGTTTCATAGAAAACTCAACACCCCATTTTACCCTCGTAGGGGTAGAATTTCGAAAAACCCTTTCTTAGTGGATACCTACTCTTCACAAAGAATACACACTCCAAATTTCATTGCTTTAGGACCAGCGGTTTGGGCTGTGCGTTGATATCTCTGTCAGTCAGTCAGGACTTTGAATTTTATATATATAGATAGATAGAAGATATCTGGCATATTTTCACGCTTGGATTCAAGAACTTTAACAGAGGTGTAACATCCAGTCAATCAATCAAAGCGACCATAAATAAGTTTAATTTGTGCACAAAGGAGGTACAAGATAAATTAGATCGCTATCAGCGATAAAACCGCTCATTGTGTCACCCTATGTACAACGTCTACCTTGGTTTGTACCTATGATTGAAATGGTGTAGGTCCATAACGAAGAGTATTATTTCTGTTTAAGTAGTAATAGTATACCACATATTGCGTTAAAGAATCAGTTACCCGCATTATGGCCTGTTAATGAATAACGAGGGAGAGGGTCCCACTGACAGAGACCTGTCTGAGTCACAGCAGTTAGACTAATACAAGCTGAATATTCAACACTTTGTTTTGTTTTGTTTTTCTTAGCTAGCCTGTGCAGCTAACATCGCAGCCGGGGCATGGAACCTGCCTCGCCACAGAGAGAGGGAACCAGAAGACAACTTGATATCCATGAGCATGATTATGTTCTCTTCACTGTCAGCTATCAGCAACCTGATTGCACTGTTCGGTATTATACTGGTGAGGATATTTTGTATGCTTATGACGTCATTGAAAGAGATAGAGAGTGGATGACAACCTGATATCCATGTGCATGGTTACGTTGTCCACGCTGACGGCCATCAGCAACCTTATCGCGCTGTTCGGTATTGTACTGGTGAGGACATATCATATTCAGTTACTTAATACTGCGTTGTGGAGGCCAGATACGGTCGCTCCGTGTAAAATATTGGTACTCAGATGCATCAGGTTTATCTGGAATCCTGGCCGTTGGGGTCCAGGCATAGTTGGGAAAAAGGTAGGTAGATGATGTTGACGAGAGAGAGAAAGGTGGAATACAATCTGATATCCATGAGGTCATGTTCTCTACGCTGTCTGTAATACTGGTGAGGAAATTTTGTTTGATGGAGGCGTCAAGACTCAAAAAAAAAAATCTAATATAAAGTAGTTAAGCCACTCTCTACTGTGGAGCAGTGTCACGATTCAGTAAACGTTTACACCAGCACATTTTCCACCAGTAATCCCCGAACAGTACACCCGCATTTCGCCAGTTCTGTTTAAGTCCCATGTAATAGGTGGCGAGCCTATTGCCATCAATCGGGCATAAATATAGACTCCGTGGCTGCTACTGAGAAAATCCTAATGGAAATCCCAATAACTATTTGCCCGACCCGGGAATCGAACCCAGGACCTGATGCTCAGCAGTCTTTTTTTTTTTTTTTTTTTATTACAAAATGGGCCTGCTCTTGACCTCGATCACGCCTGGTGGAAAGCGATGGATGAGGTCTATGATGAAACGAGCGTGCCCAGAAGATGCCTGTTCACTCTTGCTTTGAAGGCAGACGGGTTATATGTGGGAGGGAACACAGATGCCGGCAGAGAGTTCCACACTTTGGCTGTGCGCATAATAAACGTGGAGGAGAAGCGCCGAGTACGACTTGTCGGGATATCAACCAAGTGTGGATGGTACGCCGCAGTACGTCTGCTAGTCCGGTGGTAAAAGGGTGATGGTGGGATTAGATCGTGGAGCTCCTGCGCACACTCTCCGAAGTACAGTCTGTAGAAGACCGACAAGCAGGCGACATTACGCCGATGAGCTAGGCTGTGAAGCGTTGCTACCAAAGACTCGTCGCCTATGAGCCTTTTAGCTCTGCGTTCCACCGAATCAAGTGCAGCAAGCTGGTATTTTGCTGAGCCATCCCACAGGTGACTGCAATACTCCATACAGGAACGGACCTGTGCTTTATACAAATTTAAAAGCTGTCCAGATGTGAAGTATCGCCTCACCTTATTCAGGATGCCCAGCTTTTTAGCTGCGGTCTGAGCTTTTGACTCGATGGTTGAGCCGAAGTTGAGATCCGATGTCAACTCCATGCCCAAAAGCTGTAGGCGGTCGGTAACTGGTACAACTGTACCTCGAAAAGCAGGAGACAACTGGAACTGGCTCCTTTTTGCAGTGAAGAGACATGCCTGTGTTTTCACAGCATTGAATTTGACCAGATTGTCGTCACCCCACTGGGAAACAAGATTTAGGGTCAAATTCATGCGCTCCACCATGGCCTCTCTATGAGTAGCTGTTTCCTCTCTACTGGCTCTTGCACTCGACAGGTATCTTTCTGCGACTGTGCTGTCATCAGCGTACCCGATTGCACCAAGCTGTAGCAGGTCGTTGATGTGCAGCAGAAATAAAGTCGCAGAAAGAACAGACCCCTGAGGAACACCGGCATCAATGGCCTTATGATCTGAAGAGCAGCCATCTATGACCACTCTGATCGATCGTCCACTCAGGAAGTCGGAAATCCAGTTGCAAAAGTCGGCAGAGATGCCGAATGCAGGAAGCTTAGCCAACAGACTAGCGTGCCAGACCCTGTCAAAGGCCTTTGAGATATCAAGCGATACAGCAAGGGCTTCACCGTGTTTCTCAATGGCCTCGCCCCAGCAATGCGTAACATACACAAGAAGATCCCCAGTTGAACGACCACGACGGAAGCCATACTGGTGATCGCTGAGGAGCTCATTGTCTTCGAGGTATGCTAGCAGCTTACTGTTAAGTACCCTTTCCATCACTTTGCACAGTATGGAGGTTATGGCGATTGGTCTATAGTTAGCAGGATCGGCACGGTTACCCTTTTTGGGCACTGGCTGCACATTAGCAAGCTTCCAAGACTCCGGCACCACTCCGGTTTTTAGAGAGAGGCGAAACAGGCGCGTCAAGACAGGAGACAACTCAGGAGCACAGCTCTTCAGGACTCTTGCAGGTATTTCGTCAGGTCCGCTGGCTTTATTCACGTCTAGACTGCATAGGGCCTTACGAACCTCTTTTAAGTGGATTGAGATCATCGGCATTGCGGAGCCACAGTGAGATATATTAGGTGGTATATTCGAGGCCGTGTCTAGGCGTGAATTTTCGGCAAAGATGGAGGCAAATAGATTTGCCTTCTCTTGCACCGTATGAGCCAGCGTTCCATCAGACTTCAGCATAGGAGGCAGCGTAGGCCGGCAGAAGTTCGTCTCGACCGATTTCGACAGGGTCCAGAACTCCTTGCTACCCGAGGGGCAAGACGCCAGTTTAGCCCCAATTCGTCCAACATGATCGAAACGCGCCTTCCGTAACACCCGTTTGCAATCCTTGGCGGCTGAATTGTACGCTTTTTTTGTTTCACGAGCAGGCTGACTATTGCACCTGTCACTACGGGCCGAAGCCCAGGCCTGGTATGCCTGCTCTTTGAGCAAATCGGCTTGCGCACAAGACGTGTTGTACCAGGGTTGAGCCTCGTAGCCAAGTAAAACATCAGAGAATGGGATAAAATATTCCATTCCCTGGCGAATCACGTCGACAATTGAGTCAGCGCAGTCAGAAGGATTGAGCGAAGAAAAGCAAGTCTGCCGCCATGGATAAGATGCAAAGAAGTGCCGCATCTCGTCCCAGTCTGCCGACCCATACTTCCAAACTCGCCTCGTGCCTCTAGGGCTTAAATCTGGGGGAGAACAGGAAGACACGGATTTCACCAGACAGTGGTCAGACGATCCGAGCGGAGCCCAGACCGATACAGAGTGCCTGTCCGGATCTGTTGTCAGCAGAAGGTCTAAGCAGTTGGGTGTGTGGCTATCAATATCCGGAACGCGGGTAGCTTGACCAACCAGCTGGTGGAGATCTAACGATATCGCAAACTTGCGCGCCTCTCTTCCAGCATGGTCAGTTTTCTGATACGGGAACAACCAATCCTTATGGTGGGCATTAAAATCCCCCAGAAAGACAAGCTCCGCTGTCGGATATTTGTGTTGGGCCAGTTCAGCTGCCTCTGTAAGATAGTCAAAGAGTCTTGTTGTCTCCTGATCACCGCTGTGCGACCTGTAAACACCGACATAAATTGTTTTAAGAGAGCCGGTGTCCACCAGTAGCCACAGAGTGGGAAAACCCGCAACCTCGTAGCAGCGGAGACGTTGACAGCATATGTCATCGCGGACGTACACACAGACCCCAGCCTGCTTCTTAAACTTATGTTCAAGTGAGTATCCTGGGTAGTTGAGGTACGCCACGTCTAACGGGGTCGCTAACTTAGTCTCCGTCAAAAAGAACAAGTGCGGCTTCTCGGTCTCAAGGTGGTGGTGGACCGGGTTGATATTTGAGTGCAATCCACGGATGTTAGTGAATTGCACTTTTAGCGGGAGGAAGTGCCGCCGTTGTTTAAACGTATTCTTTTTGGTTTTTCGCTTCATGGGTTTAGAGAGTTTTAATGGAATTCAAGAGGAAGCGAGACGAGTCCAGTTTACTGAACAGCTCCCACGAGCAAAGCCCGACGATAAGGAAACTCACCTGGAGACTGCGGGGACGCCCGAACCCCCCCGAAGATGCCCGCCGGGTCCTCCCTTCCAGTCGCCGACTGGCACGGCGGAACATTTCGGGATTTTTCGCGAGGTGGCGGGGCAGCCTTTCACACGTGGCTGGCGTGCTAGTTGGGCCCCCAACTTCCTGCGGTCGGCCAACGGCAGGACCGTGCTTCGGATCCCGCTACCCTCCAAAGTGAATTGCCATGACGAGGTTCACTCCTGGGCTGAGACTAGCCTTGGACAACGCAACTGCCTACTGTCGAATTCCAAAAGGCACTAGAACTCCCACGCAACGACGAAACACAGCAGGCTGCTTGACGCCGGATTCCGGTGGGAGGGTGGTCGTAAAAACCAGGCGGGCGTTAGCCCTACCACCACAGGGGAAGAATTGGCCAGTCTTATAAGGTGTTGGGTGTGACTGTCCAGGATACGCCGAGCGCTCGGTTCAATTGAGTCACTGGCGGAACAAACTGCGCTACACGAGGAGGCTTCTTCATGTATCCCAAAGTCGCGACCAATGACGCGTAGGTCGATCACGTCGCCTGCGCGTGCCGGCTGGCTGTATGTTGGTTGTGATTCCCAACAATCACGTCGCCTGCGCGTGCCGTCTGCGAGTATGTTGGGTGCGATTCCCAACAGAGGCAGTCCGTCAGTTTTAGTACTGAAAGAAATGATGAGTTAACCTTGTGATCTCCACTTTTTTCCAGAAACGCCCATCAAAGCTGCAGTGGTCACTGGTGTTCAACTCAGTGTTCATATTCTGCATTTTCCTGGTTGCCATAGTGACGTGCCTGTTCCGGCTGGATGACTTCCTCAAGGAGCCAGCGCACATCGCCCTCATCGTGTTCCTCTTGATCGGTGGGGCTTGTAAGTATCAGAGAACAGCCTACCTTTTCTTTTTGTGATGTTACGTGTTTGCGAGGCCCAAGAAACGCTCACGTGATGAGTTGGACTCGGTCCTGATTGATTAGCCAGAGAAGGCAAAATATCGAAATAGTTGGAAAGAAATGGAGGCCTTTGTCCAGTAATGTGGCAGAATAAGCTAAACTAAAAAAAAAACTAAAAAATATTTGCTTATATTCCCACCGTCGGTCGTACAGTTTGACAAAGAGCTGTCCTAGGCTAGTACAAGGTTTCAATAGAAAAAAATTAAACCGGCCATGTGCGAGTCGGACTCGCGAATGAAGGTACGGATAGGGCATGAACTGTGAAAATTTCAACTGTCTACCTATTTCGGATCATGAGATACAGCCCGCTGGCTGACAGACGGAAGGACGGACGGACGGACAGCGGAGGCATAGTAATAGGGTCCCGTTGGTTACCCTTCCGGTACGGAACCCTCTAAAAAACAGTTTCTACTGCTTTTGTTAAGTACCAATGAAATATCGTACTTTGAACGCAATCATCACCCAGAAGTAGGTGCAATATTCAAAACAAATACATATTAATAGAACCTGCGCGGTTAATCCCTCGATAACTGAAAATAACTAATTGGACCGTAGACAGAGTATCCTATAGACACCGGCAAAGCGTGTCGCAAAAAGAGACAAAAAATAAATACGTCACGAATTTAGGGTTACCGGGTGAGGAAAAATTTACCCCACAATTTATGAGAATTGGAAATTAGTACGTAAGACAAAGCCTGAATATGCCAATGACATATCCGTTACCATCGGTACGCAAAGGCATGCGATGCGGAGAAGACATGCTGCCGAACTCAAATTAATTGCGATGAGGGCAGGAGTGACGATGGATGATGATGATGTGGTTCTAAATTACTGCCATTGCTGATGTGATAGTAGGTTCTGGGTTTGTGGGTAAATAATAGAACATGTTTATTTTTAATAAGCTTTTATTGATTTAACACATTATTGTCCTTTAAATAAAACAAGCTTCGTATGTTTCTAATTTTTTGCTTAGGTTCAAATCCTTTTGTCGCGTGATGTATACGCAGTTCAAAATAGTGCATGGCAATTGCCTTAATAAGTAAAACTTTGTGGTTTCCAATAAAAGGTTGACTTTCAAAATGATTATTTATGAATTCTTCTTTCTAATTAACTTATATTCTTCTTTTTAATTCTCAAAATGTTTGCTGACGGTTTTGGTGTCCAATCTGTTCGTCCTGTAGCTACAATCCAATTCTGACGTAAATTATCAGGTTCAGGGAAACTGCAAAAAGTCATTAAATATTTCAGATATTTAATTAATACTCACTGCAGAAGCCATCATATTATTATTTCCCATAATAGTGGGTAATAATTTATAGAAAAGTTGGCAACACCAACGTTTTTAGGTTAGAATTTATAATTGAATAATAATTGTTATTTTTGTGCTTTTTAAGGATGAATCGTACGTCTAGCGTACATTATACACAATATATGAACATAATAAAATGTTACTGAATGCCTAGAACTGATAAAGAGTGGCATACTTACGAATGAAAAGACAATCCTGGAATTTTCGTTCCACTATCACTTTTACACCCTTTAACGCTACACCACACCATGTTTTTGTATAAATGGTTGAAATAGTAAGTCTAAATTGTTCAAAACAAAATATAACATAAATTACTTAACATATAACACGTAAAAACTGTATTTTAAAGGTAGACGATGGCTAGCTGCACGTCAGCTGTCAAACTTTGTTTAGCAAACTAGTGTGCTGACCTTGAAAAAACGTGGCACGCTCGATGAAACAAAAAATTTTATCGTTCTGTTTCATTTCTTTACACGACATCGGCATAAGTTGTTCTTTTTCTTGTGTGAATGCGACAAAACATATCAATTAGTCTATAGCATTCTCTGTCTACGAATTGGACTTATTGCTTTATTTTAAACCACAGATGATTAATATGAACAACCGCACGCAAAATACATGCTTGGACGTGGAGTTGCGGACTTCAGCCCGTTATCCTATATCAAACAATTGTATAAATAGCCCAGTTAAATGTATATAAGTTCAACTACTAACTAAGATTTACTAATCTTAGTTATGTTAAAGAATCAGGCGTTACGTTGCGGAATCTATGACATTACGAAAAATATTTAAAAAATGCACAATCACGTTGAGTAGGTTTGGGTTGTATAACAATTGCATATTTTTGCGGGCGGAAGGGGGGGCTGCATCCTGCATCCAGGCCTGTATCTTTTTCGCGGAATTATGATAAAATATTTTGACATTTAACTATGTTAAAGCCAAGAAATTTGGTGATTCAGTTACATTAGCTATACCGGGAGCATAATTGTGCTTTGGTTTTATTAAAAACAATTCGGAATCGGGTATGAACCGTATCAAGGCATTGCTCTACAGCAACTCATGTTTAGATCGTCCACTGCGATGGGTCCCGCGCAATTCTCTCCGTGCATTTTTTTCATGGTAGTGGACTGTTGATTTCGTAATTTTGAAGAAATATCAGGAGAGGATAATTAAGTGATAAGCGTAAACAATCAGTCGTTAATGTTCCCACTGCTGGATCACATCCTCTCTCAGCGAGCAAGTGGGCCGTAAGCCACAACACCAGCTCAGTGTGTTATGGTGGACGTCACATGTTTTCGATTTTTCTAGGACATACCGGTTTCCTCATGATGGTTTCCTTCTCTGTTTTGAGGGCATTGGTGGTGAAATAGTTTACATAAAGTCTGAACAACTTCGTAAGTCACGGCCGTCTCACTGGACTACGAGTACAACAGCTCTTCAGGAATCATCCGTCATGATACCCCAGTTTCCTTAAGGATGCAGCGCTAGGGTATCCCGCGAAATTCAAATTTTCTTCCCTTTTTTGCAATTTGTAGGTCAGTGTCACGCTTTATGTTGAACAAAATATGATTCGAGACAGTAACAAAGAACTCCTAAATTATAAATTATTTATCTCCCTAAATTATTTTTACTAATTAAAACTTTTTTCTTTATCTTTTCAGTGTACTCCATATACTACCTGACGATGATCAACAGCCTCTACCGGTTTATGAAGATGTCATACTTAGAGACTGCCATACCCATCTGAATCACCCTCGCGGGAATCTTGCCAGTATTTAACTAAATGTACTATGATTGTAACTTTATGGACTTTAAAGGTAAATCTCGCTAAAAATCGTGATTTTATAATACAGGGTAAGGGAGATCCATGCCTTAAATGTTTCCTTCAAATGGTTACCGTGATGGTAGTACCACCCTAGAAACGTATCGTCTCGGTTATTTAAAACAAATCTTTTGACCGTTAGCCACAATGCACTTTTGTATAAAACAGCGGATACCTTGTTTAACTTATTTCATAATAGCTTAGTAGTTGTTCTTGTGTAATTTTGTATATTTAGATAATAAGAAAATTATAAGAAATGCGTACATTCACGAGCAATTAAATGTACCTATACTCTAAGGTAACATTTTCTTCAACTGTATTGATACGATTACGCAATATGTCTTACCTCTAAATTGAAACCGTGATTCGACGAGCAAATCGCTTCTTAATTTTGCTAAGTGTTTACTTTGAAAATAAATTCAAATTACTTTAGTAGCTCCAACCGACTTGATGAAAACTCAGACCAACAACGTTTTGCTATGCCAAAAGATTTTTGTAGTATTGTTTTTGTGTACTTACAACAGTACATGGTTTTTCCCAAGTATGCAGAAACTATTAAACCGCACGTACATACCTTTTGCTCTGTCCACTGTCGTCCATTCGGGTGTCCACAGGATGTGGGTTTTTCTAATCAATTAAACGAATAATGCTGCCATTATAATGCCGTATTTTTTTTTCATAGCCTCTTTGAGTGTCCCACTGCTGGGCAAAGGCCTCCCCTTTCTCCTTAAAAACTTCTCTGTCTTGTGCAATATCTGGCCATGTTTGCCCCGCAAACGAGATCAGATCGTCACACCACCTTCGCCGCGGTCTACCTCGACGGCGTTTTCCTCCGACAGGCGTCCAGTGAGTGACGATCGTTGCCCATCTCTCCGGGCGCATTCGTGCTACGAGGCCAGCCCACTCCCACTTCAGCTTGGGTGAGGTGTCTTTTCAGCGTTACTGGAAGGCTTCCCTTCATGTCATGTGTTCTTTTAGGGCCCAGAAGGACTTCTAAGCATTTTGGACTCCTCTTTCGATTTCTCTGTCCTACATATCTTGAAAAGATTAGTTTTTTTTTTAAATAATATCTGGCCCAAGAATGTATACTCATCGACATATTGCAACATATCCCCGTTTACCTCGATCCCACGTTTCGTGCTGTTGGTCATGACCTGGGTTTTGGATCTGTTCATAGAAAGTCCAACCTCAAGACTTGCTGTGCTCAGATCATGGAGCATTTCTTGAAGTTCTGAAGCTGATGTGGAGAATACCACAATGTCATCAGCAAAGCGGAGGTTTGTTAGCTGATGGCCGCTGACATTTATGCCTCGTGACTGCCATGAATTGGCAATGGCAATTTGTTAAAAACCTCCTGCAATGCACTTGTGAACAGCTTAGGTGAGAGTGGGTCGCCTTGTTTGACACCTTTTTCCAGAAATATGTAACTTGATGTTGGCAGAGCTGTTTCAATAGATGGTGTCAATAAGGTCAATGCAGGTGTGCGTTACGTTTTGGGACTCCAAGGCATTAATAACTGATTGATGTTCAATACTGTCAAATGCCTTTTCATCTTTGCCCCGGCATTCGTACGGTCAACATACGTGTTTATTTGCTCTGTATTTGAATAAGTCTAATTCTACTCAATTCCAGTATAATTTACAATAAACTACCACTCAGTGACAGCAGGACATCAGTAAAGTGAATTACTTAAAGAAATCAACGTGATATAGTGCATAAACTCAACTTGAAAAGTGTTAACAGTTAAACATTTTAAATGACAACTTGTCAGCTGGTGAGTGAATGACAGGACAGTTTGCGCGCAGTGCATTGTATTCTCACGGTTCGGCAGCGCGCAGAAGTCACATTACCGCTTGCACCGACGCGCGGTGACGCATGCGACGGCCCGCACCAAAGACTAACCGACAGTGATCGCGCAACGTTTTGTACCGTCAGTGAATTGCCTCTGGGAGGACGACTGCAAAAAAAGTTTTTTTTTTTTTTTTTTTGCTGTATTGTTCTGTTTCTGAACCCATAACTTTATTTGGTTATAATGGGTGGTGAAGCTGCACACTGGGGTTGCTGCGCTAATAAAAATGAAACGAACTTGGAAGAAAAATATTTGATGTGTTCAACCTGTGGGAAATCTTACCATTACACCTGTATCTCCATTAATGAACCTCCGAATAATATTAATACTTGGAAATGTCCAAAATGTATGAGTAGTGCCCCGAAAGTAGGCCGAAACGACTCAACTCCAATTCGTAACGTCTCCATGAACAGGGGCCCTAAAAGACAAGCCATGGGCTCGCCCTCGCCTCCCTCATCGTCTAGCAATAAAGATGATATTCGCTCTGTCATTAAAGAAATATTGAGAGAAGAACTTAGCGAGATGTTAGTAAAGATAAATGAAACTATTATCAGCACTATCAACAAAGAGTTAGAACCGTTAAAGAAAGAAATGCAAGGAATTCGAGATTCAATGTCCTTTATAAACGAAAAATTTGAAGACATAAAGAAAGAACAGGAGTCTTCAAAAGAGAGTGTCAAAAACTTGGAATTAGAAAATATAGAACTCAAGGCCACAGTTATCGATATAAACGAGAGACTTGCCAACTTGGAGCAACAGTCCCGTTCAAATAATTTGGAAGTGCAATGTGTACCCGAGAATAAAAATGAAAACGTTTTCAATATAGTTACACAACTCGCGCGTGTGGTAAAGTGCGAAATAAATGATAAAGACATCTCACACTGCACACGCATCGCTAAGTCCAATCCATCCAGTGCTCGTCCTCGCTCAATTATAGTTCAGCTGGCATCACCAAAACTACGAGATCAACTACTGGCTGCAACTATAAAGTATAATCAATCAAACCCGCAAGAAAAGCTTAATTGTACCCATCTTGGATACGCAGGAC
Organism: Eurois occulta; assembly: GCA_950022335.1. NCBI lineage: Eukaryota > Metazoa > Arthropoda > Insecta > Lepidoptera > Noctuidae > Eurois > Eurois occulta. Next base: position 3,267,560 of record OX465491.1, on the reverse strand, counting down.
CAAAATTTCCGGTGTACGTTACGGAACATCTGTCACCAACCAATAGAGCCCTTCATGCAGCTACTAGGATCAAAGCCAAGGAGATGGGCTACAAGTATGTGTGGGTCAGAAACGGTAGAATATTTGTGAGGAAAAACGACGGCGCTGAATATATTCAAATCAAGAACAAAAGTAACATAAGTAAAATAGTATAAAAAGTATCATTTATTATATTTTTAATGCATGTAATGGGTCTAACTCTTATAAAATTCAAGAATATTTTAATGTATTACCAAAATTGTAGAGGTTTGCGAACGAAAACTAAAGTTTTTTACTGTAATTTGTGTTGTCAGAATTATGATATAATAATATTGACGGAAACCTGGTTAAATAGTAGCGTGCTGAGCAGTGAGTTATTTGATGATCGATATGAAGTGTACAGGAGAGATAGGGAAACAACTGGATTTCAGGGTAACAAGGACGGTGGTGGTGTGTTGATTGCTGTTAATAAACAGATTAACTCATCAAATGTTGTACATTGGCAAGGTAACTGTGAGGATCTCTGGGTCACTATTGATATATCTCTGTCTCAAAAATCTCATAAAATGGCTCTATGTGCAATTTACCTCCCTCCGCCTGTAAGTCCAGCAACTCTTGAACATTTTATCGAGCACTGCAACAAGGTTATCGACTCAACAAATATTCCTATTTGTATTGTAGGAGACTTTAACCAAGGTAAAATCAATTGGGACTTGAAAACGGTAAATGATTCTTTGCCTAAAACTAGCCAAATACTAATGGATTTCATAAATGTAAGTCAGCTAGTACAGTGTAATCACATAAAAAACTATTCTGAGCGTACACTGGACCTGGTGCTATCTTCTGTGCCCTCATGTTCAGTTAACGAATCCAACTTTTCTTTAACGGCTATCGATAAACTTCATCCTCCCCTTGATATAACTCTTTCATCAGTAAATAATCGTAATCTGCCATATAATAGCTCCAATTTTAGACCTAACTTTTATAAAGCAAACTATAAAGAAATTAATAATTATCTTAATAAGCAAGACTGGACTGAACTTTTTAAAAATACTGATCATGTAAATGACATGTTAACAATATTTTACAATCATTTATACGAAGCCATTAAAAATTTTGTGCCTGAAAGAAAACAGAAGAACTGTCGTTACCCACCTTGGTTTGACAAAACAATAATTAAATCCTTAAAGGAAAAAAATAAGTTGAGGATACGCTTTAAAAAATATAAAAATCCTATGGATAAAATTGAATTGAATTTAATTTCCAAGCGATGTGAAAAATTAGCAATGAATTTATATAATGATTATCTTAAGAATTTAGAACAGGGTATCAAAAAAAATCCTAAACTTTTCTGGAGTTATATAAAAGCTAAACGAGGCGGAACTAGTGCTTACCCACAGACTATGACTGACGGACAGACTATAACATGTAATGGTTCTGAAATCTGCAATCTTTTTGCCAATTACTTCTCGTCCGTATACACATCTGACAGTAATATGGAAATAAATAATTGCAAGACAGAGTTCCTACAAGCTCTACATAGTAATAGTCAGTGTTTGAGTGCCCCGGTAATCAACCGCGACTGTTTGCTTAAGAAACTCAAAACAATTAATATCACCAAGGGACCAGGACCTGATAGCATCCCACCGATATTCATTTCTTCCTGCGCGGCAACTCTGGTTGCTCCTTTAATGATAATTTTTAATGCGTCGTTAGCCTCAGGGACTTTTCCGTCCGAATGGAAAAAAGCAAAAGTGGTTCCAGTGTACAAATCAGATAGCAAAGATATCATTTCAAACTACAGGCCTATTTCAATACTTTCCACTTTCGCAAAGATTTTTGAATCTATTCTTTGTCCGTATATACAACATCATTTTAAATTATACCTTAGTGACCATCAGCATGGTTTTGTAACAGCGAGATCTACAACTACAAACTTAGCAACTTTCACGGAGTCATTGGTTCAGGCAGTAGACAAAAACAAACAATTTGACGTAATATATACGGACTTCAGTAAGGCGTTTGACAAAATGTCCCACGCTATACTAATCTACAAACTTGCAGCTTACGGTGTATCAGGGTCCTTACTTCAATGGTTTGAATCATATTTAAGAGATCGCAATTTCTACGTCGTTGTGAATGGATTTAAATCTTCAGAGCACACAATAACTTCTGGCGCCCCTCAAGGTACGCACTTAGCTCCAATAATATTTAATATATTTGTTAATGACCTCCCCCAATGTTTCCAATATTCAGAACCTTTTTTATATGCCGATGATCTGAAATTTGCACGCTTGATTGAATCCCCAATAGACAACGAGCTTCTACAGAACGACCTAAACAGAGTAATGGAATGGTGTGAAAATAACAGAATGCAACTGAATTCTAAAAAATGTTATCACGTTAAATTTACGAGGAAAAATAACTATATAAATACAGAATACTACATTGACCAAGTTAAAGTACAAGAGCTCGAAATAATCAAGGACCTAGGAGTACTTTTCGATAGAAAAGTAAGCTTCATACCTCACTTTGAACATATAATTAAAAAATCATCCAAAATGCTAGGCTTCCTGCTTCGTAATACGAGAAGTTTTCGTAAGAGCAGTACCAAAATAATGTTATACAACAGTCTCGTGCGTAGCATATTAGAATACTGCAGCGTGGTATGGAGACCTCACTACGCCACTCACATGCTGCGGTTGGAACGAGTGCAGAAGCGTTTTGTGTGGCACTTAGCTTTTCGTGAAGGGAAATCCAATCAGCTACCCTCCTACAAAATGCGCCTGCACTATTTCAAAATGCACACGTTATCCACACGCAGAGATGTCACTGATGCCATATTTTTGTACAAAATTGTAAGAAATCGAATTGATTGCTCTAAATTGTTGGGTCTTATTAGATTCCGTGCTCCATCTAGATATCCGAGAAATATAATTACACCGTTATGCCCACCTCAACGTAGGTCTGTACTTGGCACAAACTCACCTATACCTAGGTTATGTAAAATTCTCAACAGCTACAGTGATTTAGTGGATATACACCAGGACAATATTAATAAAATTATTAAAGTCGTTGTAAATAATTCACGCGCAGAGACTTGAATCATGTTGTAATAATAATAATAATTTTAAATCTCATTGATCCGTTTAATTTATTATACCAATTAACTTATCCTAATGTAATGTAATATTTGATCCAATTTAATTTAATTTAATCTAATTTATATACCTACTTCAATTAATTATATTTTTTTATAATATGTCATTACTTAAATTTCGATGAGCTTAATTAATGTATTTTGTTTTCCTATTTAATAATTAACTTGACATCCTTATTATTTGTGATTTTTTTTTGTTAATATGTTTATAAGTAATTAATTTGAATGTTTTAACTAACCTAATCTTAAGAACAAAAACTAACCTAAATCATAATCAAAGAATAATATGTAATAATAATAATTAATTTTGTATGTAACTCCGTTTCCTGTGCATGCGGTGTTAGCCTTTAAGTAATTGTTACACTTGTCAACGTATACCTGTCAATCTCAATGTAATGTTACGTGTAAACAATTGTTGGCTAACCTTAAGTAAATAAATAAATAAATAATAAATAAATGCCTTTGCATAGTCCACAAAGGCTAGGTAAAGTGGTTTGTTAAATTCGTAGAACTTTTCTATCAGGCTTAGTTGATAGTATAGAGATGGTCGGTTGTGGAGAAAAGGGGACGAATCCAGCTTGTTCGGGAGGTTGGTGAAGGTCAAGGATAGGACCGATACAGTTATCTATTACTTTAATAAATATTTTGTTGTGTTGAGATGAGGCTTGTAGTTATATGAGGATGTGGGTTACCTATAGATAATGCCGTATTAATTAAAGTTAATGTTTGTCATTGTATTTTAATTGGTATTGTACTGATTTATTACTCATAATATGGTATAAATAAACAAGCCGTGTATCCATCAGTATTTCTAAATGATAAACTTCCGTACAAACTTTATGAAGTAATTTCTTATCACTTTCGTTACATAAGGAACTTTTGTGAAAATGACAAACAATTGCTAAACTCAGTGGTTTATAGGCTGTGCATTGACAGAGTCAGTTTAAGATATTTAATTTTTTTAGACTACTTCGTTGCTCTAGTGGTAGCAAAAGCGACTGTTGGGCATGAGGTCCTGGGTTCAATTCCCGGGTTGTTCAAAGTGCTATTGGGTTTTTTCATCAGAAATTTCTCAGTAGCAACCACGGAGTCTGGATTCGTGCCCGGATGATAGCACTAGGCCTGCCCCCTATTACATGTGACTTAAACACAACTGGCGAAATGTTGTTGTACTATAAAGTAGGTAGACCTCTGCCTAACCCTTTGGGGATTACAGGCGTGATGTTATGTATACAGGGTGTAAACGGACCCTTCACGAAGCCGACGAACCAAGCATTCTGTACATCAAACTAAGTTACTGTACGCAAAAATTATTGCTGGGAAACGACTTTTTTTTTAAGTGAAAAATCACGTTTTATGGTAAAGCTCAATGTAACGCACTCAAAAACATTGTGCTGATGGAAGCATTGAATAGTACGGGGGTGTTAGTGGTATTTAAAGTAAAGTTATAATATTAAAAACATATATTTAAAAAAAATAATTTGAAACTTTCACCCCGCATATCTCTGTAACTAATTGGTTCCCAGGTATGGTCTACAACAAAAAAAATATCGCAATGAGGAGGAAAACATGTGCCTTTCGGCTTCGTTAAGGGTAGGTAGGTACTTTTACACCCATTAAAGTTGTATTTTCAATACAAAAATCGTGCTAATTTACATTAAAAACTCTACATCACGCATTCGTGCCACTGTTTTGTTAATTTAGTCGTTAAATATTTCGGCGGCTCCTGCTTTTAGCTCGCATGTCAGGTAGTCATAAAGTTTCTAATCAGTATTTGAATCTTATCTATAGCTAAGTACCTAGTTATCCTCATTGGCCATTGCAATGAACATTAGAAGCAGTCGCTAGGGAATTTCGACGTTATTATCATAATCAGAAGTGCCAATATGTTTAAAAGAATCTGTTGGAGATTTTTCAAAATAGGAACTAACACCGCCATACTGTATTTTCACCACAATTTAACAATGTTGATCTACAACGCCTTTCCTGCCAATGTGAACTCAAGGGCCAAGAGACTAAGAATCTTTTTTCGACAGTATAGTGTTCATGTTTTTTTTTACAATGTTTTGTTTTTCCTGAACGGAAGAATAAATCCTGTATGAACACTGACATTCTAATCAAACTATTGTTTCACAAGTACCTACTAATGTACGTATGTAGTATATGTGTATTAATAGTAAATTTTGATATAAGTGGGGAAATTTTGTTATTGCATTCGAGGCTTAATACCCGAGCTGCAGGCGAGGGTGTTATGGAGCCGCGAACTGCAGTAACAAATCCCCACGCGTATCAAACGACGTTTTTCAATACAGTTTCCAAGAAATAAAATATTAGAACGGAAAGTATTTTTGTCAGGAATTATTATTAAACTATGATTTAATTTGCTTTTTTTCCGCGGTTTACTTTCGCCAGATTGAAGAAGAAGCAAAGGTATGATGCCGCTAAACAGCCTAATATGAAAATTTTTGAATTTAGAACACAAATAAATGTTAACTTGTTCACAAAAGTAAATATTTGTTTTGAATAATCATGTTTATCTATGATATTCTATTTACAAACACAATTTAAATACTCAAAAAATATTTACACCGTAAAGATGCATGTCTGTGCCGAGATTTAATCAAAAACAATCACCGCCGATTATAGTCATTGAACCCATTTGGACTTAGTACCTATCTGTGGAAATTGTTATTTCCGCACATGTGCGGAAAAATATTAAAAATCCACGCCAACCAGTTTTCGAGAAAGTGTATTGAAAAATATTTTGTTTATATTCAAACACACATACATTTTTGTTATTTCAACACTTTTCAAAATTGTATAATTAGTACCTAGATATTACTTCAAAGCTTTTATAAAAGTTAAGTAAATTAACCAAAGAAATGTTTTATTTGTTTTGTAAAAAAATAGGCATTATGTAACTTCCATCGTTTTGGCTGACTTGCAATGTCTATGATTTTCAACGGCCGTTTTTACGAAAACCATTTTTTTTTTCAATAAATAGGGTTGCGTTTTGCTGCAACTCGCCTAATGTGAAGCGATGGTGTAACTTAGGGTGGATCACGCTTACCTAGAAGAAACCGATTCACTCGAGCTTTGAAGGGTTCCAGATTATAATCGGGTAACAGTGAAGCCTGCAGTGAATGCATATGATTTGTCATCGTGATTGCGAAAGAAGTTTTACATTGGCAGCTATTGTTATGTTTCAGTATACTTAAATGTAGTTATAATTTTTGCAGCTACTTACTGAGATTTACTTGTAACTGTATATGACCAACATTATTATAATAATAGTCTTACGTCGTGAATAATGTGCAAATACAGTGCCTTTGATGTTGTGGGTGAACTATTTATACTTTGTAAAGTAATGTACCTATTTTAAATTAAATTAAATTACCAATAATTAAGAGCTTCTAAAAATTTTCAGAACAAGTTTATCCTGTATAATTTTGTCAGAGTTTAATCTGGGTCAAATAAAATTAACTAGCGAAATGCCCCACACCCGATTGATATCGATATCTGACGAAAAAGACATACAATAATTTGTTTGACCCTTGATAATCCAGCGATGGTTCTATTAATTGTAAAGACTGTCGTATTACATAAATAATGTACCTATACCACAAGTAATAAATAAGAATCCAGTTTGCTATAACTTTTCTTTTATTTTTCAATACCCAATGCATTTAACAAAGCGTTGTACAACAATCACAAACATCAAAATTTCTATAAAATTAAATTTAATTCACATTGTAAATAATTGTTACAACATTTAAAGCGTTTATAATTGATCGATAGTTGTGCAAACATTTAAGTTATGGGTCTATTCACATTGGGCATAATTAATTATCCACTGTCAGGTAAGTCGAATGACATATTTGTTTCGTTTCATGCATTTTTTTTTACTTCAACCACCTTATGTAAGTTTAAATTATTGGTATTTGGTCGATCAAATCCACTTTTTTCTTTCATAAATATTTTTATTTTCCCTTAAACTAAAGGAAAGCAAAAATTTCATCATTTCTTTATACGTTACCCCCTCTTACATGCTTTGTTCTCCGTTCTCAAGGTGTTTACACTTTGGCAGAAGTATAATAAAACAATGCTAATATCTACAGTTTATTAATCGAGGTTTATTCGTTTTCAATAACCACAATTATAAACGGGGCGCGGGCTTTATTAAGTCCCGATTAAAATATTATTAGACTTCCTTGGAGTTAAACAACCTTGTATTTACAATAAATTTAAACATATTTCCACCATTTTGGAATTCCAATGTGAATAGGCTCATACTACATAATAATATACATTTATTATAAAACGTTTCTAACAAATAATTTGAGTACACTGTAAAGGGGAAGTACAAGTTATAATGTAGGTAAATATTCATAAAGATTTTTAGTATAAAATATAAGAAAACCCTTTATACTCTTAATTCTGCTATAAATACTGATGAATTAGTAAAAATAATCGTGAATGTTTAGGGGATTCTCATATTTTTAAGGTTTAGGGGAAGCAAATAGATTTTAAACAAATATTTCGTAATTAAATTTACACCACGAATAAAAATATATCAGAAATATCTTTTAAGTAACAATCACATAAAAAGGAATATTGTAAATAATTTTAATGTAAAACACATATTTGCAATCAGGTACACAAAATATAATAACAGTTAATCCCAAATAATAATAAAAAAAAAAACAAAAAAAAATGAGATTTTCACAAGAAAATATTTTTTTTCAAATAAGTATAATTGTTTAATTAACTATTTGCTTCCCTACAGGGGGCAGGTACAGACATGGATACGATAAACTATCAGCTAATTAAAGCGAAGGACGTATTATTGTCGTTATTTAGTTTATTTGGTACCTACGAACATTAAATACACACCCAATTAATCTAATTTATACAGTACGAACGTCGAACGAACGAACGTCGAACGTCGTTTTCTGAGAAACTGTACCTTGAATAAAATCTGATTACAAAAATTTGTTGTATACAATCAGTCAAATAAGTGTGAAATTTTATCTGATTTGTTTTGTATTTTTTTAAATACAACATTTACAAATCATGATATGGTAACGGGTCTTCTTCGATGATTTATGTAGTAACTTACGCCTTGGTAGTATTGGCTAACATATCAATCAGCAAGTTAATAGAGGCACTGACTCTGACTGCCCAGAATGCACTAGACGCATGATTAAATATCGACACGCATAAAATACATTATAGAATTTGTGATTAAAATGCCAGCTGCGATGTGTAATTTCAAAAATGTTCTCGCCATAGTTTTTTTAATAGGTAGTACATCTGCAATATCACGACAACCAATTTTAATGTTCCCATCATTATTACTATGGCATTTAAGGATACTAAAACAGTCACAGGCTATTTAATACATGAGTACATTTTCTAGATCGCCCACTAATCTAACATTACACAAAATTTTATTCCACATAGAGATTATAACAATCGTTGCTTGACAACTAGATTTTTTTTACCGTTTTTATTTAGTAAATTTATTTTAATAAATGAATTAAGTGTTTGTCTAAGATATTGATAGATATGAGACTGAGTGATATTTTACCTTTATTAAAAATTATAAATACAAAAAATATTCAACAGACTTTGATATTTAAATATATATTAAATGTTCCTGCAATATAATTATGTTAAGCTCCTCTTTGTCAAACCCTATGACCGTAATATATGTCAAAATTACGTAAATGATATAAAAGATATGTAGATTTAGTATGAGAGTATAGAATAAAAATCTCGAAGTGTTACATGTATATCAGTTAAAAATTAAATGCTATTAAATATATATTTATATAGAAAGAGGGTAAATATTTCATAAAACTGAATTTCAATTTTGTATAATTTGAAGTATAATTAGGGAAAAATTGCAAACCGCAACAGGTATTTATGGCAATACCTGGAATATTCGAGAATTTTATATTTGCATTATTAATTTTAATAAACTCTATGTTATACCATAGAGTAGAAGAAAATGTCACACAAACAACTAACCGTACGTCGGTTGTCGAAGAAACATCATCTAATAACACCTAAGAGTTATTACATAACAAGCGGCAATTGCTTTGAAAACATTTTGTATTTCTGCAACAAACAACGGGATTGACACAACGTCCAAGGGCTACGCCAGCTTATGGGCTAGGGGGGCAGAAGAGTGTGAGTAAAAATTGATTTTTAAAACAAGTAAATTAAAATAGACGTGGTAGTACGTTCTGTCACTACTCGTAGCTGTCTTGGAACGTATATACACGCCACCGCCCATGAAAGGGTTAAGGGTTAAGTTTACTATCCACGGCTGCAGCTGAAGTTCTTCTAAGAATCTAAAATGCAATAGCTACTTCAAAAATGTTACTTGTGTGTACTAATTTTGAAGAGCTATTTGAAAAGCCTAGGAACTAAAACAAAATTTAAGCTCTCCACTCCAGACAAGTTAGCTTTTCTTTAGTCCTTTGATTCAGAAGTAGGTGTTACTTAATCGACTTGGGGCAATTCTTTTTAGAATAAAACGAACTAAGGCTCCAAGAGCGAGCGAAGCGAGCTCGAAAATAACAGTTTACCTTGTAGAGGTTAGAATTGTTTCGTTCGATCCTTCTTATACAGGAATTTCTTGGTCGACTTTTAGACAAATTCAAGAGAAAGTAGTCTGAAGAACGAGCGAGGTGAGCTCGAAAATTTTAACAGTACCGACCTTGGAGTGGTTAGAATTGTTTTGACCTACCGGAGTTACCTGGGCGACTTATAGACAAAGTTAAGATTCAAGAAAAAATAGGCTGCAAAAGCGAGTGAAGCGAGCTCGAAAACGTGTATGTATGTAATTTGAGATCAAAATATCCACATGCTCCATTTTGTGCAACCCTTGTGTATATGCTATAATTGCATATTAAGGTCTCGGTGCAAGGGGCTCCTAATTTATTTCAGACTCTGTCTATATATCGGTCGATCATGTGAAAATCGAATAAGACTGCAAATCCAGGGGCAGAAAAATGGAACCTATGTTATAAAAGTTTTTTGCAGGGTTCAAAGCACGGTGGTGGTTTAAAGAAAATGTGTAAGTTTGTAGCGGTAGTCAATCACAGGCTCATTTTAAATCTTTCGAAACATTTAAGTTTGAGTGATACTATTGTACGCTACAATGTATTACAATTCAATTCGGTCAAATCCTGAGCCTCTAGGGCAGGGGCAGCTGCCCCACCTCTGCCCCCCCAGGCGACGCCCATGACAAGCTTTTAAGTGGCGTATGTCAGTCACTTAGGTACATTTAAAACTTGTCCATCAATTTGTTGCAAAAAATGTGGATTTGTTTTTCATCTCAACGACAACCGATTTAGATTAAAAGGTGATATTACAAACTTCACAACATAAATGATGACCACTTAAATCTACAAAATGGAAGACAAATCTTCATATCAAAATGATATAAAATAACATTTTACTATACATTTTATACAAGTGCCGTATAATACAATTATAGTAATAAAACGATTTTTGACTTTTCACAACCAGTATAAACTATAATTTTTCTTTTTTTTTAATGTTTACATTCATTAAAAAGTTTGAAAAACTCCCAATCCAATTTTGCATTATCAGTTTATTTTTCTTTCAGAGGACTGAATTTGCAGTTGGCAGAAGGTACTTCAGATTCAGTTTCACAAATTAATATTATGACTTTATCTCATCACTTATAGATTTTAAATAAAGTAAAAAAATCTTGAATTTCTACTTTTTCCAACATTTTTTTCCTCAAATTTTGGACTAGGAGCTGTACTTTTTAAAAGCATATGTAATATTTTTATATCAATGAATAATTTAGGTTAGTAACGCACTTCTTATTTGTCAGATAAATAACATTTAAAATAAATTAATAACTAGATATTATTTATTTCAGTTACTTTAAATAAAAGTAGCACAAACCAACATAATAATAAAAATTACATGATTTTACGAAAAGTATACATTTACCAAATGGCGCTGCTGATACTCGAAATGAATCGTCGTATGGCATGGCATATTCATTATCTTGCTATATACATATCCTTTCCTCCTTGATTTTTCAAGATTACCTACATACGCTCCCATTCTTGATGATGTCACAATGTAAACTTAGGTAATTCATCGTAATCATCTGCCTAGCCTTTTCCCAACTATGTTAGGGTCGTCCTCCAGTCTAACCGGATGCAGCTGAATACCACCAGGACCAGTATTTTACATGGAGCAACTGCCTATCTGACCTCCACAACCCAGCTCCTGGACGGTGGAGGTCAGACAATACAATAACCCTTGGTATAACTGGTTTTCAGAGTATTGGGCCTCTGACTACCCGTGCCATGTAACTGTAAATGCGTACCTACCTACCATCAGCGCCAACGATGCACTGATTATGTACTGATAATGACAGTTAAAAAAGACAGATCTGTATAATTTGGTCCTTTAACTCTTCTTCCTCTTAATCATAATCCTTTTACGTTATTTTATATCCGCTCTTCATATTGAGAAATAAATAATGGATTGCCATTCTTTACTTCTCCAAAGCTCACTTGTTTTATGTAAAAAAATTTAAAGAACCGAAAATCATCACGGATTGAGAAGAATATTTTCTGATATGTTTAATTCTATTTAGCAATACAATATCAACTTTCTATACGATATAGTTTTCCTACGCTTTAGTAAGTAACGCCATCTATCGGTACATACGGCTAAACACTGCTATTACATTGGCAGTTATCAAACGATAATTTTGTCTAGGACTATATTCAGAGCCCTACAAAAACCTCTGACATGAGTACAATTGAATTTCTTGTATTTTCTCTTGACACAAAAATTATATTGGGTCAAATCAAATTATTAAATTTACTCGTACATATGTTGAGTTTCGATACATACACCTTAATAAAACAAAACAAAAATGACGACGATGCAGGTTTTTTTTTTGTTTTATCATATATTTTGACCCTTTATAATTATTCAAATAATAATTATAATTAAATCTCGTATTCGAGTCACAACTCCCGTGCTTGTTACTTGGTGGAGAAGATAATATTCTATGAGTAGGCAATTATAAAAGGAACTATTTACAGGACACCGTCTTCATTGATTGATATCAAGTAGCTCCTGATAACCACGATGTAGTATATGTTTATAGCTGAAAATTTATAAAGATACATTTGAGTATGGGTACGTGCTACCATGGTGCTACACACATATTCGGCAGTATTTATTGAAGCATTATTAACCTCTTGAACGCCAGCTCCACGCTAAGCCAAAATTTCACCTACCATTTTGCAACATATTTGTGTCGTTCGGCGTAAAAGACACGCGCTCTTGTCACGTATATGTGACAATGACGTTCAAAAAGCTAAACATGTTCAGCTTTAATTCGGCTCGTGCCGATCAGCAGACTTCATTCGGTATCTACCCTCGCTTTAGGCCCGGACTCTCGAAGCGGAGATTAGAGGAGATGCATAGGAGCTAGGGTGTATCCACCGAAGCTGTGAAGAGACTACTGGCTAGCCCCGAGCAGAGATGTGTGTACAAACTACTCACACCCAGTTTAGCGCGATCTAACATGAAAGGTGTTCACCGTCTCTCCTCGTCTCTACAGTGTGCTTTTTCGTGCTTGGCCTCCGGCTGCCTTGCTCTGCTAGTGCTCAAACATTTCCACTAAAGTTAAGCGGAGTCGAGAAGTGTAAATAATAAATTCTATTGGTGGCTTACAACATCTTTCCGCTCCTCTCCTAAAAATATTTTGATTTAAAAGATGGAGTGTCCATGGAGTTTATTTCCATTCTTCTCCATAGATATCTTTTTTTTTTTTTGGAGGGTGGGAAATCATCAAATGACCCCTCCCGCTCTGGGCGGAGCGGAAGGGAGTGTCAGACTCTTACTGACTAAAAACCACCCATGTTCCTTCTTTGGCCCTTTATGTTCCAGGGCCGCGGTATCTCTTTCGAACAGTCCCGCAGCCCTGGCTCTCCATAGATATCTACGCTTTGGAATGGGCAACTACAGTACTTGCAAAAATTGTTTTCCCTTGTGACTGGAAAAGTGGCTGTAACTGTCTTATTCAAATAAATAAATGCTTTGAGTTTGAGTTTCTCCTCTCTTCTTTCTTTCTTCCGCTATAATGGAGTCCGGGCCTAATTATGTTCAATTCAGCTCCGCACAATTCGAACTAATTCAAGCATCTTTTTTTTCGAACGTAAGTATATCTACCTACACTAATTCTCGTGACCAAGGAGTTATAGACTTACCGAGGAACATGATCTGAGCGATGACGTATCCAGCGTCCATGTGGAACAGGGTCTTGAGGAAGCCAATGATAAACAGCACCAGGAATATGATCCAGAAGATGCAGTACTTCTTCATGAGGCCCACTCTTTCCTGAAAATGTACAATGTATTGTTAATTAGTACTCATCTACATGCCACAAACAATCACCTGACTCAAATTATTTCGGTGAATTATATTATATCTACCTTTGTTAATTTTTAGGGTTCAGTAGCCAAATGGCAAAAAACTATTATAATTTCGTCATATCGGGTTGCCCGTCTGACCGAATATTATATATTGTCCTCGTTTTTAGTTTTATAGAAGAGTTTGAGATCAGAGCCTATTCACACGATTACGCCAAATTATAAAGGCAACGAAACGCACCTCTACTGTTGACACTTTTTATCGCAGGCGTCAAGTAAGTAGTTAAGTTAAAGACCACAAATAAATTAAACAAAACTAAATGTTGTTTGCAGTCTTTTGGTGTTCCATGACGTTGACATGGGCTGTTAAAAAACAAGATGGAGGTTTTAATTCCGATGACAGCCGCGCACCCAAAGATTCGTACAGAGCCTATTAGTTATATCCTAAAACAAATCATAACAGCACACCTGTAATCCCGAAAGGTTAGGAAGAAGTGTATCTATTAGTACCTACACAAACTTTCCGTCACTTATGTGGGTATAAGTCCCATATAAAAGGGGCGAGCATATTGCCATCAACCGGGTAAAAATCCAGATTCCGTAGCTGCTGCCGAGAAATTCCTTATGGTAAAACCCAATAACACTTTGACCGACCTGAGAATCGAACCCAGGACATCGTGCTCAGCAGTCGCTTGTAACCTCGAAACCAAAGAGGCATTAAAACAAAACGCTAATAATTCCGTGCGGCCCTGCATGTATATCCGAGAACAAAATAAATCACAATGACGTCCAAAACAAAATGGGGGAACCTCACCTTATACCCAGAATACACAAAGACCAGATCCAGCAGGAACTTGATGAACAGTAACACCACCAGTAGCACAACGATGGTGTATACCACGGAGGACAGGCCGGAGTCGATGTCATCACGCTTCATCTGCGCCTCGGTGGGATCCCGGATGTTCACCGCGAAGTTGATCAGCAGGAGTGATAGGATGAATGTTACAATCTGGAGGAAAAAAGGAAGTTTTTATCGGTACCAGCGTATCATATTTTCCAGTGATCGGACACAAGCATGTGTTCTGCGAGATGGAATAGGCCGTAAACCACCACGCGACCCAAGTGCGGGTTGGTAGACGTCACTTGGCTGCGTATTGTTGATTGTAGGATATGCCGAGTTCCCACACGATGTTTTCCTTCACCGTTTTGAGAGCAGACTGTTAGTCTAGTACATATTACAGTCACACATTAGTGGTACCTACAAATGTTAAATAATATATAAAATACTTTCATTTATATTGCAAGCAGTAGGTTTGCTATTCACATGAAAAATAGCCCTAGGAAAGTGCCTAGTAGAAACTCTTTTAAGGAAATAAAGTACTACTTACGGAATTGATACATCCCATCACAATACATCCTGTCCTCAGGTCGAAGATAAAACAGAACTTGTCTAGCACTGGGAGCTCCATCCTTGCCTGAAACACATGGTAGGTCGATACTTAAAAAACTATAACAAATATATGTATTTACACTCACGCCTGTACCCGGGTTGGCTGGAACTACAAAACGCTACCTGCTACGATTTTTACATGCTTGTTTTTCGTCCACGTTTGTACATCCTGTGATACAGGCACATCGGTTGCGCGTACTATGCACCTGACTTTTCTAAAGAACATCAAAAATAAGGCGTTTCCACAAAATAAGAACTATACCAGCTTGTTACTGTCCCACTGCCAGGCGGATCCCTCTCCTCATAGAGAGGAAGCATTGCTCAAGGCGGATTCATGACTTCAGACTTAATTAAAAATCCAGATATAAGTAGGTTATCTAGGTACTTAACGTGAATGAAAAATTATACAAACCTTTTTTCACCTGTCTTCCTCTTCTTAGCAAGTATTGTGTAGCTGTCTATGGATCAAGCACATAAGGTCGAAGTCACACAGCCAGGAGGTTACACTATACGCTATTCACCAAGGGAACGTATGGACAAAGCTCAAATAAAGTGACAAAGTCAGTGTGGGCATAGTAAAATAAAAAGCCAGCAACGCTATAGGTATGGTCCTAGCGAGCAGAGCAGCACTAGAATTTGTGCTTAGTGCTCAGCAGGTGTGGCTTCGACCTAAGTGTTTTCGAGTATAAGTAGCAACGATGTTCTATCGAATAGATATAATCTTCGGTACGTCTACCAACAGCGATGATAACAGTAGCTTCTACTGCAACAAGTTTCGTAATCCATTTTGATTTTTTTCAGCAGTGGATGTTTGCGGTTTATGATGGTGATGATGATGATGCTATAGATACAGACGTCCACACTTATTGCGTCCGTCTTACAAAAACGACGAAATCAATAAATGCACGCGTACATAGCTAATCGTTTTCGCAGCTGGTTTCGTACAGAAAAGCGTGGCAATGTGTTGATGAGAAGCCTGAAAGTATCATGATTAAGTATAGATGTATAGTACCTTTTATTTCTCTTTTATTCCCAGTTAAGCTTGAAAGATGGAAAAATTCGGTGATGTTTATTCAAGTTGGTGTTCATGCAAATCAGATTAGTTTACAAACGATTAAGCGGCAGACTAACGTCTGCTTAAATGCAAATCAAAAGGACAGAATATTTGTTACGATTCAATTGTCTTTATTACGTTGTTACTAAGTCGTCAAGACAGAAAATTTTGTTTTTATTTGGAACACTTGGAACACCAGCCTTCTCAAATCTCGCACTCTACGATGTCGCTGAAGGTATGACAACAATTCTTCCAACTATCTGGTAACTACGAACAGCGATCACTAATTCAAAGATAGGTATTATATTAAGTCTAGGTAGACCGTATGTCTATGGAAATGTTCCTCTGATGGTTCATTGTAAGGATCAGCTGACATGGTCACAGTCTCAGACATTTTACTAAACACATGTTAACCATAGTAAAAATTAAGCATTTATTAAATCCTTAGCAGTTAAAGAAGATTTGGTGGAGGTGATCACGATTAAAAAAAGTAAACACTTCACGAAGTGACACTTGATTCTAAATATTTTACTGATTAAAAGGATCAGATAAGAATATATAAATATTTGCCTTTTTCATTTCAGAGGAAATTTATAATCACATCTACTCCAAAAAATCAGCTGTAAGTACCTAATCAATAAAGATCTAGCGGCGAGCTTTGTTTCGTCAATCTCTACAAGAGAGTCTTCGCACTTTATACTGTAAATGTCAAATATTCATAGTGATCTGGCAGTATTTATGCTGAGACTAGTATTCACAGTATTTATGTCTCAGCATAAATACTGCCAGATCACTATGAATTTTAGAAACAATTCAAGTCTCGCCTAAAACTGTGAATCAATCAATCCTCACTTAATTAATCTTAGTCCAAAGAAAGCAAACGCACAATGATAATCTTTTCAACGATAAACAAATTAATAATACTTACCATTATCTGATTAATCACTGGAAACACAACACTGGGCAGTCCCTCGTCTCACGATATAATACAGGGGTATGACATTTTAATAGATTCACTATTGGAGCGACAGCTTCACTTGGCAAGGCGGCTATGATTGAAGTCAGCACGCTAGACGCTAGTTAAGGGTAGGCTTTAGAATACGGTGTTATACATTTGTGGATAAATTAACATGCAGGTTCCAATGAGATAGAGATGTCTTGTAAAGAGATTCGAAATGAAATGAGGAAGAGAGACGGCATTAATCTTCATCTTCCTGCCCTTGTTCTATGTTACTTGGGGTCGGCGCAACACGTTTTTTTTTCCATTCTCCCCTCTCAACCGTCACGCAATCATTTACTAATTTTCTTTCATATCATTCATTGTAGGTAATAATATCACAACATAGCTTTCTTTCTAAGCATAACGATGGCAAAAAGTTCAAAAAGTATGTTTGGTCCAAACACAAGGCTTTCATCAGTTTACTGTTTGACCAAAGTAGAGTTTAAATACCACTTTCGTAAGATTATTGATTAGCCATATCTCTTTAAAAGCCGAAAGTCAAGAACAGGATCGACATGATCAGGTGCATTTTCTTTACCAATGGCTCAATTGTTCGTTCAACCACTTTTCATTCTGATTTCAAGTATTTCCACATCATTTGGTTGCTACATACTTAAATACATTACCGATTTCTAGCTTGAAACTTCTCTAAAGAACTCAGACTTACCTATCTGCCCTTATCCCAATTTATTTGAGGTAGGCGCAGCATATCTTCTTCTTCCATCTCCATAGTCGCCTCTCTAGATATTATAAACTTCTAAAATAATCAAGCATGGGTCTTAGCCTTAACACGGAGGCTGTACGGACCCTGCGCAGTGCGATACGAAGCTCCGATCGATATCATTCGGCCGCTCCCGCCTTTCGATATCCTGCCGCCATTATTATGTATATGTATATCTGTAATATGTATAGCCTCGCTTCTAATGTACACATATCTACGTATAGGTGAAGCGTTTAGCACGTAATAGTGTCTCGTCAAACGGTAATGGCCATAATGAGATGATTTCTGTGTATTCTGGCTATAGCGTTCAGCTTCGGGTTTGTTGATAAGAGTTAAGGTAGTTTTCGCAGCGTATCAACTGTAGTTGACATCATAATGACGCTTCGAAGGGTTAGGCAGAAGGGTACCTATTTCGTCAATTTTGTTTTGCCATCAACCGGGCAAAAATTCACACTCCGGGATACTTCTATAGACATGAAATCTACAGGTAACAATTAGAGAACGAGCTGTACCTATGCAAATACACATTTGAATATGCTGTTTTTTTTAAGATAATGCATGTTTTAGCTAAAATAGGCTGACCTTAAATTGTTTGGGTACTTTTTCTTTAGTTTTAACTGTATCTAACTGGAAACATGCAGAAATTTGTGAAAAGAATCCTATCCTACTTCTGATAATTTGGAACGATAATAATCAATTATTAAAGTTTTCCAGAAAAAAAATACATAATAATCTCGTTGAAAATGCAGTAAATTATAAAAAAAAAACATAATTTTGAAGTACTTATTTCAAGTTTATGTTGCATATTTTGGCACTTTAGTTGCATATTTCGATCATTTAAGTACATTGCATTTATTTGCAAGCATATTTCGACGATTTCATGATGCCTATAATCTGGTCTTGAGTCAAGCGTTTACCACGTAATAGTTTCTTGTCAACGGTAATTGTCGCCATGAGATGCTTTCTGCGGTTTTTGTGTTGGTGGTGAGGTTTTTCGCAGAGTAACTTGTGTTTCTAAGTGGGAACTAGCTGTTAAATTATGTTTAAGAATTTCTGGACCTCGTATGTTGAAACGATGCGATGAGTAACTTGCCGATAAGCACTGTTAAAGAAAAAGAAAATCTATGAAACTAGGCTCTAATTTTAACGTTGATGGAGCATTGAAGATAGAGCGTTATTTCAATATACAACCGCATTCTCCACATTCCCATAATCCATACTAATATTGCAATATACAGGGTGAAGGGACAGCTCTCCGGAGACTAATGGGGTGAATAAAGTAAGTACGTTACCGGTCAAACTCGATTTCAGTCCAAACTAGATTGGCCTAAGCCAAACTGGTTTACTGATTTATTGTGTTAGGATACACTAACCCAAGAAAACCAATTATACTACGCCAAACTTAGATGTGGCGCTCGCCGGTCGCTGCCGCGGCACCGCACGCTACGCTTGATCGTTTTGTCACAGTTCAAACCTTTTTTTTTTTCCCGGGGTGGAAAATCCACACGGATGACCTCCGCCCTGGGGCGGGCGGACGTGTCTGTCGGACTCTAACCGACTAAAAACCACCCCGGTGTTCCCTTCCCACACTTGCACCGGGGATCATAGGAACTAGTGCGCCTTCCACGATCCCCGGCTAGTGCCGGCCCGCGTCTGGACAGTTCTAACCCATTTAGACGAGGTGCTCTATGATCGCCCTTTTGTAATGAGCCCTAGTTTGGCCAAGGATCAACTAGTTTAGCCTGAAATCGGGTTTGACCGGTAACATTCTAATATATCATACAAAGATGCACGGTCCAAGAAATTATTTCAGGAACGTTATGGCAATCCAATAAAAAATTGTTTTATTTCCTCATAGGTAATGTATCGTTACCGTGGCAAAACGCACGTATCGAACAGCAAGCGCGACGACAGGTGCGATGAATTCTGTAGCTAGGCAGGAAATGAACAGCTGATTTCACGCGTCTTTCGCTGAGTATTTCAACATCCATTGTTGTTTTATATTTTACTAGCTGTTACCCGCAACTACGTACGCGAACCTAAGCGATTTGCTTAATATAAGTATTTTTAGTCAGGAGGTGTAAATCCCTTAGTTATTAGTCTTATATTATCGTACAGTCAATGGAATGAAGGCACGTCCGAGCCGGCCGTCGTCCCATTGAGAGTGAAGTGAAGTCTGAGCTACTCTTAGAGAGCCGAGAGCCGCGCATGCGCGCAGACAACCGACACACTCACACAGCAGCTCCACTAGCACGACCGCGCGGTGTAAACGTAACGTAAATAGCAACCATTTTTTTATAACCGAATAAAAAACGCTGATGGGCCTAGAATCTTGTATTGAATCCATGGTAGAAGTTTGTGTCACGATGTCCCTTATACCGTGTAAAATTAATTGTAACCTTAATGCAATCAGAAACGACGGCATGTCTACTTCGGCCGTCGATCCTTTCGGACTGAAGTCTGAGCTTCATACAGTACAGAGGACGAGAGCCGCGCATGCGCGCAGACCACCACGCAGTAGTTCTACCATGCTAAACCTATGACGGGTCATCATCATTATAAACCACTTTAGCTATGGAACCTGGAAGTGGGGAAAAATAATCAATTTTGTCATACATTAAATTTGTTCACAACTTCACATAAGGAAAAGGATTTTTTTTCCACAATTTCAATACTAATTCCATACTAAAATTTGATGAGCACAATGACCTCATTATGAGGTTTAAGATAAACTATGGTTGTAATCTTGGAGAAAATCCAGCGATTTTTTCAAGAAAAAGGTTATCTATATCTATGCAAATTTTTGTATCAAAATAACAGCATTTCACTAAATAATAATAAATAAATAATAAATATCCCTGGACATTTCACACAGCACCATCTAGTCCCAAGCTAAGCAACCTAATGCTTGTGTTAGGGTAGCTAGATGGCTGATAAACTACATATATACATTTTTTTTTTTTGTAAATACATACATATTATAGATAGAAAAACACCCAGACCCGGAACAACTACTTGTAGGTCATACAAATATTTGTTCCGTACGGAAATCGAACCCGCGACATGCAGCGCAGCAGTCAATCGCTTGACCACTGCGCCTGAATGCATATTATGAAAATATATCCGTCACTTTTGCTCACGGCTCACCCGCGTGGATGTCCAAAAATATCCGACGGGAACGTACTACCGGGATAAAAAAGTAACCTATAGGTTAATCCAGGTTACGTTAACAAACATAGTTGCATATCTTCATCCCCCTTTTTAACCCTTCTGGGGCAGAGTTATCAAAACTGCTGAGACACGTATAAATCAATTTTCAATAGTCAGTCTAAACACAAAATTTGAAGATCCTAACTTTAAAACTGACAGACTTTCATATAAACTTCCATGCCCTATTTTGCCCCTTTAGGGGTGGAATTCCTACCATTGTGAGGATCGCCCGGAGGACACGGTGGAGCACACTGTGGAGGTCTGCCCCGCTTGGGCGGAGCACCGCCGTGTCCTCGTAGCGGCGATTGGCGGCGGCGACCTCTCGCGTCCGGCCCTGGTTCAAGCCATGGTTCGGGGCGAGAGGGAATAATAATATAATAATATTTTTTGTGACAACCAATACATCGCCATCTGATCCCAAACTAGGCAGAGCCTGTACTATGGCAACCAGACAACTGATAAACATACTTATATATTTCTAAATACATACATATTATAGATAAATGGAATGAGAAGTCGTCACCTCAGTCATGCTAGCGAAGGAGGCGGCGGAACGTGAGAGGAGAGAACCTCACGTCCCAGCCGCCGCGGGAGAAGCACCGGGCGTCGGGGGCCACGTCGTGGCTCTCGGCCACCGTAGGCGCGGGCCTGTGGACGGTGAGTAATGGGCTAGCTCGCCGTCCGTCCGTCTTATGACGACAGGCCGTGTCCACGGCGCGTCCACTCCGCTCAGAGCGGGAGGAGTCATTTGATAATTTACCATTCCAAAAAAAAAAAAAAAAGGGTGGAATTCCCAAAAATCCTTTCTTAGTGGATTTCTTAGTGGACTCTTCACAAAGAACACACCCTCGGTGACCCAAAAACGGACGTGTAACGTAAATTAATAAATTTTAAACATAGGAGCCAAAACTCTTGGAGCCGAAACTTTTGGGGGGCAAATTAGAAAATGGAAAAAAGTTTGTAAACTATGTATATCGTGTTCCATATCAAATGAAAGGGTTCGTTGTGAGCATCTCAAATATATTTTTTACAATATTAAGATAAATAGTTTTGAAGTAATTTAATAAAATAGGCGAAAATTTACCATTCACCCCCCCCCCTCCCCCTTAATTCCAAAACGCCAGGGCCGAATATTTTGAAAAAAAAAACAAAATATAGTTCCTTGCCTATAAATTACCGAAAAACCTATTAGAAATCTATGGTACCAAATTTGGGTCAGATTATTAACAGAATTGAGATAATTAACGTTCGAAACCCTCTCCACGAGAGTCGATTTCATTTCTCTAGGACCCGCGGTTTGGACTGTGCGTTGATCATGTATCAGTCAGTCAGGACTTTGAAATTTATATTGGGGGATGATTTTGGAAAAACTGTTATACACATTTCTCATAATTTTAACTGAAGAGTCCGTAGACTTTCAAGTCATTCGACCCCGAGAATAAAAAGTTTCACAGAAAACTCAAAACCCCATTTCACCCTCTTAGGAGTGGAATTTCGAAAAACCCTTTCTTAGTGGATACTACTCTTCACAAAGAATACACCTTCTAAATTTCATTGATCTAGGACCAGCGCAGCGGTTTGGGCTGTGCATTGATATATCAATCAGTCAGTCAGTCAGGACTTTGAATTTTATATGTATATATGCGTACAGAGAATGTAATTTTACATTGAAATAAAGGGCTTAGTCGCAAAATGTCTCTTTCGTAAAATGTCTACTGGTCGTGTAATGTAACTGTAACTGAAAAAACGATTAAAAAAATGAAAATTTCCCTGTTAGTTGGAACTTTGATCTCCAATATCTCCTGTGCATTTCGGCTACGATAAGAGTATTTTTACACCCATATTATAATATCCTCATTAGGTACAAATGCGGATTGAAAACTACAGCATTTTAATTTCTATTCGATAAAAACAAAAAAGTTACGATCAATCGTTCAAAGTGTTAAAGCTGGTGGAAATAAATAAGGGTGGAGTAACGATTGAAACCAGCACACACACATTGACCTAAAAAACCTTATTAACCAATCGTCCAAATCCGGCCCAAATTATAAACACGACTTGATTTTGGAACGGCCACAGAACGGTCATCGACGTTCGACTGTACCTGTTACAGACTAGAACAGTAGGTCAACATCAGATAAAAAAGAAGATGAAGAGATCTAGGGCACAGCTAGTAAACAACATCTTTCATCTCACCTTCAGTTTTAAAACAAACCCGACTCTCTGTGTCCACGATTTGAAACCATCTAAGAATCTATAATTGTGTCATAGAAGTGTTCTGTTCAGGGTACTGTCATTAAACCGTTTTTGACCCACAGCTGGGCAAAGGCACCCCCAAGTATTTCTATGTACTCTTTACACCTCAACTTTATAAATTACGCCCGCGGCTACGCCCCACAAAATTATAGTCTACTAGCTGTTGCCCACGAGGAAACAAAAAAAAGAAAAAGATAGTTCCTTCCCCATCTATCTATCTCCTTGGCTCATTAAGATTACTTGGTTTCATTAAGATCCGATCAGCCGTTTAGTCGTGAAAAGGTAACAAACAGTTCTAGATTCTGATGTATAGACACATAACTGTATAGTTTCATCATATTCCATTCAGTTGTTTTTTCGTGAAAGAGAAACAAATATCCATCCATTCATCCTCACAAACTTTCTCATTAATAATAGTAATCAGATAAAATAAGTAAGACAATATCTACCCCCAATCGTTATCTGTGAAACGTCTATATTATAATCTACGCTGCCTAATTATTGCCGTGACTCGAACCGCGTACACCGAAGTGACGTAGTCGTAGCGTAACGATCTAGTGTCAAACATGCGCCCGCGCAACGTGCTCGCGTTCTGCGCGGTTATCGCCGTCGCCCAGTCTTCGCTACGAACTGGTATGTCCTTGAATTTAATCAATTTTACACTGGAATTAATTCTAAAAGTCTATTGTTCATTTGATTATATTTTAATTTGGTTTAAAAGTGGTTTTAGTTTTTAGGTTATGTTGTTAATTTAGGGAATTACGTGTTCAAGGTTCAGTCTTATTTACTGTTGTATTGTCATTAGGATGAATGAGTGTTGTGTTAGAGAAGATACGTATTATTATTGTGCATATCCTTTAGGTTTTCTCTACTCAAAATAAAAAGAGGTAAATATTGTAAGTTTGGATGTAGTGGGGTAACTAATCTTCGCAAGTTCTGGTCCGATTCCGAAAATTATTTCACTAAGTAATGGGAAGCACCTACGTTATCCCCGAGTGGCATTTTATTAGGTTATATTTAAAACATTTCCGTGGCATAATTCCCGTCCATAAAGGACCGAAGCTACGGACAAATATTTAATATTTAAACTTATACTGTTACTCACGGAATATCTTCCGTGATTGTTCAGGTTTTTTTTTGTTATATCGGGAGCTCAAAGTCATGAGCAATCACGGATTATATAAGTGACAATATACGTTTAGTTTTAAAACGTGAAAGATTAAAACAGTGTTAGTTAATTATTAATATTTAAAAAGCATAACAAGATAAATAATGTTAACATGAGTAACTTTATTTAAGAATATGATAAATAGATGTTTTACGGCTTGCCACCAAACGTAATACAATATACCGATTCGGTCTGCGTGAGTAATTGATGACTAGGTACTAATCGTTACTGACCGGTAAAATAAGTAGCCATTAAAACCTAGCTAACTATTACAAAATAAAAAGAAAATTAGCGGGAAATCGGGCGTAAACGAAAAGTAAGACAGAGACAGCGGGTTAGCATAGCGCCTGAAATTGTGGGCAAAGTTGTCGCTTAAGTTATGTTTGAGTCCTTTAGAATTGGGGGCAAGTCTATGGCCATTAATGTCCACCAAAGATCATTCAAAACCGGTAATAAAAAAATACCTCATTTGAATAGCAATAGTAAAATAATCACAATACAATAAAGCTAGTTATCGACGCGCCGCGCCGACTGCCTCGTTGGTCGAGAAAAGGGTTCGATTCCCAGGTCGGATAAAGTGCTTTTCTGTTTTTCCATCCGGAATTTCTCAATAGCAATCACGTAGTCTGGATTTATTACAATAGGATCGCCTTATTTCATGTTACTTAAACATAACTGGCGAAATGTCGGTGTACTTAGGTACTTGGTATGCTTCTGCCTACCCCTTCGGGTGTTACAGATTGCCAGGCGTGATATTATGTTATGTAATTACAGTAAAGTTCTAGTACTTATCAAGTTACTTTTTTCACATAATTACCCATACACTGAAAACATGCTTGTTTCCAAAATAGGTATACATGCGCCTACGTCGGTTTATTAGTAGGGTAGACTGGGTATGGTTGAAACATTTTTTAGCTTTCATCGTCAATAGCATCGGGATTAGTACTACTACTACTAGTTTCTGTCTACTAATGCTATTTGAGATCCCTGCCTGCCTGGGGTCAATTGAAACACATGCAAATAACACAAAAATAATTATTGAACATGTTTTATTAATCTTCCAATAACATTTTACGACAAATAATGGCACAGTTGAACATTACAATTTTTTTTTTTTTATTAATTTTCAACTTTTGACGATACTTATATTATAACATATTTATTAATCAGCCTTCACAGGTTTATATTAAGTACTTACCTCCAACTTAATCAGATGTTGGTGACATTTTTTTTCTTTTGTAATATTTGCATACAACTTGCTGTTATATTTCTCAAAAATCAACAGAATCTCAAACTCAAAGCATTTATTTCAATTAGACCATTACAGGCACTTTTGAAAGTCAACAAAAAAAGCGAAGCTAAGCTACAGTTACAGTCACAAGGCATAATACTCGTAACTTGAGAAAGTACTGTAGTTGCACATTCCAAAGCGTAGATCTCTATGGAGAAGAATGGGCAAGAAACTCCATGGACACTCTTTTAAATCAAAACATTGTTACAAAATCTTGGTTACATCATTCTTGTTGAGATTATACATACATGTGAGAACGATGTAGAAAGACGTGCGTCCAGAGTAAAAGATTAAACCAACATTTTAAAAATAAAGTACCTAATTAAAATAAACCGTGGCTGCTAAGAGATGACCAGTCCCATTAATTATAAACTAAATTTTAGAACTCCAACTAACAAAATACTTTCACTAAAACGCTGTTCTTATTGATGATTCCGCTTTTACATCGTCATAGGCTTGTTTTTATGTTACCTATAAGTGGGCCTGACCTCTCATAGTCTTTCTTTGGCGTAAGTACCTTTGGCATCTAAAAAACAAGAAAATTAAATAAATAAACTGTTTCACACATAATTCTCGAGAGTCGAGATATTCGCTTTGCACTACTGCACTACAAGGACACATCAACCGAAAACATCTCGTTTAAAACAGAGTCGAAAATAAAACAATATCTTTTTAAAGCAAGTTTACAAACAAGCAACTTAAATATCGTTAAATATGCATCTAATAATATTATTTACTTTGCGATATTATTAACGTCATTGTTTAGTCAAGTGTTTACAGTTCCATAGACCTTGAAACGTAGTAAAAGAGGAGCTCGTGACTAAATAATAGCAGCCGCTCGGGTCGATCTTAAGGTTAAGCCGCGCTTGCCTAGATTGGTCCGTGGATGGGTCCACTCCATACCGAGTGTCCTCCGTGTCTCGGAAAGCACGTTAAGCCTTTGGTCCCGGCTGTCATTTGTAGATTTTTGACAGTCGTTACTTCAGTGGCCTGAAAGTGTGATAACCAGTTTCACCAAGGGGTATCGTATTACCCAGTACTAGCTGGGTGGTGGAGGTCAGATAGGCAGTTGCTCCATGTAAAATACTGGTATTCAGCTGCATTTGGTTAGACCAGAAGCCGACCCCAACATAGTTGAGAAAAGTTTAGGCAGATGACGATGATACCTTGAAACATCGTTTTGGACACGGAATTCCAGATAAAATGTAAAGATGTTTGATTTAGTACCTAGTTTGTTATTGGGATATAAACCTGTGCATGTGAAGATTTATAGATGACTCTGCCCTGGAGTGTACATGTGGTGTTGAAAACAATTGGACACTTGATATCGTGTCCTGATGTCCTGTTCTTTGCAGACGCTACTGAAGAGTCAAACTCGTCGGCAAATTTTGGGCTGACTCAATTTGAATAATTGTCATTAAAACGCTAAGAAGAAGACAGTCAGATAATAATAAAATTGCAAACGGACTGTACCAGTGTTGGTTCTGAGTTCCGAAAAGCTAGATGGATAGACCTCAATAACAGAGGTTGCGGTTTAGGGAGTGACCATAGATATTAAAGCAAAATCGGTTTTAGCCGGTTAGAGTGAGCTATTGGTATGCAAAATGATCTCTATTAGGCCACTGCTTAGAACTCAACACAGCAACACGTCTTTCTCTTCTGGGCACTGATAGAACAATCGTTGTTTCAAAATATTGACATAACGGACATACGATATTGACATACGGTAGTAACAATACTTAAAATAACTTACATTTTGCACTATTGTTTAATTCCGTTTTATGCATTCATAATAGGTAGGTATGTAAATAGCTTTAAGTGCAGATATCTGGCTAATAACCATAATCACGTACGTGTATTATAAATGTTGAAGATTAAGATAAGAAGAATAAGGATCTTGACGCCAAGTAGGTTTTGTGTTCCAAGTTCTGAATATGATAATGTCCTTCCGACAGAATTTCGGCCAACGGTGGCCAATATCAACGATCTGCGATTAATCAAGTAGGTACTAAAGAGATATTACCTACGCAAGTGCTCTCTGTTTTTCTACAGGGTCGCGGCACATTGATCGACGGTTTGTCCATACAAAAAGAGCACAAAGATGGGCTGCCGTATACATCCTTACGCACTGACCGCTCCCTTACTTTCATAGTCCGATGGAACGGCAATCCACCATGATCGGGGAAAGGACAAGCGCAGGGCCAACGGCCCAAATTGAGAGTAACTTTACATGAATATTAAAAAGCCTCGGGGACGTTAGACCTTCCTGCTTAACGCCAAACTCGAGTTTATACGGGTCAGACAATGCATTAGACCATTTGACGAAATTCCTCTGCTTGTCATACCAAAAAGATAATGTAGACACTAATGCAGATAGGAACGTCCGCCTCCTGAAGCTTCTCCCATTAGACTTTATAAGAAATCAGGCGGAAGACCTTAGAAAGGTCCAGAAAACCAGTATGCAGAGGTGTTTTCCTGTCAGTATAATATTTGACAGTATGCTCCATTCAACGCAAGTATAGAACTTTCAGTAGATAGCCCAGCACGAAAACCAAACTGTGTGTCGTGTAACTGGGTGTACCTACCGAGGTGTGAGTCTAGCACCCTCGGCGCAGACTTAAGAGGCGAACTCACTTTAAAATGGCCTTAAAACAATTGGCTATCTCAGTGTTATCGTTTTTACCATCCTAGCGTGTGTGGTAGGTTGGCTTGGAGTTTATGTAGCCTCATAATACCTTTCCAAAATAATGAAATACGTTTTTCTGAATGGAGTGAAGCCAAATATCCATTTCTATTCTTTCTTGGCTCTTAATGCACCATTTCAATTTTGATTTTAATATTTTACGACATCCATCATTTAAATTCAATTCTAGCCTATGTGTGAAATTCTTTGACATGTTTGTTTGTTGTACAGTGGACATGGTAAATATCCCGTTTCTAGTGTTAATTATTATGTTAGTGACCATGACAGTTTAAAAACTTATATGTTTGTTCCACCATTTTTTCCTATAATGCATTTTGGGGTTCTGCTTGTACTTGCAGCTTCACTTAATATAGACACAATTTTAGTATACATTTTATCCAAATTTATCAGCACAAAGTTCAAACTCTTTAGAAAGATCTAAGTTCTTTAATTTATTTATTTATTTTTAAATAGGAGAACCAACAGCTATAATAAATGAGTAACAATTGTATATGCAACACAGAGCCAATTACAGGTTCCCATGAGTGGCTGCGGGACTGTTCGAAAGAGATACCGCGGCCCTGGAACATAAAGGGCCAATGAAGGAACATGGGTGGTTTTTAGTCAGTAAGAGTCTGACACTCCCTTCCGCTCTGCCCAGGGCGGGGGGGGGGGTCATTTGATGATTTCCCACCCTCCAAAAACAAAAAAAAAACAAAAAAAAAAGGTTCCCACGAGTAAACACAGAAAAGGTATTAGAAATCTTAGGATCACTAGTTAACAAGCACAATATAAAATAAAATAAGATACAATAAGCACTATATTATTGTACACTTTGACACCAGGTTAGGCATTAATGACACGGGGAAAAAAAGAAAGAAAAATAAAGCACTACGCGATTTAAAAAAAAATAGCATAGCATTCAGCCGAGTGCGTGCAGAATAGGTTTTGGTGGTAAATGGGTCAAATGAGAACTCTTTACAAAGGATATTAAAGTCCTTACTCGCTCGCACTAAGTAGGAGTATTGCCTGTAATTAGATGAGGAAAAAGGAATGGAGATAGGTGGATTAAATCGAACTGATCTTTGGGGGACATAGAAGTGCAGTTTACGCAGGAGATCAGGGCAGTCAATCTCGTTATTTAAAATTTTTAAAAGAAAAGTGCAATCTGCAAGTCGACGACGATCAATAAGTGGCTGTAAATGGAATTTCTTGCAGAGATTTATGTAATTATCATAATGATATGGTATACGTAGCCGAAAACAAAGAAAACGAATAAATCTTTTTTGTATACTCTCAATACGATTAATGTATTTGCCTTAACACGGGTTCCAAATTTCTGACGCATATTCAAGATGACTTCTGACAAAAGAGCAATAGAGAATCTTGAGGGATTTGTTGATTGATCTTTATCGTTACATATGGAAGAGTAATGACTGATTTCCTCTAGTTTTCATTCCCCGTAACACACACTGTTATACAAAGATTTAATTACATTAGTTTTCACCCTAATAACATTAATATCACACTCTATTTTTAAAGGAAAGTGATCGGACCAGAACGAATCGTAAATAACTTTAATGTTCGCAATTGTTTTTCCTGGCGACTGTGTAACAAGACAGTGGTCAAGCCAACGCTTGCACTGTTGTCACTGATAAAAGTGTAACTTTGCGATAATATGCTTAGGCAATCAATGTCCGCACATAATTCTTGCTCATTACAAAAACTAATATTGGGTATTAAGTTTATGTAGTGTAGAAACATCGGTTTTCAATAAATAAAACATGGACGATTGGAAAGCGTTTCTATTTTATTACTTAACATGGTGTAAAACTAAGAAAAAGCGATATTTTGGCATTTCTACTGTGTCCTATGACTCTTACATGTTCCCAGTGTGGAGACAAGTAATAAAACCAACAACAAACCTCCAAAAAACCTAGTGCTGACAGGAGAAAATGCAAAAATTTAAGGCAACACACTACCGTTGGAGTTATTTAATAAAGTAAGAGGAAACAATACACTGAGCGAGTTTCAGACTATTTTGGTGGTGTACAACGGAGATAAGGTAAAGACTGTAGGAAGTGTTGAATTGGACTCAGTCATCCGTAGAAATAAAGAAAAAGTTATATTTAATGTCATAGATCTGCCAGTGAAACCGGTTCTAGGGTTGGCAGAATGTATCAGGCTCAACTTTGTGAAACATGTTGAAGAAATAACACAGTCAAAGAAGAATTCATAAAACAAAATAAAGATGTCTTCACAGGCCTAGGTAGTATAGGTACATATAAAATTAAGTTAAGTGAAGATGCGCAACCTGTAAGAAAACCAATAACAAGAGTACCACATCCTATAAAAGACAAACTAAAAGAAACGTTAGACGACTATGAGAGGAGGAATATAATAGAAAAAGTTGAAGGTCCAACTGCATGGTGCAATAACTTGGTGATTGTGGAAAAACCTGATAAATCACTAAGACTGCTTAGACCCAAAATAACTAAACAAAAACATTCTTAGGGAAAATTATCAAATTCCATCGCCTGAGAAGATATACAATAACCTGTCAAGGAAAGAGGTATTTACTGTTTTAGACATGAAAGATGGATTTTTCCAGATCTTATTAAGTGATGAAGAAAATCTGTGCACATTTGGTACTCCATATGGTAGATACCGATTTAAAAGAATGGATTTGGGATTTCCTCCGCACCGGAGGTTATGCAGAAAATGAACAATAGCATAGTCAGTGACATACAAGGGGTAGAACTGTATTATGATGATTTAATAATAGCTGGGAAGGACAAACAGTAGCATGATAGAATATTAATGCTGGTAATAGATAGAGCTGTACAATGTAAAATTTAATAGCAACAAATTACAGTTTAGACTAGATCATGTGAAGTATGTAGGATTTTTAATCTCTAAAGCTGGTAATAAAGTTGATCCAGGACATGTTCAGGGTATATTAGAACTGGAAAACCAATTAATATAAAACAACTGCAAAAGTTCCTTAGAATGTGTAATTAATACATACATACCTAAGTAAGTTCATACCTGAATATGCAAAAAAAACCGAACCATTGAGAAAACTTCTTAAAAAAGATGTAGAATGGTTTTGGGATGCAGCTCAGACAGAAGCATTTGAAGAATCAAAAAAGAAGTTGAGTTGCACTCCTACTTTAGCAATTGTGAGTAACAAGGGAACAACAATCTTACAAACAGACAGCTCTAAAAGTGGCATGGGAGCCTGCTTTTTACAGAATGGGAGACCTATGTCATTTTACTCTAAGTGCTATACTGAAGATCAAAATAGGTGGGCTCCTATTGAAAAAGAACTTTTAGCTATTTGTGCAGCTATGGAAAAGTATCACCAATTCATTTACGGACGTAGAATTATAGTGGAAATTGACCACAAGACTTTAGTGGCTATTATGTATAAAGACATAAATAAAATCTCTGCAAGACTATAACACTACAACGCATGGTTCTAAATAAAAAAAAAATATGACTTTGAAATAAAATATGTACCAGGGCCTAAAATGTATATTGCTGACTATCTGTCCAGAAATTATTTTTCGAGTAATAAAAGTGTAGAGCCAACTCTGCAAGAACTAGTTCATTGCTTTGAAACGGAGTTGTCAATTTCAGACCATATGATGCAACATCTGCAATCTCATACCAATAATGACCCTAACTTACAACAAGATATTGATTGGTATAATACAGGTTGACCAAAAAATGATAAAAAATATTCATGATAAGGAATGTAAAACATAAGTTGAGAAATGATATAAATGTCAAAGATATTATTGTATATTATAAAAATAGAATACTGATACCTAGAAAAGGTAGTAGGTATTATTAAAAACATGATGCGCAAATGCAGAGACAGTGACACTGATTTTAGTATGGCTATGTTACTTTATAGAACAACCCCTGTTGCAGGCTTAGAGTACAGCCCGCCAGAATTTTTGATGTCTAGTCTAGTAGTCTTGTTGAGAACAAACTTGCCTTGTGATCAAAAAGTACTACATGGGAAAAATGTTGATTAACAGAGAGAAGGAGGAATAGCTATAATAAAACAGCCAGAGTCAAAAATCCTTTCAACCAGGAGATAATGTGTTAATACAAAATTTTCCTGACAAAATTGGGCATACAGTTAACGTGACCATTATTTTTTTTTATGAAAACGGGACATCAGTTTTTTAACGGCCGATTCTTAAAGAATACTTAATTTTGATGCTCGCCAATTATGGCCATACATTTTGGCGAGTTTAAGTAGCTAAATCAAATGAGTTTCCTTTATGATTAAAATAACGGACCGGAATTTCAATGAAAAAAAGAACTTTTTTTAAATTGAAGATGTTATACTTATTACAAATGTAAAGTAAGTTTCCCACATAATTGTCTTTGACTTTACCAGTATGCCGCATACTGGTAAAGTTATAAGTAATGAAGGGCCTAGATCGTTCTCTGTTAAAAATGAAAAAGGTATTATAGTGGTAAGGAATGAAAAGCATATGATTCAGAGTAAATATAAGTTTATTGTGAAGCCGCAGGTTCAGTGGGACTATGGAGATACATATGAAAATCAAACCAGAAACCCCTCGGGAAGCAGTAGTGGTGGAACTCAATATAGTTCTAATAATTGTAGTAACACAGTGGGTGTCAATCAAGCAGCAGCAAATAAGACCATTACTACTACGAGTTCAGGACGATTGGTTAGGATTCCAATTTATCTCCAGGATTATATATATAATTTGAATTAATTGTGAAGTACATTTACATAACTAGATGATTATGAATAATTTAAGTGCTTGTCATGTAAGTACCTAATTAAGATGGAAAGGGGGGATTTTGGGTATTAAGTTTATGTAGTGTAGCAACATCGGTTTTCAATAAATAAAACATGGACGATTGCAAAGCGTTTCTATTTTATTACTTAACAACTAAGAAATTCGTTACAAAATGACTCACACGGGTGCGTGTTGAAATCTCCCAATACAAACACAGATTCAACATTACTATTTTGTATGATAGAATACATTTCACTGAGGCATTCCGTAAAATGTGGTAAGTTATCACTGCATTCTGTTGGTCTCGTATACATATTTATAACCGTAAAGTATCGGTTTCTTATCACTACATTTACTGCACAAATTCGGGTATTGTCACACTGCACTACATGTAGTCATGTATACACGATATCGCCACAATATGGCAAGCCTTCCGTAAGGTCTACCTTTACAAATACCAGCTGAAGTTTTCACTGAAGACCTCGCGGTGTAACTGAAGTCTTGATCTATATTTTCCAGAAAAGGTATATCATGTGAATATTACCACGTTTCTTGTAACAAAACAATGTCAGCTGTTTTGCATAGGTAGTAAGCGCACACACTTAACAGATCTGAGATCTCTTAATATGTTTTACAGTTGAATGTTCGTTCAATTTCGATGTACTATTCATTAATTGCATTATTCATTCCATCCCTCTCGGAAATAATATCATTTCTGTCTTGTTTTCCATTCTTGAAGTGAATAAAGCTACGAAATGTGATGCCATCTGGCCACATCAGAAAAATGTTTCCAACTTGCTTTTATTATATATATTTATACTAATAGTTTAATTAAAATCTCAAGTGAAACAACCAGCTCCGTATTCTCTTTGATAATATATTGGCAGATATCTTCCACCGCGGTCTCCTTGTTTACGTTAGAGATAAACAAAGGGACTTTCATATGCCAACAACCGGGCACGAATCCAGAATCCGGGGCGCTACTGAGAGATTATTTCGCTCCGCGTTTTATTTTATTTTACTTAATTTAAATTTTAAGATTTTGATTTAGGTTTTATGTTTTGTTTTATATTAAATTATAAGCGCCTAAAGTACTAGACATGATAATTGTGATACTCAAATAGGGAGTCGAAACTGTCTCTCCTAAATACAGATTGCTCAGCAATCTAGCTAGGAGAGCAGCGATGTACTCAGAAATTTGTTGTACCTACCACCTGTTTATTAATGAATACTTTGTAAGGCCCCCTCATGTACTACAAAACTTTTTATGTACCTAAATAAATTATTATTATTAATGGTAAAAAACACTTTGCCCGACCTGGGAATCGAATCAAGAACCTCGTACTGAGCAGTAGCGGT
This sequence comes from Eurois occulta, assembly GCA_950022335.1. NCBI lineage: Eukaryota > Metazoa > Arthropoda > Insecta > Lepidoptera > Noctuidae > Eurois > Eurois occulta. The sequence continues at coordinate 3,232,952 of OX465491.1, read as the reverse complement.
TGCGACCACTATACCTACCAACGGGGAATTCTTATCAAAGTTGGGTATACTCTCTACATCTTATCATTGGTTATTGTCATCAGATCAAAAGTTCTGGTCAGATCTCGCACAAAATGAGCTGGACGAAGCTCTTCAGATCAAATGGAACCTCAACACTGCGAAGAACGTCATCTTATTCATCGGGGATGGCATGGGACCCAATACTGTGACGTCGACGAGGATCTTCAAGGGTGGGGAGAGTCACAGGCTGGTGTATGAGAAGTTCCCGCATGTTGGGCTTTTGAAGGTAACTTTTTGTCATTCATTAACATACGGGCCTGTAGAGGTTTAATCCCACTGCAGGATGAAAGCCGCTTTTAATAGATACTGAACGGTTATTATCCCACTAGCTTCTTCTCAAATTGAAAAGGAAACACTGTTCCATTGTGTTTCTATTTTTCAAATAGTCAGTAAAAAAAATGAAATGGATTCTTTCGCCTCAGAGGACAAATTAGTGATTCGTAAACTGATTTCTGCTACGAGAGCGTAGTGCGTAGAACGTTGAGTGCTACGACGGGCGTCGCGCGTAGAACCTTGAGTGCTTCGAGCGTAATCTAGTTAGAGCTACGAGTGTAGTCCGTAGGGCCTTCAGCGCTACGGTGCACAGAGTTAAGTACATATCAGAATTATTTTATATTTCCAGACATATTCAGCCAATAAAATGGTGCCGGACTCAGCTTCCACAGCTACGGCAATGTTCAGCGGTGTGAAGACCAATCATGACACGGTTGGAGTGGACGCTAGTGTGACGTATAAGGATTGTGACGCCAGTCTCAACCCTGTAGTCAGGCTGCAGTCGCTAGCAGCATTAGCTTTAAAAGCTGGGAAAAGTGCAGGTAGAGAACCCAAAGCTTTTTGTTGAAATTATAAAATATAATATATATATGTTTTTAACGAAACCATGACGCAACGACGTCGTTGTTGGCTGGCTGTCTTCATGAGATGTCTTCACTATATCGTAACGAAAGTTGTATTGTACAGTTCGTTCAAACTTATTTTACCTCTGGCAGCAGTAACAAACACCAACCTTATAGTTACGATCAGTGTAGTTTTTACAAACTTGTCAGAGACAGCAACTTGTTCACAAATAGTGATCCGGCTCGAAGGACCACTGTTTGAGTGTCAAGCTGCAGTTGTGATGTTTGTGGTCTCGACTGAATAAAACTGCTGCTTTTCTCTATATAGACTGTATTGACTGGCTGGTTAACAAATATTCGCACGGTAAGTAAAGAACGAATGATTGTCCAAAGGTTTGGTCGAAAGCCTAGCGTTAAGATAGCGTTGAATAGTTGAGAAGCGATTCTACTGACCGGCGCGATGTGATGATGGAACAGTAGGTATTTCTGTTCTTGGCTACCTTAAATTAAGACTTTTCTTCTCCAGGTCTAGTAACAACAATGCGCGTCACACATGCAACGCCCGGTCCCCTATACGCGCACAGTGCGAGTCGCAAGTGGGAATGTGAAGCCTCCATGCCAGAGGGAACAGCCTGCAAAGACATCGCCAGGCAGCTGGTTGAAGACTGGCCTGGAAAGGACCTGCATGTAAGTTGATACCAACTTTATGACGACAGAAATAAAGTTCATAGTCTTTAAGCACGGACAGGTCGCCTACCATGACTTCTTAAAGCAGTATTATTTTGATGTTATTTAAGTGTGAGCAAGTGATGCAGGTAGACAATAGAACGACGACAGTGACAATAGAAGAATACTTTAAGAACCGGTGGCCCTGGCCTTGATAAAACATCAACGTGAATCATGAGTAGGTATTGTGATAAAATTATAAGAAAAAATTAAGTAGATAATTATGCTAGCTATGCTATTATATCAAAAACCCACTAAGAAAATTAGAGCTGAGTAGGTATTTTGATTTTGCTAAAAAATTGCAACGTTAGGCTTTAGCATACCGAGTAAATGTAGACATCGTCAGGAAACTATTACCTCAGAACTAGAAATTTAAGTCATATGACATTCACGAATCCCCAAGGTGAATTCACAAAAGACAAAGACTAAAAGACCTCGACTTTTGTTGCTTTTCCCAACAGTGAACATTAGGAGGATTATGCTTAAACCGATAGTAGATAATATCATGAAACACTTAGTCATTTAGTAATTTTCTTAAAACAAATTTTAGGTAGTCATGGGAGGTGGCAGGCAGGCCCTGGTCTCCAACTCAACCGGCACTCCCTCAGATCCCATCAGCCTCATGCCGTGGACCTGCTATCGTCAGGACGGGCGTAACCTCATAGAGACATACAAGGCCGACAAGACGAGTCGGGGGTTGAAGCACAGCGTGGTTATGAATAATAAGGAATTGGGAGACCTGAATGTGGATGACACTGATTATTTATTTGGTGAGAATGTATAACTATGTAATACTTTACCCCTGTACCGAAAGTTTAGGAGGAGGTGTACCTAGCGTGCAACCACATTTCGCCGGGGAAAAAGTGATAGGGGGCGAGCCTATTGCCACTAACCGATCACAAACCCTACATTTTTAGTGTTCCTAGATTTTTCAGCCTAGAGGCTGCTACTGAAAAATCTAGAAACACTGCCCGAACTGAGAATCGAAACCACGTCTTCATATACGGGGTGGAAGGGACACCGACGCGAAAACGGGTATCACGTATTCCGTACATCATTCTGAAAAATTTCTCTGTGCCCCCCGCACATAGAAATTTTTAATCGGTTACACCTACACGGTCAAAATGTGTGGAACAGCAGATTTGTTATTAAATTATGCAGCAGAGGTACTGAATGCGAGTTAACCGTTTTCGCGTCGGTGTCCCTCCAGCCCGTATAATATAAAAGAAGAGTAAATAAGAAAAACTGTCGTGATGGTCAACTGCACTCAGAGCTCGCATTCCTGAATATCAGCGGCTTGGTTGTTTTCTATCAACAGTCGTCTTGAAACTATGTAAGTATAGCATCAAGATGAGGTCCGGTCCGAGTTCTGACATGATCAATTTTGGATAGCCTAATATTAATCTCATTAATCTCTTTTACTCCTTCCAGGTATTTTCTCGAACGAGCACTTGAATTACGAGCATTTAAGAGACAAGGGACCAGAGGGTATGCCTTCAATATCCGACATGACTAAAGCCGCTATCAAGGTTCTACAGAAGAATGAAAAAGGATTCTTTCTTATGGTCAGTATGTTGCGGTTTTACTAGCAGTTTAGACGAAAAAAATCTGTGTACTGCCCTAGATCAGAATTAAGTACTGAATACATGGTAACCGTTTTAGCGTCGGTGTCCTTTCCACCATGTATAATATCCTATATCCACACATTCGCACCAAGTGCTTTGCTACATCGTTTATTATGTGCACAGCCAAGGAGTGGAATTCCCTGCCATCGTCGGTGTTCCCAAGTTCATATGACCCCAATCTATTTAAGTCGCGAGTTAGTAGGCTTCTTTTGAGTTAGCTCGTTCCACCGTCTACCTCATCTCTGTCCTTAGGACTAGATTGAGGTCAAGAGTAAGCCCATTTAATAAAAATTAAAAATTAAAATCCTACACATAATTTTCTCTCAATGGTAAACTGTTAGTGAAACACTTTTTGAGATTGAGCCGTAGGCCTGGATTCAATATTTTGGTGTAGAACTGTAGACCATATCTGCTATATCTCGTAATTTCTAACAATTCAAGGTAGAAGGAGGCAATATAGACATGGCCCATCATCGAGGCTGGGCCAAGACAGCCGTCAATGAAGCTGCAGCCATGGAGGCAGCAGTCCAGCAGGCTGCAGATATGACTGATGAGGAAGACACCCTGCTGATCGTCACCAGTGATCACACGCACTCGCTGGGTATCAACGGGTACCCCGACAGGGGCACCAGTATTTTTGGTAAAGATTTTACTAATCTATTAGTGAAAAGCTAAGGGGGAGATTGCTCAGGTGTGGGTCAGTACAATTTGAATACACATATCCAGATACCGTCAAATAGTATATTAGATTATTAAAGCGATCACCAATAAAACTGAGAGTTAATGGATTGGAAGAAGAATGATTTCATCGTATCACATGAGGACAATTTTTTTATAGATCCCATTTTTCCATTTTTTCATCAACCATATTGCGAAAGTGAACTATAGCCAAATAAATTCCTAATAGGTTCTCTATCATAAGTGCTCCATTTCATTTGAGCCTCTGTCAACTTTTTAAATGATATCCTAAAGGTTTCCAGTTGTTATCAACGTTTTGTTGTAATACGGCACCTACACAACTGTCTGACTCGTCGGTCATCAATGCCAAAGGGGTATCTGTCGAGTGTCGTTGGATACGAGATAATAAAACTGCATTCTTTAGGTCTTCGATCTTGTCGGTAATGGAGACCGATGAGAGGGAATATTCGTCAGCAGCCAATTTGTCTTCCATTGCTGTTCTTCCCACGCTGTTGCATTTTTTCTTAAGAAAGTAATGAGAGTTCCGCACTATAGACTTCTGCTGTTATTTGAGTTGCCCGTTTTCGATCTAGTACACTCTACTGTGTTTTTAAATTACTGCTGGTTAAATCACGTTTGGCACTTTTAATATCACGTCGGGGTCACCAATTTTGTGCGTGTATGTAATGTCCTTTTGGTGTGAGTGTGTGTGTGTACGGAGAGAAAAAAAATACGCTGGAACTTGGATATTTCTTTACTCACGAAACGTATTACAATGGAGTACTTATTTAGGTTGAAAGCGCGTCTATAGCTTATGGCGGTTACGGGCGAACTGGTATCGCCGAGCGCTCTGTGCGTACGACGAATACAATATGCTGTGTCAGCGCTCCTACATTTCCAATACCTGAATCCCTGTTTTGTGTCAAGCGCAGTGGTTTGCAATTTCAACGTCATTATAAGACTGTTCATACAATGACTCCCAAAAATCATTGTTTAAAAACCTTTCAAATGTTTCCAGGTATTGCCCAGCCCTCCAGCTTCGACGGCGTTAACTACACGACTCTGTCCTACGGCACAGGAGGCCCAGGGTCCTTCCAATACTACGTCAAGACTGATGAGAATGGCACCAGTACAATAGCAAGGCGAGACCCGAGCGAGGATGATACGGAGAAGTTCGATTATACCCAGGTTGCAGGGATCCAACTCGTTGAGAATTATCATGGAGGTGGCGATGTCGCGATATACGCCCGTGGTGAGTTTTTTTTTTCTCTTTCTAAAGCCTAATACATTTGCCGCATGATGGGTGCATTGTGGACACCACTTCGCAGGCGCGATTTCAATAACGACATTTTTATACCGTGCATTGGATTTACAACCCGCCACTTACACCAGGAGTTGAAAATTCCGTGTGAATGGAACTAAGACAACTCCGATGATACCTGAAACGTTCAACGACATAGACGGTGTGGGATTTGTTCCATGTTGGCACGATACTGGGTTGAATGGAAAAGAAAGGGCTTTTGTTCTGTAGTGGAACAAAGCAGGCTGAATTAAGTACTTAATAGGGGCCAGGTATATTTATCGTAACAGCTAAATAAAATTGGTATCTTAAAATAACAGACTTTAACTGTGACGGCTACCCTGGCGTGTCCACCTTACATGCGAGCATTGATGATGGAACCAAACATTAAGGTTTTTGTCTGTAACGTTGTTATTCTTCTTTGAGAAATTATTAATCGGGCGAACACTGTGGCAGCCTTAAACTTCGAAAAGCATGGATTATTATATAACCTCGTTCTTTTGCAACCATTTTTTCCAGGTCCACATTCGCACCTGTTCCACAACGTTCACGAGCAACACTATGTGTTCCACGCGATCTCCTACGCAGCCAAGATGGGCGCCTACTCCAGCAGTACAGCCGTCTCCGTCAACATCTGGAACCTTGCCATCATCACTGCCATCAGTATTGTGCTGTTGTGACTGTGTAGAGTGAAGTAGATTTATGGTTAAGGTATATTTGTAAAGCACTACACGAGATCAGCATTGCCTTTCAGGATTCTGTCTATGAAACTCCATGCTGGAACTCAAGAGCATCGCCGGTGCTCGGGATCCGGTTACGTCCTCAATTTGGGTGGACGCCTGGTTGACGACGAACTGATTTGTGCCGAGGCGACGCTGATGCCATGCACTGCTTATGTGAGCGTTGGTTGACCTGCCACGTGCGTGAACTGGCGATTTTTTTTCGCTGTACGCCTGTCGTTTTCTGTTCCCAATGGATCACACTTTCCCAACGAGTCACACTCTTCACATGGTGTGTGATCCGTTGGGAATAAACACAAAAAGTTATCCTATCGAGTAACAGTGTGACTGATTGGGATTTTTATTCACAATTTTTCCCAACGAGTCACACTGTGACATGTCACAATGTGACTCGTTGGAAACAATCGCAGTTATGTTCAGGGCAGTTGGCAATACTGTTAGTATTTGGTAGTTGGTAATATTTTTTTTTACTTTATGTCAAACGGTTTTGTTAATTTTTGTATTTTTTCATACTTTAACTAAAACGCTGTGATAGTTTAATATGCATTTATGTAGGTACTACACGTAGGTACCATTAAGTTACATTTTTATCAAAAAAAAATAGTTATTCATAGAATAAATAGAATTAGAATAACAAGTAAAATCCCAAAATTACGTATAAATAAAATACATCAAGTCATTTTTTTCTACTTTATTGCATTATGTCACATTTAATAAGTTAATAAATAATTATACCAAACAGTTTAATAAAAATATTTAAAAAAAAAAATTGTACATCACTCGCATCACAAACAAAATTAATGTTTTGAAGTACAAATAAATTATATAAAAAATGCTTCCACTTGGCACCAACATTACTTATTACCAGAAGGTAATAATGCAGTAATGCCGAATTTTAGGCTTTCTTACTAATATTTAGAAATAATATTCCATTGATTCAAAAATTCAGCAGTCAAAACACCTCCATAAATACTTGATTAGAAATATCAATTTAAAAAACTAACATAACGAATATAATTATATCGAGTAAGCAAGACCTATAAAATCTATAATTTAATTACTTTATTTTAATCTAAATATTGTTGTCTTTTCGTTTTTTTTTATATTTGTTTTATGCTATTTGAACGCAATGTAAAATGTTACTAAATAAATAAATTAAATTGTACTATATTTTTTTTAAATCTGTATGTACACCTACATACAGATTTCAAAAGTCTGTTAAACACCGTACAATATAAATACACAAGACCACTAAACCACGCACACAACTAACTCTCGTCATGAAAAGTGAGACGAATTAACGCCTACTCGTACAAAATTAAGTTAGGCTAAGGGCTTTTGTCCACGGCCGGTTTCTGTGCCGGCTCGGTTGACAGTTACGGATGTATGGGTTTATATTCGCGCCCTGCTTGGTGTGGCCGTTGTTAGACCCGGAGCACGTTCAAGTATGACAATCTATGAGTGCTTAATGACGAGACCAGACGTTCTCGTGCCAACAAACCATACTCCTCCGGCGAGCAACCGAGTTTACAACCTTAAGCAGGCCGGGCGCCGTGCTGTGTAGAAACCGGTCCTGAACAAGAGCTTTTATACTAACCCTGACGGGATACCCCGGTTTTGTCGAGTCCCTACCTACGGTGCGTTTACGTTTTCTCATGTCTATCTTGTAAAGTATCTTTTGTAAGCGATGCCGATGACTAAAGCGATCCCCAAGGCCGGCAACAATTTGGTAAACCTACAAAAGAAAACCAAATTTTAATATAGGTACACGAGCCGCAATTTAACCAGACAGTGTGTTAAATTACTTATTAATTACAATATTTTAATTTTCGTATTACATTTTGTAAGTTTGTGTAACCCACTGTCAAGAGTCTATGAATAAAATTGTATTTTTTTTTATAAGTACTTTAGGAACATCTATTACTAACTAGCTGAAGCCTGCGACTTTCGTTCGCGTAAATTATTGTAAAAATATTACTAGGTACTTGGATTATGTAAACAATTTCATGGGTTTTTTTTCGCACGGAGCCCCAATCTTTTCTCTAAAATAAAAGTAAGTTAAGCCTAAGTAAATGCTCATAACCTCAGCTATCTGCCAGTAAAAGTCGCGTCAAAATCGGTCCAGCTGTTTCGGAGATTGCCAGAACAAACGGACAAACAGACAGAGCAAAATTAAAAAAATATATTAAAAGTACCGTATATACTTTCATGCCAACAGTAAAAAGCTGGTATTTTGAAATTACAAACTAACACTTCAGTTTTATTTATTTGTACAGATACCGACTCAATATACTTAATTACATAATTACCTATAACCTAATTACTCTAGTACTAGAGGCTAATGGTTGCTACACGCTAAATACAATCTAATATTTTTCTTACAATACAGGCTAGATACAATTCCGTATATGAAAACAAAAAATATAATAAGAGATATAAAATAAATATATCAAATTACGAGCTCTCAAGTTCACAGACTACTGGTTCGCATTGTGGTTCCCCTGAACAAGGTCGAGTTGGTCGAGAATTGATGTGCCCACTGGTATTGGGACAGCAGGAACTTGTAGAAACACGTGGTAGTCTTCAAACACAAATAAACTCAACATTATTTAAATATTCGAACTGAGCCGCGTTGACACGATCAGAGTATGCTCGGATAAAATGGACTCGGATAGGGATACCTACTCGGCCGCAACTCGTATTGTGGCAACCCATACCAACCCATCCGAGTGCGCTCGGATTATTGGTTGCCACAATACGAGTTGCGGCCGAGTAGATATCCGAGTCCACTCGGTCCCAGCATACTCTGATCGGGTCAACGCGGCTTAAAGAAACCCGAGAATAAAAGACTTAAAGGACTCGAGACAATACAGAAAAAAATCAAGTTTAAAAATACCAAGTATTTAAACCTGGTATTTATATTTGGTAAAAACAAATGAAGTACTGGTACTAGGTTTAGTTAACTAAACTGGCATACCGAGTATGATTCATTACAAAATAGTAATATAACAATATTTGTATTACAATATTTCACCAAACATTCGCATTAAAAAGGGTATGCATATTTTAGAACTGGCCTGCCTACTTTCCGCAATTTTAACAAAACAAAAACAATAAACAAAATCTTCTAAGATTTTGTTTATTCAAAAAAACAAAATCTTCGTCGTCATAAAATCTATAAATGTACTTGGGGAAAATGAAGGGTCCGTGCCCACTCGACCTATAAGTCTAAGCGGGTCGAGTGGGCAAGGACCCAAAATGAATGGCGAAATAGCAGGCAGGTAAAAATATTCAAAACCTTTTCAATTACTACGATATTTTTTTGCAACAGCACTAGAAGCCAAATAAGTAGTTAATATTGTACAAGCAAGATACGATCAAATATTTTTGTTCCATAACTGCAGACAGTTTCTGTTCTCCTGTACGGGACACGAGAACAGAACAATATACAGGTTGAATTTTTCAAGTAGGCGTGGATGGCCATATCCGTAACTATGAAGAATTGCGAAAAATACTCAAAGAAGTCTCGAGCCCGATTTTGATGAAAATTAAAACTGCATCATTGGATTTTTCCTCGAACCTCGAACAATACTTGAGGAGGCTCTCGTTAGGCAGCTGGATCAAGGGCTAGATTCAAAAAGCGGTTTTTTATCCTAAGTTTTTTTTAAAGAAATATTTAAAAAATTAATGTACAAAAAGTAAATAAAGGAAATAATAAATTTTATTTAATAAGAAAAGGATATTGTAGACAATTGTAGTACATGACGCATATAAAAAGTTATACATATGAGTTTGTACCATCTCAATCACAATCTGGTGGGTGAAGTTCTGCTTTCCTACCTAGGTTAGAATAACCTGTATTAAGGAATAAAAGTCCCTATCCCTTACAAAAAGTTACAATACACTAGTACAATTTTTTTAAATCCTACAATAATGTTTATATAATTCGAAGTCGAGTGAGGTAATATTTTGATCTGTCACTGTCACTGAGATTATTTTCTGTTTCATCATAGCTTTTATTTTGAAGAACTGAACGTAGAATCTTTTTACACTTAGGTAAAGTTAGATAATCCGTAGATCAAGCAGATTTTGTTAAATTTATTGTACAGAGTCGGGCCTAAGCAGTTACAAAAACTACTTGAAAATTATGTGCGTACACAAGTGAAAGAGTGCAAATGATGTGCGTACACAAGTGAAAGAGTGCAAATTATGTGCGTACACAAGTGAAAGAGTGCAAATGATGTGCGTGCATAAGTGAAAGAGTGCAAATGATGTGCGTACACAAGTGAAAGAGTGCAAATTTAGTCTTTCCTACGCTTTGTTACTATTTTATAAGGGGTTTTACGGTGCTATATTACATTTACAGTATTTTTTTTCTTTTACTTACGCCTTAAACCGTAGAGTTAGTAAAAAATTGAAATTATGACATATTGTTGTGCAGAGGACAGCGCTGCGGATGTCATCAATGAAAAATATTAATTTAAAATTAAGAAAAAAACATAAAATTTTACCATTTCCTTAAATTTGCCGCAAATCATTACTTCCCAGAATGTTATCCCTGGTAGCGACACTATCGAATTGTGTAATTAATTATACAACGTGATTTTTTTTTAATCAACGGGTTCGATTCCTCGCTAGGAATCATGATTTTTCAAAAATCCAATGATGTAGTTTTAGTTTTCATCAAAATCGAAAAATATATTATTAAAAACCTACTCTAAAAGAAATAAAATAATTATGTCTAATTACGGGCTCTCAGGTTCAGATTCATTAGTTGGTCGATAACGCTTTTGAACTTCCTTGTCCCACGCACTGGTATCGAGAGGACAGGAACATGTAGAAACAGGAGGTTCAGGGGGTTGCCATATCTTACGTGGTGGTGGGCTTCAAACAAATATAAACTCAACGTATACCTTTTTATAGCTGTTAGTTGTATCTGGTAAAAACAAATGAAGTACCTACTGGCACTAGATTTAGCTAACCAAATTGATATACCACTCGGTGCTTAGCTTGTGTAGAGTGAGAGATTACAATTAGAAGCAGTGGCACACGAGGATGGTTGAATGCACCCATTTTAGACAATTTTCGAAAAAAATAATGACATAAATATTTGTAGTAAAAAAACTATTGTTAAGAATATTTGTTTTACTTGAGTTCTTACTGTCACGTTTATGACCTGCAAGTCATCACCATCTGCCTAGCCTTTTCCCAACAATGTTGGGGTCGGCTTCGTCAAACCGGATGCAGCTGCATCTGACTGCCTATCAGTAGTGCTACTACTGCACTGAAATGTAGTGTAAGTGCTTTTGATACCAATGTGCCAAATATATAATTTCATAATACATGCAACACGTCCACGTCCCTTTGAGTTCTGCTTCAAGGAAGTAAGTGCGAGCGTGAAGATATAATGGTACGGGTAAAGATGGGTGTGAACATAAATTTAAGATTAGCCGGCTAAACTTAACCTAACCTAACTAAGTTTAGCCGACTAATCTTAAGCTTATGTTCACATCCATCTTTAGCCGTGCCATATACATAATAAACTACCTACTCTACATACTTTCTACATTACTCGTCTACTCTAGATGTAAGCTAAATTGTTTCTACTTTACATAATTTGTACTGAAACCTATTGAGAACCTTCTTTACGCACGACGGGCTACTCCATGATTACAGTCAATTCGTGAATATGTGGCACCTTGCTATCATGCAAGCATTGTACGTCTTCTTTTCGTATCGATGATATGTCGACCATGGGTAGGGTCTACGCAAGGCGAGCTGAACACGAGCGAAGCACGAATTCGCCTGGCGGGAATATTCGTTCGAGGAATCCAACTCCGCCTGCGCCATACGAATCCGAACTAAGCTCGTGCGTGGTACGCCTAACGTAGTTCTATCACGTCTATCCTGAAGAGTATTTTTTTAAAGCGACGCCGATAATAATAGCAAGACCCAAAGCGAGCAGCGCCCATTTCAGCTTCGAACTGGAAAATAAAACCAAATGATTAGGTTATATTTGGGTTGCGATATAATTCAAAAGTGAGGTAGTTATTCCAAAAAATGTTAATAACAATCAAAAATATTGTAAAAAGTGTTCACTAAATATATTATTATTTTAAAAACCTACTGACAAACAGAATACTAAAATCGCATTTTACTTTATATGTGTAACTAATACAACGCTATACCAAAACAAACATTTATAATTTATTACAAAATAGTAGTCTCACAATTTTTTTAAAAAAGGTAGGTATGCATATTTTTGTACTGGCCTGCCTATTTTCCGCCAATTTTTTTTTTCAAATTGCGGCCACTCATCTAACCTGAATTGATTAATGACTGGCATCACTAAAAAGAAGTTTTGAATAAACAGAATCTTTCTAAAGCGTCATTAAATCTATCAATGGATATGGAGAAAATAATAAAATGGCGGAATAGTAGGAAGGTAAAAATATTCAAAACCCTTTTTTAATTACTACGACCCTTTTTTGCAACAGTACTAGAAGCCAATTAGTACTAAATATTTTACTGGCAAGATCCAATTGAATATTTTTCTTACATAACAGAGTACAGTCCCGTACAGCAGAACAAAACAATAAATATTATTAATAAATCTACTCTAAGGTAATAAAATAATTATGTCTAATTACGGGCTCTCAGGTTCAGGTACAGGTGCAGGTTCAGGTGCAGGTTCAGGTGCTGGTGTTGGTGTTGGTGATGGGGTTTTTACACTAGAATGACTCCGTTTCTTACGTGTTGGGCTTCTAAAAAAAATAAACTAAACATTATCTAAATCTTCAAGCTCGCATACCTACAGAAACCGCAGAACTCTTAGAAATTACAGAAATAAATTAGTTAAAAAAATAAAAGGTAGGTATTAATACAAAGTATTCTATATTTATACTTAGTAGTTGTACCTGGTATTTATACTTGGTAACAATAAATGAAGTAATGGTACTAGGTTTAGTTAACTGTAGATACTGGTATACCGCTGGGTGTTTAGTTTGTGCATAGCGAGAGTAAACAATGAGAAGCAGTGGCAAAGTAAAATGGTTTCGACCATTCTAGTTTACACATCCATTTTGTTATTTTCATTTTACACAGAAAATTCTTCGATTTCTGGTTTACGTGCCAGGTTTATCATGGGTTTAGATTTTTGATGATTTTCATGAATTCAAACATTTTTTTTATATTTTTTTTTAATATTTATTTAGCTTGTGTACTTTTTTAGAGACAAACAGGTTTACGAAAGTGTGTGATTCGCACCTAAATGCAGTGCCTTAGATACTTATGAATGAACGATATTCCCTCAGAGTTCTGCCTAAGACTTGAAATTACGAGCATGAAGACATATACCTACATAATAAACTATATACCCTGAATATCTACTCTAAAAGTAAACTAAACTGTTTCTTGTAAACTAATAAATTATAATCAAATATATTAAGTACCTTTCTTGAGGAGAACATGGCGGGCTAGTAGTACATCCAGCCATCGACATCAAAATTTGGCACCTGACTATCGTCACTGCTACAAGCATTGTGCTTCTTCTTATTCTCGTATCGACGGTAAGTCTACCAGCCATAGGCTGCGGCTTCAATTGGCAAGTTTGAAGCTCCAAGTTCGTCTAGACTAAGCGTCGTTTTAACACTCGCGATTGGTTCACCTAACGTGCATCGTAGACGCAGCATAATATAAATATTATACTGTTTTGTAACCACATTTATTGCAGTGCATTAATATTGTTGATGGTGTGAGGGCTGTGTCGACTGAAGTGTTAAGTAGATTTAAACACAGCTCTTAGGGGCTGTCTCCACGAGCGAGAGAATCGCGACGATATTATCGTCGTTGCTACGTATTTATATACACTCTCTTAGAGGCCGTCTCCACGAGCGAGAGAATCGCGGCGATATTATCCCATACAAATACGTAATATCGCCGCGATTCTCTCGCTCGTGGAGACGGCCCCTTAAAGTGGTATGTGAGGAGTTTTTTTATCGTTGGACGTTTTCGTTTTTAGTTCTTCTACTGGCTCAGAGGCCCTAGCAAGATCACCCATAGATAAATGAATAAATTAAATTATGATAAAATATTTAAAATCGACGTTTACACCGCGCGCTCGTGCTAGGGGCTCTGGACATCAGTAAATGATAGATACCTAAGTCAATTGACATATCGTAGTGAGACCAGACGACAGTTAATAGTACCGTGGTACATGTGATAAGCAATTAAATACACAAGTCGCAACACTTTGAACAGGACCACTATCAGAGTCCAATAAAAGAGTAAAGTTTGTTGTTTGCTGTTAGCTTTAAAGATATTTCTTAGCATGCATTTAAGGTGTGAGTAGGTAATAATAAATATCCAATATACAGGGTGAATTTTTCAAGTGGGCGTAGATGGCCAAATCCGAAACTATCGGGAATAGCGAAAAATACTCAAAGGAGTCTGGAGCCCAATTTTGAAGAAAACTAAAACTGCATCATTAGATTTTTGCAAAATCAATATTCCTAGCCATGAATCGAACCCATTGATTTCGGAAAAAAATACACATGTATTATTACACTATTCGATAGTGTCGCTAACAGGGGTCAAATTCTGTGAGAAAGAGTTCATTTTTGATAAAAACATAACAGTATGCAAACAGTTTAGTTAATAAACGAAACGTCGAACAAAATCACTATTAGCGCCAACTCACTTGTAAGTTCTAATTTCAATTGTTTACTATTTTTTTCTTTTACTGTGGCCTAGTCGCGAAATCAATAAAATTGAAATTAGAACATAATGTTGCGAAGGTCGACTGCGCTGCGGTTGTCATCAATCAAGGACATTAATTAAAAATAAGAAAATATAATTTTAGTTTTTTTTTAAGTTTGCCGTATGTGCTACACTGTCGAAACGTGTAATAATAATACAGTGTGTTTTTTCCCCTTTTTCCCCAAAATCAATGGGTTCAATTCGAAAATCGAATAATGCAGTTTTAGTTTTCATCAAAATCGGGCTCGAGACTCCTTTGAGCATTTTTCGCTATCCCTCATTATTCCGGATTTGGGCACCGACGCCCACTTGGAAAATCCACCCTGTAGGTATATAAAATATACCAAAAAAAATATAGTAAGGTACCTTAAAATAATTAGTCAAATAAATAAAAATGCATTGAAGTCAGTGTTTTCTACTTTATTGTATCACGTCGTGTTTAAACGAAACTTGTTACAGTTGTGTATTAAGATTTGGACATAAATCGTATTACAAAATAAACTTATGTTAAGAAGTAGAATTAATATCTGATAAAAAAGCTTCTACTGTTTATCAAAATAACTAATTAGCGAAATTTTACGTTTCGTTGAACGATTTAACATTTCATTGTTTAAAAAATTAGGCAAAGCACGTCAGTCAATATTTTACAAGAAATATTAATTTAAGCAAGCTTACAAACAGAAGAAATAAACGAACACTTTAATAATAAATAGGACAGTGATTTTGACTACTGACGCACGCACACAACTAACGCAAAACATTTATGAAAAATTATAAAAACAATTACAATTTGGAATAGGCATTGCAGATAAAAATAATTTCTGCCAAATTGAGCAGCGACTTAAGCTAAAAACAATGAATTATATTTCTCTGTGTTTACGAGAAGTGAGACATTTTCCCGGCTACTGTTACATAAGTACAAATAAGTTAGGATTAGGGCTTTTGTTCAAACCGGATTTTGGCCGGCACGGCGCCGGGACAGCGCTAGCCCGGTCAACGAGTGCGTCTGAAGATCATTTTTTTTTACGAAGAGTATTTTTTTATCGCGACGCCGATGACTATAGCGATCCCCAAAGCCAGCAGCGCCCATTTCAGATACGAACTAGAAAAGAAAACCATTTTTAATATATGAGGCACAATTTAATTTGCAAGTGGATTAATTACACCACTAATAATTAATGTTAATTAAATCATTAACGTTTTTTTAATCTAATGCTAGGCTAGTCAACAAGTTCAGAAACGTGTTAATTCTTGATAAAGCTCCTAAAAATATGAGCGATGGCTCATTTGATTCGGAATGACGTCTAGAAAAATGTATCGAAAGTATGTAATTGTTATAATCAAATTAAAATTTAAAAAGATGTATTAGTTTTTCGTTAATAACTCAAAAACTAATAATACATAAGGAACTTTGAAAAAAGATCCTTAAAGAGTAGGAAATTTCCAAAAAGAAAAGTTTCGAGTCTCGGAACTCTCTCTATTATTTATAATTTTAATACAACGCCAAAAATAGGGCTCCACCCAGCCGTAATGACATGGGCGTCACTGCTGCTAAAGACCACATAAAATATTAATTAAAAATTTGAATAAAGTATGGTATCACCTAGACACTTGAAAGAGTAAATCCCTGTTGGAAAACATTTTTATGTCAATTTTTCAAAAAGTTATACTATTGTTATTTTTTTTTATCCAATCTGTTATCTTAAATGACAACATAAAAGTTTAAATAAATAATATACCTATATTTTTTTGGCTTTGTGGAGCCCTTCTTATACATATACTTAACAAGAAAAGTTACTTAAAGTTTATTAATTGTTTATAACATTTTTTTAAAGTTAATGAAAAATTAAAAGTCCAAGAAATGTTTTTTTTTCACCAAATATTTTTAAGTACCGTTACCACCAAGTTGGAAAACATTTTTTTACATCATTTGTTAAGAATTTTTTGACAAACAAATAGACGTCTAATATTTTTAGATTTTTTTTTCCATTCTTGGAAAATAATGATTTAAAAAAACCTTTTTTTTTGTTGTTTACAATTGTTTTTTTATTTATTTTTTGATTGTTCAAATAATTAGTTAAGAAATTATTTTCTCTTTCAAAATCATAATTGGCATTTCTTCATTGGTTAATAAAAAACAACATTTTTTAGAAATCATTTCATTGTTTGTTAACTTAACAATTTGTTATAAAAAAATGTTATTTTACTTTTTTACTGTTTTTTAGTACCTTGGTATATGTATTATATGGTTGTTTTTGTATTTTTTGAACTCTAGAAAAAATATACAAAAAGGCCGATTTTTTTTCGTACAAATTTTTGGCACAATTTTTTTTTTTTTGTTAGCCTAAAGCCTGAACAAATCCCAAATATGATTTTTAAAGAGAAAATAATTTCGTATATTATTATTTAAAAAATAAAACAATTATAAACAATAAAAAAATACATAAGATTTTTTTTTCTGCCATTATTTTGCCAAGACCAACTTGTTTATAAAAATTTCTTAACAAATGATGTAAACTTTTTTTTTTCTAACGTTACTTAATGCCATTGTTAGATGCAAAAACAGTAATAACATAATATTTGGTGATTTTTTTTTAACAACATTTCTTGGACTTTTCATTTTTTGTTGTTTAAAAAATTTTATAAACAAAATAATAAACTTTAATTAACTTCTATCTCGTGATCTAGTTAATTATGTGTATAAGAAGGGCTCCACGGAGCCAAAAAATAATAGGTATATCTATCGTTTAAACTTTTATGTAGTTTGAAAAATTTACTTCAACATGTTTTTCCAATGGGGATTTACTGTTTCAAGTATCTGGGTGATACAACTTACCACAGTTTATTCAAATTTTTTAAATAATATTTTTTGCAAAAAAAATGTGCCTTTAGCGGCAGTGCGCCCATGTAGTTACGGCTGGCCGGAGTCCTATTTTCGGCGTTTAATTAAAATTATACATAATAGAGATACGAGTTCTGGGAGTCGACATTTTTAAATTGGACATTTCCTCATCTTTAAGCATCTTTTTTTCAAAATTCCTTAAATATTAATAGTTTTTGAGTTATTAACGAAAATCTAAATGCCATCTTTTTATATTAATTTGTTAATAACATTTGCTATTTTTAAGGGATTAATACGTCCTTTCGATATATTTTTCTAGACGTCATTCCGAATCGAATTAACCATCGCTCATGTTTTTAGTAGCTTTATCAAGAATTAACCCTTTTGGGAACTTGTTGACTAGCCTAACAGAGACAATAAGTATTTTTAACCCACTGTCAAATAAAATATTAAAATATCATTTTATTTTACGTCTATAGCTAATACGTCTCAATATACAAAAACATACATTTATAAATAAATGACTATGTAATAGTATCTGAACATGACTATACATTACAGTAAGTGTTAAAGTATTTGATACTCTCGTTTAAAAAAAAAATACTAAACCTTTTATTTACATCAGTAATAGAAGCTAATAATAGTCTAAGCAAAATTGGATCACATAATTTAATTACCACAGCATACAGCACATACAGAAGAACAAAGGGCGAAAGCGATTAAGTAGCCCGCGAAATTCAAATCTTCTTACATTTTTTGCAATATGCAAGTCAGTAACAGACTGAATGTCTTGTCCGAACGAATATCGATTTCTGGCCAAGCCAAGCCGAAGGTTTAATAAACCTTTTTTTTCGGATGGGAAATCATCAAATGACTCCTCCCGCTCTGGGCGGAGCGGAAGGGAGTGTCAGACTTTTACTGAATAAAAACCATCCATGTTCCTTCTTTTGCCCTTTATGTTCCAGGGCCGCGGTATCTCTTTCGAACAGTCCCGCAGCCCTGGCAGGTATCGGTATCATACAACGGACGGACGGTTTAATAACCCTAAGAAATTCAGTTAACTTTTTTTAACTTTTAAATTACATGTCTAATTTGACTGTATATGAACATGCAACTTAATGAAATGATTTAAAATTACCTGATAACTTGACAATATATTAACACTCCGAAATGTATGACAACTGCAGCCCACGCGTTGCCTTTTCCATCACACTCTTGTGCATTCGTAGCAGTTCGTTAAATTTGGGAACTAATTTTTTGAATACATACATGTATAATCTCAACATGAATGATGTAACCAAGATTTTGTAACAATATTTTGATTGAAAAGAATGTCTATGGCGTTTCTTGCCCATTCTTCTCCATAGAGATCTACGCTTTGGAATGTGCAACTACAGTACTCTCTCAAGTTATTATGCCTTGTGACTGGGACTGTAGCTTCGCTTCGTCTAATTGAAATAAATGCTTTGAGTTTGAACTGTTATTTAAGCATTCGAGAGGTTATTCAGAGATCAGTTAAAAAAAATAATGGTCACTTATTTTTTTTATCGGCGGTTGGTAAATTTGTGCGACAGTAAAACATAGACATTAATAAAAAAAACAATTGGCCGGATATTTCGTCCCACAATGTCAGTACTAAAATACGTAAGCAGACTAATAAATAAATGGCCAGTAAAAATGATGGAATTGACAGTTAGAGAAATAGTTCGGCAGTTCGTAGGAAGCGGAGACACCCGGACTTGGGGCACCCCGACTCGGACAGGTTAGGTTCGCTCGCTCCGCTCGCTCACTAGTCCCCGCCATCCCCTTCGTGTTTGGTCACTGTAAACCCTGCAGACAGAAATAGAAGCCTACGCTTTTTAAGCGAATAACTGCCCATTCGTAACAGCCCATTTATTTATTTTACTGCTCAGTATAATTATTAAATAATCCATTTTATTATTTTTTACGATCTATTTTTGTTTACTTTACTACTAAGTTGTAACTGCCGAACTTGAAATGCATTTTGTAATTTTTAACTTACCAAAACTACTACCTATATACAACTGCCGCTTTAAATCAGTGCCGTTAAATATTGACGCTCGCTAGAAACTTTCAGCTACGGCCCATTTTTGTCAAAACTGGAGCCAAGGCTAAAGCCGGTCGGTGACTAAGGTCCGGCGGTAGGTCGGTAAGTTCGGTCGGACACTGGCTGAATGTTAATAATAAAAATTAGGATTTAGGACCGCAATAATATGTAGTTATAGGAAGTCGCTTTTAATAGTTAAAATATTTTAGTTCGAAAGGATCTCTGACCTGCAAATTGCAAAAAAATGTTAAGAAACTACTGGGCTACTCTGACGCTTCCTCCTTAAAAAATTATAATCTTTTTCTAAAAGAAATATATTATTTATATGAAATTACGGGCTCTCGGGTTGAGGTGTAGGGGGGCGACGCCGCCGTGGCCTACGTGGGCTTCTAACAAAAACAAAATCAACATTATTTAAATCTTCAAGCTCGCACACCTACAGAAGCCGCAGAACTCGAGAAGGTACAGAAAGAAATTTAGTTTGAATTGAAAAAGTACAAAGTATCTTTATACACCTAGTACTTAGTAACAACAAACTTATACTTGGTAACAACAATTGAAGTATTGGTAATAGGGTTAGTTAACTGGTATAGCACTGGGTGTTCAGTTTGTGTAGAGCGAGATGAGAAGCAGTGGCAAACTATGGTCGAACGTACCCATTTTGTTGTTATTTTCAGTATGCTGACAAATATTCTTAGAATTTTAATTTCCGTACCAGGTTTATTCAAATTTTTTAATAAGACTGATTTAATACTTTAAGCTGTCTACACACCGAAGAGGTTAGTGCCGGGTGGACCTGTGCTTTAAGTCAGGCCGCCGGGCCTTGCCCGCCGGCTCGTGCCGGCGGGCCGGTGGGTTCGGTGTGTAGACAGCTTTAGATCGTTGTAGTCCAAAGACAATTTTACTAGATTTATGTACTTGAGTTTTACACTCGTATCTATAAAAAAGTCTTAGTGATTACTTGAGTAAAAGTAATTATTTAGGATACGATTTTATTCTGTGGTTTATTAATTGCTTGAAGTTGGAACTGACAAAAGTTAGAATTCTTAGCTTTGCCTTCTTTGATGGTTCTTCGTTCATATTCTTGTCTAGTGCATAAAAATGGTTGCATAAGTAATTAATTAACTCAAGTACTTGCTTTAACTTGACTATAGATACAACTGTTAGAGTCAAGTTTATAAAGTGTGACTATTGCACTAAAATGTAATAATTAAAAAAATGTAAAAAAAAATGTAAATGTAATATAATGTGTATGTGTGTGGTTTTGATATCAATGCACCAAATAAATAATTTGGTATAACATGCAACGTGACGTCACTTAGAATTCTGCTTAAGAAAGGAAATTGCGAGCGTGAAGAAATTTGCACAACAAACAAATATTACGTATACTCTAAAGTAAGCTAAATTAGTTCAACTTAACTAATTAATTATAATGAGCTTACCTTGCAGAGAAGCTTCCTTGCGAAGGACACGGCGGACATCTCCAGCTGTACAGCAGTCAACATCTGGTGCTATCATCTCTTTCATAAGCATTGAACGGTGTAGACTGAAGTAAATTTAAGCACCGTACCTAACGTGACGTGGTGATATTTTTATAAACAATACAGTCATTCAACGATAAGGAAATAAGGTTCTATGACAATTCCACTATCTCTCCAAGTTCTCCCACCAGTAAGGACTAAGAGAAATGTTTAACATTTTAATGTCCACTGAGGCCAGGACTGAATCGGAATAAAATGAATTACAGTCAAATAAATAAAAATACATTCAAGTCACTATTTACTAGTTTATTGCATCATGTCATATTTAATAAGAAAATTGTAACAGTTGTAACAGTATAAAAAACATTTGTACATAATTCGTATCATAAAATAAATAAAAGTTAAAAAGTAGAAATGATCGAAAAAAATGCTTTCACGCTGTCAAAGTTACTTATTATTTTCAGAAGTGACTGTATGAATTCGAGACGAACTTTTAGGTCTTGTTGACTAATATTTAGATTCAATATTCCATTAATTCAAACAAATTAGACAAAGCAACTCAATAAACATTTTACTAGGAATATGAATTTAATCAAACTTACTTATATTTATACATGCAGATTTTAAAAATCTGTTTAACACCAAAGAATATAAATACACACCTTCATAATATTAGGGGTTAAAGTATGAAATTGCCGATTTGTATGGACGATTTCGTGAAAAGTGATATTTCCATACTAACATTTTTTTAATTTTTGTTGGAAACGTCTGAACCGATTATGTATGGTGCAATTGCAAACTATAGAGTGAAAAAGCTGCGATGCACTGCGTATCTTAAATTCCACAAAACACAGTCTATGACAAAAATATAGGTACCTACTTGAAGTAGTGAACCCGACGGCACATTGAAACAGGTGCTTTGACACACTACCCTATGAGGTACTATGCAACTACTTGTGCAGTTTTTAAACTCTAAAAGGAACGTAATTTAACAATTAATCCAATAAAAATGGAATTAGGAAAAATATAAGTTACAAAAAGAACAAAAAAAAAACGGCAATTTCATAGTTAGAGACCTATTATACAGGGTTATTTGTAAAACACCAGAAACCTCTTAAGAGGTCATTGTACTCATCACTATGAACAACTTTTACTATGGGACCAAACCTGAAATCGCGAAAAAAAAATCAGCTGTTCCCTACATTTATGATCGATTAATTCGTCAAAATGTAGGGAACAGCTGATTTTTTTTGGAACAGTTGTTCATAGTGATGAGTACAATGACCTCTTAAGAGGTTTCTGGTGTTTTACAAATAACCCTGTATAGTACAGCGATTTTGACCAAGGAAGCGAGCACAAAACTAAATTGTAAACATATACAAAAAAAATAAATAAAAAAACAGTTGCAATTTTGTGGAGATAACAAAAAAGATATTTCGAAACAAATGCGTTGAATACTAAAACAATTTCTGGTAAATTGAGCGATGACTTAAGCTAAAAACAAAGCAACATACTAGAACGAACCTTCCTCTGTGGTCTTGAGAAGTGAAACAGTTTCCCGCCCACTGGTACATACTTAAGTTAAGCTTGCACTAGGCACTGTAAATGTACTTAAGTTAGGCTTGCACTAGGCACGGTGACTGGATTCACCAGTTTTTTTGTACCTCTTCTGCGTGTTTACTATTTATCTCGTTTATGTCGAGTATTTTTTATACGCGACGCCGATGATTATAGCGAGCCCCAAAGCCAGCAGCGCCCATTTCAGCTTCGAACTAGAAGAGAAAACCATATTTAGTGGGTATATTTTATTTAAGGCGCAATTTAATTTGAAAGTAGATTAACTACACCCATCAAAAAAGTCTACGTAACACACATCATTTACAGAAACAGCAGGTATTATCGATTGATATTTTTTTTTTCTTAACTAAGTAGATTGGTATACAATCTTTTTGTTCTCGGAAACAGAAGATATATTGGCTGATTTTAAAAATAGAAATTTTTCGATTGTGTTTTGTTTTCATTAAAATAAAAGCTAATTATATTTTTTCCCGATTTCATGTTTTTTCGTTGCTTGATGGTATGGTATGGTTGATCTCACTTTTATCATTTTGAGATGAGATTTTGAAAAAATTTAGTGGTGAGTCATTTTCTTATGTCATGGAGCGACGCCATTTGACTGTTTATGAAATGCAGAGAGCTGTACGAATGCTACAAGCGGGAAGAAATCAGTCGCAGGTATCTCGGCATTTTAGTGTCAATAGAAGCGTGATTTGTCGTCTTTGGTAGCCTTACGTTAATACAAGGGATCCTGCTGAGCAGCACCCAGGACTTGGATAGAGTAAAACTGCTCGACAGGACCGATACATACAACTGACTGCAAGACGACAGCCAATGTTAACCGCCCGGGAGATAGGTTTAAGCTATTATTCTCAAGCGGTGTTGCGGTTAGCCACCACACCGTGAGAAATAGGCTGCATGAAAACGGCCTACGAGCACCCACCTATACGCGATGGGAATCGCGCCTGTCGAAACGAATGGTGTAGAGAACACTTGACATGGACTCAGGAGCAATGACATAACATTTTATTTTGCGATGAGTCCCGGTTTGGATTTAGGCCTGATACGAGAAGGGTAAGAGTGTATCGTCATCCCAGAAATGCTGAACGGCCGAGATGCGTCCAGGAACTGCACCCTTACAGTGGTTTCACAGTGATGGTATGGGCAGGTATTATAAAGAACAGATGAACTGATCCCGTTTTTGTAGATGGCAATATGAACGCTGAAAGTTACATTGAAGATGTCCTCGGGCCACAAAGTCTTGGCTCAGATTTCACGCTGTTGCATGACAATGCGCGTTCGCACACAGCTCGGAGGACCTGACACTCAGAGAGTACTTAGCAATGAAAAACATCCGGGTATTGCCGTGGCCTGCACAATCGCCAGTCCCAAATCACATCGAGCACGCATGGGACATGCTCCAGAGACGTGTTTTAGAGAACCTAGACGGAGTGTCCACAACCCAACAACTGAAAGACTTGTTAATATTCCATTGCGCATTGCGATTGCCGCAGGATCAGATCAAATTCAATGAAAAATCGTTGCCGAAAAGTTTTAAATAACAGAGGCGGTCACACTTTCTATTGAATTACCAAATAATAATAAAACATGTCGGTATTTAATTTTGTAAAACATGAAAAGTTTAATTTCGTTTTAACTTTATTTTATACGACGTATATATGTTACGGTACACATATTGTTAATTATTGTGATTAAATGAACAATTAAATGATGGGTTTTGTTGCTTTAGTCACTAATGCATCAAAATGCTTAGTTGTTATTTATAAAAGAAATATAAATATATTACAATATTAAAAATCGTTTGAAAGTTCAAAACCGTACAAATTGGTTAGACTTTTTTGATGTGTGTATTTCGATGATGAAAATGACTAAAATATTGAAAAAGGGAGATACTAAATTTAGTTTTTTAACTTAAAGTCAAATAGGATAAAGTATAACTAATACAAAGTCTCAATAAACCTAAACATACATTTATTACTTAATGACTAAATAACGATACCACAACGTGTACATTACAATATTTCATCAAACGTCCTCATTTTTTTTTTACACTTAACTTTTTAATTATTGCAAGTCTTGTAGCGGCACTACACTCAAGCACTGCTAGTCACTTTTTATACGCAAGATACAATCAAATCATTTCTTACATCATTGAGTAGTCTCTTACAAAAAATACAGGGTGGAAGGGAATCGACGCTGAAACGAGTACCACGTATTCAGTACATCATTCCGAACCGGCCATACAAATGATGATACAAAATTGATGTGAAATCTGCTGTTACCTACAAAAGTGCAATTAAACAACCGCTGATAAATTTCAACATGGGGGATTCGGAATGATTTACTGAAAAACGTGGTAATCGTTTGTACGTCGATTCCCTTACCACTCTGTTTAGTACAATATAATATGAATAAATCGACTCTAAGATAAATATTATAAATACATCAAACTACAACCTTGAAGGTGGAGGAGCACGCCTCCTACGTGGCCTTCAAACACAGTAATAAACTCATCGTTATTTAAATCTTCAAGCTCGCACACCAATCCGCAGAACTCTAACAAGTAAATCAAGGCTTGAAAAAGTATTTGTACCTGGTATCTATACTAGGTAACAACAAAATAATGAAATACAGGTACTAGGCTTGGTTAACTCAACTGGTATACCACTCGGTGTTCAAACAATGAGTGGTATCAGGTATAACATAACGTATAGCAACAGGACAATGAGAAGCAATGGCTAACTAGAATGTTCGAACGCACCTATTGTTACAAATATAGTTTAAGTTATGGTTTCCGTGCCGGGTTTATCATGTATTTGGGTGGTTTAACAAAATAAATACCCAGATTTAGAAAAACGGAGACATTAAAAAATGTTTTAATTGAGTCGTAAGTCTAGTTTTAGAAAATTTTAATACTACACTTGTGGTGTTTTTGACACCAATGCCAATGTACCAAATAAAGAGTTTTACCCATTAAGCAATCCTGTTGATTCGCTTAGAGTCCTGCTTAAGAAAGGAAATTGCGAGCGTGTAGAAATAACCGCGTGCGTGATAAATTACGTATTCTTAATATCTAGTCTAGATCTAAGTTAAATTGTTTCTACTTTACGTAATTTATTTAAAAAATATATATTGAGGACCTGCCGGGTTGACACGGTGGACCTCGAGGTCGTCGTCGACTTGAAAAAAACAAGAAAGATTAATAATTTACTTAAAAAAAAAAACTCAAGTATAATGGAAGAAAAAAAACGAACTCCAGAATATGGCGCCCAAATACCACCATTTTTTATTGAAATGTAGCCAGTGACAGTCGCGCCACTAAGATGAAACTAACGACGCGGCGTATAGTTTATCCAATTCTGTTTATCCGTTTAGGAATTACGAGGGAACAAAGAAACGGACATACATACACACATGCATACGTACTTATATACAAATCAAACACATATCCAACTTTTTGGGCTTCGCAATCGGGTAAAAATAAAGACTGTTGTCTAAATGTGTTGACCTCCTGCACTTTTTCTAAGAATTAACGTCGCCGTGTTATGTTATAGAAGGTGGTGCCGACAATACAACAATAAATGAAAATACTGAAAATATTAGTTCATACTACCTGTTATTTCGTAGCAGCTGTAAAAACCGTTAGCCATAGTAATGTTTTTTTACACCATCAGAAAATAGAGATTTCAACAAACAAAAAGGCCACCGACTTTAAAAAAAAAAATCGATTGAAAATTAGGCTGCTTTTTCGATATTAAGTCAAAATAAAGTGAAGAATAAATATTTTACATTATTAAAAAATTACAGTATGGGACATAAAAAGGTAAGTTTTACCAAATTTTGTGTTTTTTTTTTTTTGTAAAAGATAAAAATAATAACTAAACAAAAGCTTGGTTTTTTTAAATTTTTCACATACATTTCGAGGTTATGTGAAAAAAGTGTAAAACATAAGTTGTAGATCTTTTTATTACCTACAACTTTGCCATTTAACTTTTTTTCCATAGGACTTGTAGTTTTGCCGGAAATCGAGATATACAGTTTTTACCCTTAAAAACTCACCCCCTTCCACTTCCCGCATAAATTTTGTTTCCTTTCATTTTTGTTATATTCTCTCCCTTTTCCAATGGGTTTCATCCTACTGATTTTTTTTTCACTTAATGTATCGAAAGTATGTATTAACCCCATAAAAATTGCAATTGTTATTAACAAATTAAGATGAAAAAGTTAATAACTCAAAAACTATGAATTATATATTCATAGTTTTTGAGTTATTAACTTTTTCATAGGAATTTTGAAAAAAATCCTTAAAGAGGAGGAAATTTCCCATAAAAAAGTTCCGACTCCCTGAACTCTATTAAGTATTTATAATTATAATTCAACGCTAAAAATAGGGCTCCACCCAGTCATAACGACATGGGCGCACTACCGCTAAAGACAGTGTACCACATATATTTTTTTTTTGTATTTGGCTTCGTATTCTTATTTATACAAATACTAAAACAAGATCACGCGATAAAAGTTACTTAAATTTTTATTGTTTTGTTTTTTACTGATAATATTTTTTAGTTAACAAAAAATTAAGTCCATGAAATGTTCTTAAAAAAAAAAATTTCACCAAATATTAAGTTAATTCTGTTTTTGGATCTAACATTGGCATTAAGAAAAGTTGGAAAACATTTTCTTACATCATTTGTTAAGATTTTTTTTTATGAACAAATAGACATGATAAATATTTTTGGATTTTTTTTAACCATTATTTTTTTTATTTTTTTTTTATTGATCTGTTTTTTATTTTTTGACTGTTTCAATAATAAGTTAAGAGACTATTTTCTGTTTAAAAATCATAATTGTCATTTCGACATACCTTTACAAAAAAAAAACATATTTTAAATTAATAATTTCATTGTTTGTTAACAACAAACAATGAAATGAATGAATGATGAATGTTGTTGTTGTTGTTGTTGTTGTTGTTGTTTGTTTCATTGTTTGTGATATGAAAGATAAAAAAGTAAACGATAGCATGACGGTTGACAGGGGAGAATGGAAGAAAAACACGTGTTGCGCCGACCCCAAATAACATGGGACAAGGGCAGGAAGATGATGATGATGTTAACAAAAATTTGTTAAATGTAAAAAATAAAATAAAAACGATTATAAACAATAAAAATGATTTTTTTAATCTTTATTTTGTAAAGACAAAAGATGGTAAAAAAAAACTAAAAATATAAAACGTCTAATTGTTCATAAAAAAAAATCTGAACAAACGATGTAAAAAAATGTTTTCCAACTGTACTTAATGCCAATGTTAGATGCAAAAACAGCAATAACATAATAAACGGTGAATTTCTTTTGTTAACTTTAAAAAAAATGTTATAAACAAAATAATAAACTTTAATTAATTTATATCGCGATATTGTTAAGTCACCACTTGTTGTGCGTGTTATATTTAGGGTCCAGATAAATGATATGCCATTTAGATTATACTGAATTTGATAATGTCTAATAAAGATTCACAGTAGCTCGGATATAATTAATACAGCAAATTAGGACGTGGCTGGACAATGGTATGTAAGCGACTGGCGAGCCCGGTGCTGGCGTTCCTATACAATATCAAAAATGCAATTCAACAATGTCATCGCTAGGGTCGTTACATCATTATTGGTTTACTAACCTTAGGTATTATTTGCACTAATTCGCATCTGGAAATAAAATTTAAGGAACGAATTTGCCAAATGTTTTTAAAGTGCGAGATGGCAACATGTGTTTAGTGTTTATACAGATACGGGGGTCGTTAACCTGTCGGTGTTAGCCTAGTAATCTACATCATGTAGAAAATGCTGAAAATGAAAAATAATGTCCTGTGACTGAACTACTGACTATTTTCCTATGATTATTTGTATGCAGACTGACAACATCGCGAGGTATACGCAGATTAATTTGTTCAAATAAAAAAAAAACAAATCATTTCATATTTTTTTTTTGTTGTATTGTCGGCGCCATCCTGTATACATACTTAAATTTAAAAAAAAATGTTCTCTTTTCCTAAATATGTTTTAAAATAAAATAATAAAAATACCTAGGTTCGATCGGTACAACTATTTGTTGGACTCTTCTCTCTGCCCTAGGAGAGACAGGAACTTTACATTTATTTTTCATAGATTTGGTAGACGGGCTTGGGCTGTTACAAATTTAATTATTAATAAAAACATTTACTAATCGCAAGTTTACATAGCCATTTTTTAAACGCTACTGAAATTAATAAGCAATCTAAGCCCTTGTACGCATCAACTTTCTACGGCAACAAAAAATACTCAAAATTAAAAACTCATTTAACTAATTACGTTTTTTTGCTATAAATATACCGTTAAATGTTTCAAGATAATTTATTGCATAACACAAACAAAAAAGTATATGAATATGTACAGACGCCAGCATATAAAGCTACTACAATCTGTCAAATTTCTTTAATAGATTTTCAACTTTATCTCTAAAGCATAAGGTTCAAGGGGGAAAATCTGACAGTTTCGGGTAGGTTGACCTGCTGGCGTCTGTACAAGCAGAACTCCAAGCGATGTTTTCCGACATCACATTATCATCAAGAATCCTACATCACTTGAGTATAATATTAATGTTCTTAGCAGACTCTTTAATCAACACAAGCAAAAGCAGTGTTTTGTTCATTTAAAAATAACATAAATCTTCGTTTTTTTTTTTTTAATTATCTAACTGTAATATCAATTTTAGTACGAAATCCAACCTGACTGGCGGGTAACTTAGCCACGGCTTCTCATCGCTTTGTAAACTGGTGCTGGCAAAAGAGGGACAGTTAAGTAACAAATCACAGTAAACAGAATCTCGGAAAACTTTCATCCGTTATTTGACAACCAGAAAAATTGAAGAGATGGTAAATCTTCTAATATTCCTGAAGAGTTGTCTGGCAAAAGAACTGTCTCTGCAGTCACCAACCAGGCAGTATGATTATGACAGCGACAGGGCCATTATTTGCTAAAATAAACCAACAAGCTACGCAGTCCAAGAATAGGTCATTCATTAGTTTTAAATTTCGTTATTTGACACAAGACTTGATTGACGTAATATATTCACCTTGAATTTGAAACGCAAATATATTTGGACTTCCTTGTTCAAGACAGCACGTCACACTAAATCAGAACGTTATTCTAGGGGCGAGTGCAAGCACAATTGTCTTGAAAAAGATAGATGAAGGCCCTATTAATAAAATAGACCAGCATTTGTGGATTGAATTTGGTTTTTTTTGACAAAAACTGATGTCGCACAACACTAGTTTTTTCGCCAATGTTTGAAAAGATGCTGTAATATTGTCAGCTGGTTAATTATTCAGGCCCATATTTTACAATTTGATCAATTTAAGGTTTCCAACAGTTACAGGGATTATTCGATTTAGATTGATTAAAATAATGTATTTCAAATCTACTACGAAAAAAAAGTAAAAATAACCTGGTAACGTCACATGCGGTGCATTCGCGGTGGTATTTTGAACTGTTGAGATTACAAAAAAAAAATGTTAAAATAATAATTACGGTTGAAAAAAAACAGAAATGAGCTGTGGAGACAATCTACGGCTACTAAACTTAAATTCAGAACAATTATTGAATCGCTCAATGACGTAAATAACAAAGTATAAATTCTATTGCGACCAATTTTTATTTACGATTTTTTTATTAAAATGGTCACTCAAACAACAACTTTAACTATAATAATAAAAGTGCTCCTGATCGTTTTCGGTCACGATGGTTACTCTCAGCGGAGATTAGCTATCGGCGCCAGAGTTATTCTAGTGAACAAGTGAGTGCGCTGGCACAGGTGCACTCTCTCTTCTCTCGACCGGAGAGAGATCTGGCGTAGGAACAACGGCTTAACGTTTAAATTCCCGATACACGGGGGTATCATACCGCTAACATTCAAACCCTGGGCTGCTACTGAGAAATTCCAAATGGAAAAACTCACTATAACTTTTTGCCCGACCCGGGAATCGAACCCAGGATCTCGCGCTCAGCAGTCGTGCTCGCGACCGCAGGACCAACGCGCAACGGAGCAGTTCGACTATACAACACTAGAAGATAGTTGACTGCGTCGCAATTCATGTAAATTATCCATGTTAGTGTTAGCCTATGTCATCCCATTGCTGGGCAAAGGCCAATTATCCATGATTCTGAATCTAAGTTTATGGAGCTCTATGAATAAAGGCTGAAGTTTTGAAACACATGTTTAATTTGTTGTGGTAGAGTTGAATTGAATGTCGAAGGAGACACTCTTTGAGGAAAACTTATACATAGGTCCTTAGCCTTTAATAACTAAGAATAGCAATATAACATAAAAAATTTAGATCAATTAGATGTTGGTCTATCAAAGTCAATGATTGACCAAAGTAATATCCGTGAGTGCGGCAACAAATTACGAACATGTATTTACAAATTATGGCATAATTTGTTTTAATTTATACCTCGAAACTAGGTGTGGAAAAATTACATGAAGAAGAACCGCCTAGACGACAGCTGTAAATTAACTAGTCATTATAGTAACTAATAACTAGCAATCTAAATGGTAATTAACTAATACAATTTATTGATACTTACAATAATAATGTAACATTACTAAAATGGAACCATGTAGGTTCCATTTTTACACTTTATTTTCTTCACAATTTCATCATCATCATCAGCCTACAACAGTCCACTGCTGGGCATAGGCCTCCTCAATCGCACGCCACTCAACTCGATTCTCGGCAACTCTCATCCAGTTGCTACCAGCCACCCTGCAAATATCGTCGCTCAAGCGAGCCTGAGGGCGACCGGCGACCCACCTTACGCTTGCCGATTCGCGGTCTCCACTCATAATACGTCTACCCCAACGGTCATCAGATTTACGGCGATTATGGCCGGACCATTGCCACTTCAGCTTACTTATTGTGGGAGTTATATGTCTACAACTCTGTTTATCTGTCGGATCACCTCGTTCGCTATGTGATCCCTCAGAGAGACTCCAAGTATAACCCGTTCCATAACTCGCTGAGTGACCTTGAATTTATGGACCAGCCCTTCCGTGAGTGTCCACGTTACGGCCCCGTAAGTCATAACAGGCAGAACGTACTGGTTGAAGACCTTAGTCTTCAGGCTGTGGAATATGCGACGTGCAGACCCGACGAAGTTTCCCAAATGCTGACAATCCAGCTGAATTCTTTTGTGAGCTTCCCTCTCAAAGTTGTTCTTACCAAACTGCAGAGTTTGACCGAGCTAAACATATTCCCGAACAACCTCGAGAGGACCGTCATTGACAACAATAGGTCCTGGGGTGACGTGTTCATTGAAGAACATAACCTGGATTTGTCCAAGTTCACCCTGAGACCAATACGTATTGAAGATCAACTAGGGCCTAGTTGTCGACTTGCAGCAGATGCTGGAAGGCCTAATTACTATAGGCCATCCCGCATCTGCTGCAAGTCGTGCAGCGATTCAGCCTGTATGACGAGGAATCTCAAGTGTGAGATCTACTCGCCGTTGATGTTAATACCACGTCCTTCCCAGTTACACACAATTACACAATTTATTTAAAACTAAATAAATGATGCTCATGATTATAAGTGATTTTCTATAATAATAAACTACTAAAATAGACTGTTCCTTTATCTGTGTTAAAATACGATAGGTTGTTATGGAGATGACATTATGCTGCGGCCACACTACCGTGATATGGCAATTATTATGACCATAATTGAAACAACAACTAGGTGTAGCCACGATTTATGATCTTTCACAATGTCAATCAATATGGCATATACGGTAGGTAATCTCAGCTCCGGTGGCGTCTTTTTCCGCATATCATTAATAACATTAACATTAGTGTAACGACACCACTTCGCGCGATAATTTAGGCCGTAATTTAATGCCATAATTATTGCGGTAAATGAGCGGTAGACGGTAAGGTAGTGTGGCCGCAGCATTAGATACACACCTTCCATCTTATCAACTAGATACAATAACTTAGAAACTAGATTGGTTTGTTATCTTGCTAAGCTAAAAATAAGATACAAAAATACTTCGTGACTATAAAAAAAAAACAAACAAACTGTCACCTTGGTCTCCATATCTTGGGTTTCATTTTACAACTGCAAACAATTTACATTACTTTTATATCAGTCCTTGCACTTTTACTTTTTTTATTAAAGTACAATTTGGGTTTTACAATTTTTTTTAGGTACTAGTTTGCATTGTGTGAATGTGAATCTACCTATGGAGAACCAAAAACATTTCGAAATCATTTTATAATATACTTATGGGACGGTATAACTTGCTTTTAAATTATGTACTCACCAGCCTTGTCCTGGAGCTAGAGATCCGATTTTATATTTCTTCAACATACCTCTGAAAAAGAAACGTGGTGTCTAAAAATGTTTTTTATTTATTAATTTGTTGCGGGATTTTGAATAATTTGAACTAAACCTGATCAAAACCAGGGTTTCGTTAAAATAACAGGTATTTTTTTAGTATACTCGTACCAGTACTTATTTGAGAATACCAGGTATACTTTACTCTATAGACTAAAATAGTTTAGTTTACTATAATATAAATACTAGTTTCTAAACTCTGATTTAAAAAATATTTACCAGGGTTGAAAAACGCAACAAGTCTAAAGTCATAATGAAAAGAAAATAGAACCTATGAAGTTCTATTTACCTTGCATCAGCACTGTGGCCAACATCATCAAATGCTATTGTGGCATCTTGTCCTCCTGCCTCCATTAATGGATCTTCACCTCCAGGATGCTGGATAAAAACCAAATAATTTTATTAAATAAAACTAATTTTTGACCGACCTCGCCTGCGTGGATGTTGGAAAACTTTAGATAGTTTTTTGTACACCATTAAACAAAACTCGTTTCTACACAACCATAAATTTTAATAATTACCTACTGAATTAATAATTTTCGAGGTTTGTGGTTGAAAGTTGAAATCGAGCTAATTGATGTGCAATTGGAGAGGCCTATGTCCAGCAGAGGGCTGCTGTAAGCCGTTTATTAATCTGATTTTGTTACCAATTTCAAGAGTTCTCATTATTTTTTGCATGGAACGCTAATTCTTATTCTATATTAAAGGTAGCCTTCTAATAAGATAAAAACCCCAAAACAAATAAAGAGAGAAAAAAAAAAAAAGGTAGCCTAAATCACTCCTTATAACTATTAACATAAGTTATTCCTTGCAACATCAGCTATCTGCTAGTAAAAGTCCCGACAAAATCGGTCGAGCGGTTTCGGAGATGATTAGCCGGAACAAACAGAAATATAGACAAAAATTTAAAAAAAATGTGTTTTTGTTTTATGTGCCATATTTAATTTCAAATGCATTCAGTAAAAAGCTCTTAGTAATTGAGCCGAGCATGTTATAACCAATACGCACGTATATCGTACGACGTTTTTTAACACATTTGCGAGGAAACAGAAAAAAAAAGATATTCACAATACAAGTACAAAGAAAAGAAAATTTGAGAAAAATGGCGCGAGGATTACTTTCTGCCGTGGCTGCGTGAAAATGTTGGCAAAGACGCTAGAGCATGCAGCCAAGTTATTAAATTACCGAATAAACTTTACTTTACTTTTTTTTTTTTAAATAAACTCAATCTGTGAATGCACACTATTGCTTTCCCGCCATTTTAAGGTGCAGGCCAGACAGAAGAGACGTAAGACTAAGACGCGTCGCACACAGGCTAAGACTAAGACGCGTTGCGCCCGCGCCCCGTCTCTTCTGTATGTTTAGCATCGCGTCGCTTCTATACATTTTGTATGAAAGGGACGCGGTAGAGACAAATGTCCGCGTCCCGTCTGCGTCTTACGTCTTTTCTGTGTGTCCAGTGCCTGACAGCGCGCTAGCGCTGCCTACTGACTCGCGCCGCGCGGCGATTAGTTCGAAATTTGAATAGCAACAGCGCGCTGCTCACTAGCTGGAGTCGTGCGGCGGCGATCAGTTCCATATTTGAAATGGCAAATAATACTGTTATGGAGTTTGTATGGACTATAACTTAACTATTTGCTTTGGTAACACACGCGTTTTTTATGACCCGCTTTACATATTTAAAACCGGTGGAATTACATCAGCTTTACGAGCAAGGGTGTTAAAAAAATATTTAAGTACCTAATATAAAATTCGATTGTGAAGCAGTAGACGAGTATCATACAAAAATGAACAAAACTGAAAATTATTGATGTTTTTAGGGTTCCGTACCCAAAGGGTAAAACGGACTCCGCTGTCTGTCCGTCCGTCAGTCACCAGGATGTTTCTCATGAACCGTGACATTTAGACAGTTGAAATTTTCACAGATGATGTATGTTGCCTATAACAACAAATACTAAAAAACAGAATAAAAATATTTAAGTGACACAACAGACATGATTTTTTTGCCGTTTTTATACCATAATGGTACAGAACCCTTTGTGCGCGAGTTCGACTCGCAATTGGCCGGTTTTTTGAGATCTAAAGCCAAGTAGTTGGTGTTTGTATATTTATATAACCAGCCGGTATCTGCAACTCCTTCCAAACCGCAAATTTTACGTACGGATAGGTGGTGATTTTAGATATTAAATCTAGTCTGCCGAATTTCGCTAGTCAATTCATTTTGACGCTGTTTTAAGACACCATAATGACATCCTCCTCTGCCCAGCATTTTCACAACTGTGTTGGGGTCGGCTTCCAGTGTAACCAGCTGAATATCACTTTATTACATGGAGCGACTGCCTATCTGGCCTTCACAACCATTATCACAATAATGGCTATTATTATCTAAATATAGCTGGCAAATTGAGATTGTTACTTATTTTTATAATCTTACTAGCTGTTGCCCAAGACTTTGCTTGCATGGAAATGTTGATTGTAGCCTATGTGCTATTCCAAACTACAATCTATTCTCAATTTCATCTAGATCCGTTCAGTCGTTCTGGCATGAAAGAGTAATAAACATCTATACATTCAAACTATTGCATTTACTCATATAGTAAGATGTTACAAGGTTGGCATGCTGATAAGAGATAATGTAAGTATCATATTATTACAACTGTCATATTATTTAACTGATTTGAACGATAAGAATTTGAAGTGATGATGAAATTAAATACTTTGTTGTGACATTACAAAAAATAAACAAGAACCCATAGACTTTTCTTGCCCATTCTTTTCCATAGAGATCTACACTGGAATGGGCCTTGTGGCTGGGTTGTGTCCATCAACAGGGCACAAAGCTAGACTCCTACTGAGAATTTTCTGATGGAAAAATCTAATTCCAGACTGATTAACTTGGTAATTATAGGTACCCAGAACCACATGACCGACAAGGCAGTTGAAAGTGAAAAAGTGTAATAATTTTTTATATTTTTAAATTTTTTTATATTGTTTTTTTTTAAGGAATATTTAAAAATGTATAAATAAATAAAGGAATAATAATACTTTGCTCAAATAAATAAAAATATAAATGAGTAATTTGTGTGTTTTTGATTCATATTGAAAATTCAATTGATTCATATTCTAAAAAATCTCAACAATAATATAAAAAAAAAAATTGCTGTAACTCACTGTACAAGAAACTTGTCAGTCAAACAGAATCGTTTTGTAAACCCCTAAGGCTACCCACTGACCAAATATTGGCCTTGTTATTAGAATAGTAAAATTGACTAGGAAGGTCATCGCGAAATATTATAATAAATACCTACTATCGATTGTGGTGCGGCGTCTCCGCCCGCGCGTGGTCGGTAATCATAACAAAAAGCTACCCAAATTATAAGTGTGGTTTATCCTAGCCTCAGTCATGATACGTCGCTTTGCCAGATTTTAAATCCGAATCCGTTCAGCCATAAAGGCGTGATATTTCGCATTTACAATATTAGTAGCCAGTAAATCACAGTACCTACTGCAGTTTTCACCGAAGTAAATCTTAATAAATAAGTTCTAAAACACGTTTTAGTTAACAGGCATTCTATACCAGTTGAAATCAATTAAAGTTTCTGCCGCTACTTCTAAAGTTAACCATTATTCAACAGGTGATGTTTACATAAAATTCACTGACGTCATTTATAAACAACTTTTCGGAACACATTACATTTTTTTCTCCGATATAAAATAAACAATTAGACAACAAATTTGAAGTGTTAGCCCATGTCAGATGATGATCAAGAATTTCTCACCTGTTCAAGAAATGCTGTGACATCGTAAACTTCGTTGCGTATTACCATCCACAAGCTACTCCTAGTAGTGTGTTTTTTAACCTCATCGGCCGTAAAAACTTTAGACATCTTGATAATAAATGCTTTGTAGATTTTTTAATTTGTAATTTACGAATCAAATTGGACCGAAAAAAGTCAAGGTCGATAACCTCTCTCCGAGGAAAAATTTATGTCACTGTCACAGTCACAGTCAGATGATCGTTGTTGATTGGTTGCGTGATTGCGTCAACAAATCAGTGTTGCCAGAAAACCGTCTCGCGTTCTCCTCACAACTTCCGCGAAATCACCCCAAAATTGAGGTTTTGAAGGAAAAATCCCCCACATATAGCAATTTTTTATTATTCATGAAATGATATTTCATATTATATATATACTAGCGACCCGCCCCGGCTTCGCACGGGTGCAATGCTGATACTAAATACACTACAGAAAAACTGTGAACGTTGTATATAAAAACATAGCGGCCCACTTCGGCTTCGGGTGTAAAATATATAGCTTATGTCACTCACTGAAAAAATGATTAAAATTGATCCAGTAGTTTTGATTTATTCATTACTGCCCGTGGCCCGCACGCGTTAAATTTGCCTCGCCGCGCCGGCCGGTGCCGGCGCAAACGCTACGTCCCGCAATTTTTAAATCTGTAATATCTTCGAAAATATTCATTTAAATCATATGCTGTAAAGGGCCATATAGATCTATATTAAATCAACAATGTATTTAAGGTATTTAATTGGATAAGGATTAATGCCGTATTGGTTAAAATCGCTTCGGAAATTAGCCATTATTTGGCGTAAAAAGTAAATGACAAAAACATGTTATTGTGGGATATCCATAAGAGATAGACATATACCATCGCGGAGTTTTCTGTAGACCTTTTTAATGTGTACAATACTTAGTACATTATTTTGATAAATCTCGTAGGGTTCAGCCTGCGTTTGCAATGTAAGCGGAAAAAAATGAAATTATTTACGACTTCACAATAGAAATCTTGAAATTATCAGTGGTTCTCTAATATATTAAGCATGTTATTATACATATAAACCTTCCTCTTGAATCACTCTATCTATTAAAAAAAACCGCATCAAAATCCGTTGCGTAGTTTTAAAGATTTAAGCGGTCAAAGGGAAATAGGGACAGAAAAGCGACTTTGTTTTATAATATGTAGTGATAATAGTTTCCATTACAGAATCCGCTTGTTCAATCGTGTCACTCGTCATGTCGTCTGCAGATCCGTACAATTTTTCTGAGTTGCATCTCTTTTGAATAATTGAACTGGGTTTAAAATGAACACCATCCTTCTAGCAATGAATTTCTTTTTCCTAAGATGGATAAGATTGGCAGCGTGAATGGCTAATCAGTATCGAAACTTGTCTATAATAATTGCTCCTTGGGAGAAGGTTCTTTGCACCACTGCGAAAAACGCAACGACAAAGTTCCTATTGCCAATTTGCTAACAAAACCATCAATTATAATATCCCCCAAACTCTCCACAAATCCCCCCAAAAATACTGTCCCCCAAATGCCCCCCCTAACTTTTAAAATCCCCCACATTTGGGGGTATTCCCCTCAATCTGTGTGATAACCAATCCGATGTGAATACAATATGTGAAGCATGGCGTGAAGAAACAAAATATTATGTACAGACACCAGCACATTATAATATATTAGTCTATGCACCAGCACATCAAGCCACTGCAATCTGTCAAATTTCTTTAATAGATTTTCATGTTGATTGGGAAAATTTGACAGTTTCGGGTAGCTCGATGTGCTGGCGTATCCGCGTATCATGCATGTACACTTCAACCAACTTATCTATGCAGGCGGGAAAACACAGAACTAAAATAAGTGTAACAATTTTAACATATTGATGCATTTTTTCTTGACCAGAAGCGTCACCTTGAACTGCAAACTTATAGTGGTCACACCGAACGTTTCGTTGATCGTCGTTCATCCAAAGGTTACTAAAATATTTTTGTGGAAGAAATAATACATTGTTCAGTAAACAAAAATGAAACTTAGTTTCATTTAAAGAACCATGAAACTAGTAAATTAGTACTGAGAAGAACACATAAATATAATGCGTTTAAATATTGCTATGTTCAAGTCACATGCTTGCGTCAAATTCTTAACTTGAAAGAATTGAAAGATCAACAAAACAACATAACCTAAAAAGTTGTTGTTTTTTTTTTGGGATTCCGAAAATCTTTTGAGGATATTAGTCGTCTATTATGATAATAACGAGTCAAAAAACTGCTAATGGCTGAAGAAAGGGATTTTAACGATCTTTTGGACGATATTGTGCTCAGTGAGGAAAGAGAACATAAGGAAAGTTATGATCAAGGCTTTAAAGCTGGCAGTGAAGCGGGAAACCCTGAAGGTTATCACTTGGGATACCATAGAGGAGCCGAACTAGGCCGGGAGTTGGGTAACATCAT
This sequence comes from Eurois occulta, assembly GCA_950022335.1. Lineage (NCBI taxonomy): Eukaryota > Metazoa > Arthropoda > Insecta > Lepidoptera > Noctuidae > Eurois > Eurois occulta. The sequence goes on along the minus strand of OX465491.1, from coordinate 3,193,585 downwards.
TTTCGAACAACGTGTAACCTTACTTTTGGGTCAAGATAGTAACCAAATACCGACTGATCACAAATATGTTTCATTATTGTTTCCAGGATACTATCTGGGTATTATCACACACCACATCAACCTCAACGAGGAATCTGACACGAAATACTCTGATAAAATACTAACACAGCTGGGCAAAGTCAAAGAACTCATTGATGCATTCCCGAGGACTAACTCAGAAGAACATGATATACTGGGCATGGCAGAGACTATAAGATCTCAGTATAAGAAAACTTGTGCTCTGTTGAAGATATCTTCTACAAATCCTTATGATGCAGGGGTTTCCTTCTGAAGATTGTGGTAAGTAAAGCATTTATCTTATCTTCTTTATTGAGGAGATAAAGTAAGCCATGTATAGTAGAAGTGATGACATTCATTACATATTTTATAATCATCATGGATTGCTCTGTATCCATATGCATGGAGTAAGTCACTTTGAAATGCTGTCACTGACATCAAAGGGACAATTCCCATATTTTATTTTTTATTTGCCTAATTAGGTATGCTCCTTGTTTTTACTTAAATTTAATTTTACTTATAATTTTGTTAATAATCACCACAAACAACCATTTTTGATAATAACGAAAATGTACAATTCTGATCCCCAAGATACAGACTAACGTCTAGTTTGGGGATCACCGTTCAAATTGCTATGTTTTAATGTACTTGATTATTAATAAATAATTTTAATTTAATTTTTTAATTATTTTTAGAATCTGTGTTTTCCTGCTAATCTAAATCTTAATCTACCAAATATTGCCTACTATTCTGACAAGTTTTTGACACTGATTGATGCTGAGATGAAATTCCAACTACATAGATCTTTATGTATTTAAATATGGAAATTGGTCTTATAATCTTACCAATTACATAATTTTTTGGATTCCAACCTCTTACTAAAATACCAACCTGTTACTGTCCCACTGCTGGGCAAAGGCCTCTTCTCATACAGAGAAGGCGCGAGCATTAATCAACATGCTTGCTCAAGGTGGATTTGAGACTTCAGACTTGCATTAGGTACTTTTTTTTGTAAGGCTGGTTACAAAATAAAATATCAAACCTGAATAAATCCATCATCATTCTCTTGCCCTTGTCCCAAGGTATAATTATTATATTTGTATAATTATTTTTTTATTAATGTGATGTAATTATTTATTACCTATCTAGTGGCACTCATTATCATATTTTCTTTTGTTAATATGTGGATAATGCAGTGGGCTGCAATATTGTTGTTGACGGCACGGTTGGCGCAGTGGTCAAGCGATTGACTGCTGCGCTGCATGTCGCGGGTTCGATACCCGTACGGAACAAATATTTGTATGACCTACAAGTAGTTGTTCCGGGTCTGGGTGTTTTTCTATCTATAATATGTATGTATCTACAAAAAAAAAAATGTATATATGTAGTTTATCAGCCATCTAGCTACCATAACACAAGCATTATTCATTCATTCATTCATTTATTCATTAACAATTTACATTGTGTTGAATATTACATCTATAATATAAAAATGAATCGCAAAATGTGTTGGTAAGCGCATAACTCAACAACGCCTGGACCAATTTGGCCAATTCTTTTTTTAAAATGTTCGTTGAAGTTCAAAGATGGTTTTTACGGCGAGAAAAATTTAAAAAATTGCCTGGATAAGTCTAAAAACAACACTAGGATACTTTTTTTTTCGTAGGATTAAGGTAGGATTAGGGTAGGAGTAGTGTAGGAGTAGGGTAGGAGTAGGGTAGGAGTAGGTTAGGAGTAGGGTAGGAGTAGTGTAGGAGTAGGGTAGGAGTAGTGTAGGAGTAGGGTAGGAGTAGGGTAAGGGGTAGGACACCACGTGAACGAAGTTGCGCTGGGCAGCTAGTATTAAATAAAATTATTACATGCAGAAACAATACATTTAAAAGCCTATTAAAATTAAAGTGCAATGACTAGGTTGCTTAGCTTGGGACTAGAGGGTGCTGTGTGAAATGTCCAGGGATATTTATTATTATTTATTATTGTTAATATTTTGTATTAGCTTTCCTCTGTCTCAACACATATTGTAGCGGGTTTTTTTTTTTTATAAAACGTTGCCCCACACTAGGAATTTCTCGTGTATCGTGGGTGCGTTTACAAATTTAAACTCATACACAAACAGCCAGACCCTGAATAAATAAAATAAAATAAAAATTAATTTGGGGTTGGTGCAGCATGTCTTCTTCTTCCATACTTATTTACTCTACTACTCACCATTTCATCAGACAGCTCCTCTCATGCCACATCATTCTTCACACAGTCCATCCAACGTTTCTTTGGTCTTCCTCAAATCCTTTACAACTTATTCCAGGACCATCAGCAAACGTCATGATCAGTAAAATCCGTCACCGCATAGAATCTATCACTAAATACCTGACGCCTCTACTGCCTATTGCCAACTGTCATATGGTGGAGTTCCTCACTCAAAACCACTGGGAGACACTCCTGCCTAGACCCTTGAGGGTAACACTAGAGGGATTGGACCTGAATGAGGTGTTGGAGGAGTTCTGGAGTACTGCTGGAGGTCAAGATGTAAAAGGTAAGGCTTTGTGTGGTCATATTAAAGTTTATAATATTGTTGTTGTTAAGCTCAAAAATGATTAAATATATACTATCAGAACTTACGAGGTCTGCGCTCCAAAACAAACGGCTTACATCGTAACGTTTGCATGATTTTTTTTACGATGTTATTATACTTACGGAAACATGGTTAGTGGATAGTGCTAGTAACAGTGAGTTGTTTGATGGATGTTATCTTGTCTGGAGGCGGGACCGGGAATCCCGAAATTTGGTAATTGCAAGTTTAGTTAAAAATAGCCTTTACACATCTTAAATACAGCTTATTTTCAACTTATTGAAAAAAATATAGTCGTAAGGAAGTCTCCACTTTCTGTCTCTGTTCTCCAAAGTTTAGGCAAATATACTCAGCCTATTCCGATCACTGGTTATGATTCAAGTAGCACCGCAAAGCGTCAGAAATGCAAAACACTTAAACATCTTATTATCAGCTAAATCTATCCTAACCAAATTAATATCACAATGAAAGTAAAATTAAAAATAAGTAGTTAGAATAAATTCGCTAACAAAGTTCTTCTCAGGTGAGTTGTGGCCAAACACAAACCCGTTTAGTATAACCACACTATGTTTGTACACGCTTATCTCTGGAAACTACCCAACTGATTTCGATAAAATTTTGTGAATGTGTATGGTTAGTTCTAGAGTGAAAGATAGGATTGTTTTGAATCCGCTAGGTGGCGCCGTGCGAAGCAAGGACGTGTTCCTAGTAAATAATAAATTTTAAATAGGCAGGTTACCTATCTAGAACTTTACTTACTCAAAAATCCATGCCTATTTTCCAGATAATTCAGTGCTGTCCAACTGGATCCGCTCAGCCCGGTCCCACTGCGTGTCTGTCAACAATGAATACTGCCTGTCAGCTGAACAGCTGCAGGAGCGCATCAAGGCATGGGGTGGTGACATCAGACCTGAGATACGGGTCAAAGAGTTCATGACTAGCAAGAAGAGTTATGAAGTAAGTTCTAAAGAATCTGCTGTCTCAATATTAAAACACATAGAACAAAAGCTTGGTATGAAACAAAGAAAATTTTGGACAACTGGCTGATAGTAACGCGGATTTCATTGTTTGTTCTGAAGATCCTAAAATTAAATGCAATCATAGCTGAATCAACAATCTTGCCTGCAAAATGTATATCTAATAATGATTCTTCAATCAGGTACAAACAATGTCCCGGCTAGTCGCCTCCCTCCACTCTGCCTGTGGTGCAACTTGCTGTGTTGAAGCGGGTGGAGGGCGCGGTCACCTGCCCGTGGCGTTGTGTCTAGCCTACGGAGTGCCCAGCCTCACTGTGGACTGTGATGACGCCGCCGTCGCTGCTGGGCCGGATAGGATCAAGATTATACAGGTATAGTTCTGTTCAAACTTTATGGCGGTTTGTCAGTTAGCTGCGAGTGACGGACTGCGCAGGTATAACGGTTCAAAATGTACGGGGGCTCGGAACATCTCACGTAAAGCTGCGCAAAACACAATTTTAGGTATCAGCGGAGCGCAGAGAACGCATCGTCTTGACTGGATAATGCGCAGACACTCGCAACTAACTTCTGAACCGCCATAAAGTTTGAACAGAACTATATAATAGACTCCCTCCACTCCACCTGTAGCGGCGATCTATCACGCAACATACAAACTACGCATGACTGACAGTGGCGCTGTGTCTCGCATACATTTTAAACGCTTACCCATCGCGATTATGTAAACACCTGACCTATAATATAATTATACATATTTCATTTCATTTATTCAGATAACCAAGATCTATTGGGTTAGTAACGGTATTCTTAACCTATATGCAACAAGTGTGTAATATATTGCATGCTATGACTATCTTTATTTAACTTTTATATTTCTTTTAGAAACAATGGCACGCCATAGCCAAGCGCATAAAAGACGGCAACGAAGAACGTATGAGCGAGAGTATCAACAAGAACCTGCATAGATTCGCGACGGTCTTTGTCACAGAACATACAGATTTGACCAGCGTTGTGAAGGATAAGTTTCCAGAGTTCGCTGAGCATGATGTTAAGCTGCTTCTGACAGGTACGTAATATACAATAATAGGAAAAAGGACCTGGAAAACCGAAATAGTATTTAAAGAAGTAACATAATCCTATGTAGTACTTATTTAGTAGTAGTTTTTGATTTTTAATGTTTTAACTGTACTTTAAATACCTATATGATCCCTGTACTATTCAATTCATTCATCAGCACAACGTTTTAAGTACATTTCATTGGAGTCCTACCGTAAACCATGACCTTTAAGCCCAAAAAAAAAAGTCGTTTCCCAGCAATATTTTTTGCGTAGAGTTACTTAGTTTGATGTACAGAATTCTTGGTTGACGGCTTCGTGGCAATGCTGCCAGTCTTCTGGGCACGTTTCCTGATGACAGCGATGTGGTGGTACTTAGACCCCTAAGCGCCCTATTGTTTATTTAGTTAGTTAGTTCTGTAGAAGTTCATGCAACTTTGAACTTTCTGTGTCTGAAAATAAAGTGTATGTAATAAAAAAGCACTTCACTGCTTTTTAGGGTTCCGTACCCAAAGGGTAAAACGGGACCCTATTACTAAGACTTCGCTGTCTGTCTGTCTGTCTGTCTCCAGGCTGTATCATAAACCGTGATAGCTAGAAAGCTGACATTTTCACAAATGATGTATTACTATTGCCGCTATAACAACAAATACTAAAAATTAAAAAAATATATATATTAAGGGGGGCTCCCATACAACAGATATGATTTTTTTGCCGTTTTTTTCATTTGTACGAAACCATAATTCATGTTGTATTTCCGCTCGCAGGTCTGCACACCTGCGGCAACCTAGGCCCAGACTCGCTGCGTATCTTCTGCTCTCAGGCGTCCACGGGCGCGGTGTTCAACGTGCCGTGTTGCTACCACCTGCTGAGCGAGACCCTCGATGTCAACTTGTTCGACGTGTTCCAACGGGACTATGGCTGCGGGGAGAGTAGCCAGGGGTTTCCTATGTCGCAATGTTTGAGAGGTATAACAAAAACCATCATTTTCTTCTTCAAGTCGTTGCATGAAGCAGATGTGCATTACTACGATTTAAGTAACGCGCTAGGCAGTGACTCCATGTTAAGTACTGGTATTCAGCTGCATTCCGTTAGACTGAAAGCTGTCCTCAATATAGTGATCAAAAGGCTAGATATGATGAAGGCTCCACACCTGCGGAAACCTAGGGCCCGACTCGCTGCGTACCTTCTCCTCTCAGGGGTCCACGGACACGGTCCACAACGTGCCGAGACTGTCGAATTCAACTTGTACTAGCAGGACTATGGACGCGGGGAAAGTAGCCAGGGGTTTCCTAGATCATGAATGATATGCATAGGAAATAAAAGGCCATCATTTCCCTCTTCTCGCTGTTGCATGAACCAGATGTACAATACTACCATTTAAGTTATACGCCTTGGCAATCATTCCAATTAATTTTTTTTCCAAGCATGTTGAGATCGGCTTGCAATCTAACCAGATGCAGACGAATACTCGGTAAAACACGATACCTCGATACCCGAATATCGTAATTAATATGAAAATGTCGTAAATCAATAGATACGATGTAGGTAATTTAAAAGGTAAGCACATCGAACATTCACCGCTGAAATGTGTCACTAGACTAACTCTTACAATATTTCTTCAGGGTACAACCTGGGCAGGAATGCTAGGATGTTGGCAGCCCAGTCTATAGACAGAGTGGTCAGTCAGCGGCAACTGCCTTCTACCAGTTTGCTGTACAGATCCTTATTGCAGGTGTGATCTTTATTGTTTTTTTAAGTGTTGGTATGATAACTGGAAAACTAATAGCGCTAGCATAGAAAGCATCATTATCATCAATTGGTTGAAACTCTGTTAATGTCATTTTATGTTTTAAAATAGCTTGACCTAATTGGTCAAGTCATATTTAATAGCTTTGACATTCAAAATTGTCGTTTTGGTATAAGTATTTTACTCTTTGGTTTTCGTTCTGTAAAGACAAATATCTAAATCTCATCTGAAGCGTTTACCATGCTTTCTTTTTTTCTCGTAGCCCGAGCTTAAGTTACATATTAAATTCTTGAACTTTTTCCCACAGGCAATAATTCAAAAGCAGCTACCCAACCACAAAATTTCCGAAGGCAAACTCAAAAGGATTACACCGAAATGTCAAACATTCCAGCAATACTTCAAAATGGCGGACGATATTTTAAAATTGGAACTCTATGACAGTTTACCGGACAATTTCTTCACAGATGTACATAAAACTATGGATTGCCAGTGGAAAAAACTCGTGTTATTTTATTTATTAAGGTTATGTTTAGCACAGGTTGTTGAAAGTTTAATATTATTAGATAGATTAATGTTTTTATTTGAAAATGGTTTTGAGAATGTTTATTTGGTTAAGTTGTTTGATCCTGTTCTGTCCCCAAGATGTCATAGTATCGTTGCTGTAAGATAAATAACTTTTTAATATCATAAATATGACATTTTACACAATGTATTTCGTGTAAATATACTTACCGTTTTTATATAAAAAATGTTGTAGGTTTATTGGGTTTTGAATAATAACATTATTTAAACTCCATTTTGAGTCTTTTTATTTACTCATTTTGACTAGCTCGATCAGTTATGGGCTAAATTAACGCTAAGGACTGTTCATACTGAGATTAATCGCGCGAGAGGCGTAGCACTACGGCGTAGCAGGCGTAGCACTAGCGGACAAAAGACCGAGTCGGCCTTTTGTCCGCCGGATAGAAATTATCGTTCTTGCTCATTGTTAGTTGTGTTGTTTTTTCATCTATTGGTTGTCGTCCATTGGTTGTAGCAAATTATTCACGGACAAATTGTCCCTCTTTTTGCGCAGGCCTTTAACCTTTTTTTTTTTTTTTTTTGGAGGGTGAGAAATCATCAAATGACTCCTCCCGCTCTGGGCGGAGCGGAAGGGAGTGTCAGACTCTTACTGACTAAAAAACACCCATGTTCCTTCATTGGCCCTTTATGTTCCAGGGCCGCGGTATCTCTTTCGAACAGTCCCGCAGCCCTGGCAGGCACCGGCCCTTGCGGGCCCCTCCCGTTTGCTGACAACTCTTTGAGGCGCGCGTGGAACACGAACGCGCCATCGACACGGCCTGCCCGTCGTCATACGACGGACGGACGGCGAGCTAGCCCATTACTCGCCGTCCACAGGCCCGCGCCTACGGTGGCCGAGAGCCATCACGGCGTGGCCCCCGACGCCCGGTGCTTCTCCCGCGGCGGCTGGGACGTGAGGAGGTTCTCTCCCTCTCACGTTCCGCCGCCTCCTTCGCTAGCATGACTGCTTCGCAGAAGGAGGCGACGGCTTCCCATTCCCTCTCGCCCCGGACCATGGCTTGAACCAGGGCCGGACGCGAGAGGTCGCCGCCGCCAATCGCCGCTACGAGGACACGGCGGTGCTCCGCCCAAGCAGAGCAGACCTCCACGGTGTGCTCCACCGTGTCCTCCGGTCGATCCTCGCAATTGTAGCATCCGGGCGTTTCCTCCCGCCCGATTCGGTACAGGTACCTCCCGAAACATCCATGTCCGGTGAGGACCTGCGTCAGGCGGAAGGTGAGGGCGCCGTGGCGCCTCTCAAGCCACTCCTCAAAGAGGGGACTTATCGCCACTATCGTGGCGTGCCCTCAGGCCTTTAACCTGACTAAGTCTTTCTATATCGTCTGATAATTATTTAAAAAATAGTATAAATAAAATACTTACATTTATTTCAGGTAACAATGACACACGTCATGCATTAAAATAAAAAATAAAAAAACACGTCAAAATCGGTGTAGCCGTTTCGGAGATTAGCCGGAACAAACAGACAGGCAGACAGACAAAAACTGAAAAAAAAAAATGTTTTTGTTATAAGTGCCGTATAGGTGCATATATTTTCATATTATGCATTCAGTAAAAAGCTGTTATTTTGATATTACAATCAGACACTTCAATTTTATTTAGATAGACTAGCTGCACCCGGCTGTATGTTATGCAATGCACTTTTTCCTACCTACTACCTACCACCTACCTACCGCCGACCTACTTACCGCCTACCTACCTATCTACCCTTCAGAAACCTTCCCTGGCGTATGTAGAAAAACTGCAAATTCCGTCAAAATCAGTTCAGAACTTTAGAAGTCTATAGGGCACGAACAGACGAACATACATTGATTTTTATAAACATAGGTACCTATATATAATTAGCTAGCTACGTCCCCATGATATTTCCACAAAATGAAAAAGCCGTGGATTAGAAGTCGACCAATTTATGCGTAAGTATCTTTGTTTTGGCTTCCACATGGTTCGTACATTTCAGAGTTCTGAGTAACCACTGAAAAAGTTTTGATTGCTCCACAATTCCGTGAAATGAGCGCGAATCACTTTTCAAGTGAGCACGTAATGCGTTTAGTTTGGACTTTTTCTCTGTTATGGGAAAGATCCGATTTTTCACGTCCTTTCCCTTTTTTATATAGGTAAATCCAGGTAAGTTTGTCTATCACATCTTCATCAGAATTCTTGAAGTGTTCAAAAAGTATCCCACTGTCATGCTCGTGAGATAGAAATTAAAATGATTGAAAAGTCCAAATTGATGAAACAGCAGTTATAACCTAGGCATGCATATGCAAAATCACCTACTATAATTTCATAGGTACCCAAAAAAGGAAATCTAAAAAAACCTTAAAATAAACGGGGAAATAAACGTAGTTTTCCGAAAGCACCAAAACCTCTATACTAGCTATGTATGATTTTGTTATAGGTTACCTACCTAAAAAGTACACGTTCTCTGGTACATAATATAGTAGTAAGTAATTTTCGTACCTTAGGCTTCATAAATAAGATTTATCGTGTCATAAATCCATATTATTTTGATGTATGATCATCTTCCAAAAAGACTGAAACTGTTTCGTCTGTTTGTTGTGGCTTTATGACTAATTGGGTTGTAGTAACTAAAGTATGAAGTTGGATAACTTGAACAATAAAGAAACCTGATTTCGTCTTGGCGAGTTAATATGATGCTGTTCCACAAAGGATGGGGTAATATCGTGTCCTACGTGTGCTGTGGTCTACTATGACGTCTTAAAGCAGGAGTAATTCTAGTGTGGAAAAGAGATGGCGCTAGACAACCTGCATAGCTCTGTCTCTTTCCCACACTGGAATTACTCCTGCTTTAAGACGTCATAGTAACCCCCAGATGGTTCTAATTCGTAGAAAACAAATCTGGGCCTACTCAATACAGAGTCCGTCGCACGAGCGCGCGGTGTAAACGTAAAGTAAATGCGTCGATTTTTTAATCGAAAATACAATTATCCTATAGCATTTTAGTTAAATTGTTTGCAACAAGCACAATCAGTATCATCCATACATATGAAAAAAAAAAAAAAATATTTTATGTGAGGCGTATTTATATAGGTACATTACCTTTACACCACAGGGTTGTGCTAGGGCCTCAGAATAGGTAGCAGTTTACATAGGTTTCTACTAACTTTAGGTTCATCCCCGAAAATATGAAAAGGCAAATAATACTGCTCGCGGGTGAAACCGGGTTGCTGGCATGTTTAAAACATAAAAGCGACAATACAAATGTCATAAAAGTTTATTGCAAATGTGTGATATCATAAACATACATACGACTTATTAATGAACAAGATGTTGGAAAGTATTCTAGACTACATACAATTGTACAACAAAATAAATTAAAAACAAAAATACTAGGTAGGTATATTTCGCTGAAGAAATGTTGGTATCTAACCCTAATACTTATTTATATACCTACCTGTCCTTATGTCAGTATCAACATTATTTCATCCGAAAGATGTAGACTTCCCCCAAAAATTGAATGATTGTGCCATGACCGTGCTCCGAAAACTACCAAGTTACTATTATCTACCTAGGTATACCTATAACCTTCTCATATCTACCAAAACACCTCAATTATGCTCCACCAGCCTACACGATAACCTCAGAATAAACACTGAAATAAAAATAGCATGAGGTCTAGTATTACAAGCGAACTTTCGAGAGAATGCGTTGTTTTCGGTGTTGGGTTAACAGTTACCCACTTAATTCAGATATTTACAAGAAAAGTGAAAACACCTATACCTACGTGTTACCTGAGTTCATCTAAAAATACTTCATTGAGGGCGTACGTTATAAGTATTTTAAGAACTTAGGAATATGAAAGTAATCTTGAGAGGCCTCATATTCACCAGATAGAGTAGGTATGCGACTAAAGACATACTAAAACACGAATAAACTCTGGAAACATTTTTTTTTAACTTTGCCCCATGCGTATGTCTCCTGTATAGAATGTGAAATGTTTCTAAACCAAATCAAAACTCACATACACAAACATCCGGACCCCGAACTACCCGTAGATCATACGAATATCTGTTCCGTGCGGGGATTGAACGTGACAACGCAGCGTAGCAGCAAATCGCTTAGCCACTGCGCCAACTTTACTAAACGGTAAAGAAGAATCATAGAAACCTATTCGATACTGTACAGACGCTAGCACATCAAGTTGCTACAAACTGTCAAATATCTCCAAATGATTTTAAATAACAAAATGTTGATGGTTAAGATGACGAGTAATAGAGAAGTATGGAAGAAGAAGACATTCTGCGCCGACCTCAAATGAATCGGGATAAGAGCAAGAGAGATGATGATGTTGATGGTTAAGTTCAAAATCGAATGAGAACATTTGAGAGTTAGTGGTAACTTATTGCGCTTGCGACTGTACCTACAACTCCATTAAGTATATCAACTCAACTCCGTTAACTTAATAGTTACCTACTAACCACTGGAGGACGCGACGGCCAGGCTGTTTTCAAATCTTCGTTTTAGTTTAAAATCTTGTGTTTAATTTTAATCCTCGTCCGAAGCGAAGACGCTTTGTATTACAATTTCGAAATAGGATTAATAACCAAACATTGGATCCAGGATTATTACAATTTCATGCGGTCTCAACTCTAAGTCTGGGAGATTAAGTACACGAACTAACGGCAATATGACTTAATTCTCATTTCAAGAAGCTGTAATCCCCGAAGGGTTAGGCAGAGGTGTACCTAATAGTACAGTCAGCATCAAAAGTTGATGACCACATTTAGATTTTCAAAATCGCTGTACACCGTATTATACCTAAATCGCTCAACATGACAAGCGTCAGAAATGAATGATTATCATAAAAGGGAATAAGTAGGTGACCATCACTTTTCGAAAGTCGCTAAACAAAGTTATAGTAAAAAAAAGCTTAACATTCTTCGTCTCTAAAGTCCCTGAACAAAATGAAATGTTTTTTGGGTTTAATATGTGTGTGTATTTTTTTTCGGTAGGTATATGTGTAACAATTGATAACTAATACAATATTTGTAGATGATAAATAATTGCAACCGCAATGGTCTACATCCGATACAAAGTGATAATTAAGTAGAAATATTCTTTTTACATACAAGAGTAAACAGTTTTTCAAATACCCACAACTATGTGTGTTAAAAAAGTTAGTAGTTCTTCCTACGCATTGCATAAACTCGCGCCAATCGTAAATACGGATACTTTGCTTACTGCCTATCACGGACTTGTTGCATCGATCCTTAGATACGGCATTATTTTCTGGGGAAACTCCACACATAAAGATGATATTTTTAGAATGCAAAAACGATGCATAAGAGCTATGTTTGGTCTTAAAATTACAGACAGCTGCAAACCATATTTTGTAAAACATCAAATTCTCTCACTTCCTTCCTTGTATATATTAGAAACGGTATTATTTGTTAAAAAGAATCCCCAACTGTTTCCGAAGTCTTCAGATGGTTCTGAAAGAAGTCAACGTGACAAACAGAGACTTCGTTCACCAAGATCAGATTAAGATGGACATATTGGCGACGCACCGAGCGTCTAAAAATTTTTCTGAGTTCTGGAAGTCGACCAATAAGCTGAAGGTTGGACCGGGCCGCCCTGTGAGTGTGGGGGAATGTAGTTCGCCGGAGGAAATAGCCCGCATGTTTAAAAATCGATTTATGGTATCATCTCCACTTGGGCCGGCCCAGGGGGTGACAGATGAGGAGGCTAGCCGTGATTATGAGCCGATCCGTTTCTCTGCCAAGAATGTAGCTGAAGTAATTCAAAGAATGGCCAAGGGAAAGTCTCCGGGTCACGACGGTCTCAGCATTGAGCACCTCAGGTGTGCGGGGGTACATTTGCCTAGAGTGCTGGCGCTGTTTTTCACGCTTTGCGTAAGCCACTCATACCTTCCACCCGATATGCTGAAAACAATAGTGGTACCAATCGTGAAGAATAAGACTGGGGATGTATCTGACGAGGCGAATTACAGACCGATATCCTTGGCCACTGTAGTTGCTAAGGTGTTGGACGGTTTGTTGGACAAGGAACTTGATAAATGGATAACTGTACATGACGCACAGTTTGGGTTTCGGCCTGGACTTTCCACTGAGAGTGCGATCCTTTGTCTAAAGCAGACCGTCCAGTACTATAAGGATAGGAATACTCCGGTGTATGCCTGCTTCCTTGATCTCTCAAGGGCATTTGACCTTGTGTCATATGATGTCCTTTGGGATAAGCTCAGGGGAGCGGGTGTACCACCTGAGTTGACGGGTTTGTTCCAGTACTGGTACTCTAATCAGTTAAACCAAGTTCGTTGGGGAGACGTTCTATCTGAAGCGTACAGGTTGGAGTGTGGGGTGAGGCAGGGGGGGTTAACCTCACCTAAGCTCTTCAACCTGTACGTAAATGAGTTGATCGTTGAACTCAGCAGCAGACCAGTTGGGTGCAAAATAGGTGGTGTTAGCGTCAATAATTTGAGCTACGCTGATGACATGGTGCTGCTGGGTCCAACGGCTGGCTCAATCAGGGACATGCTGAGCGTCTGTGAAAGGTATGCAGCGGCCCACGGCCTGGTATACAATGTGGCTAAGAGTGAGTACCTGATCTTTGCTGCTTCCGGGAAACATTTAAATTATGAGCCCATAATATCCCTCAATGGACGAACCCTTAAAAGGGTCGCCCAATTTAAATACTTAGGACATTATGTCACCGAGGACCTCAAAGATCAGGTAGATATAGATCGCGAACGCAGGGCACTAGCAGCCAGATGCAACATGCTGGCTCACAGATTCGCTCGTTGTAGTAACGAAGTCAAAATAACTCTGTTTAAAGCTTATTGTCAAGGGTTCTACACGAGCAGTTTGTGGGTCAGCTATACGCGGAGGGCTCTAGATGCTCTGCGTGTGCAATATAATAATGGCTTCAGAGTACTGTTGCGGTTGCCTAGGTTCTGCAGCGCGTCAAGCATGTTTGCTGCAGCACGAACGGACGACTTTTTTGGTGTAATGAGGAAAAAGACCGCATCCTTAATAGGCAGAATGAGGGCTAGCCGCAACAGTATTTTGAAAACCCTAGCTGAACAACACGATGCACCGATATTGAAACACTTTGTCCGGTTGCTCGTGCGGCAGGGATGAAAGGTGTTTTATTTGTATTTTGTGTATAGGTTTTAATACTAACACTTAGTTGATAAGTTTGTGTGTATACTAACCAGTGGACCAATGTTGTCAAATTAAATAAATGTTTATTATTATTATTATTATAGTGCTAAAACAGCTCTCATGGGTAAGAGTGTATTCTGCATGGCCCCAAAATTATACAACAAGGTACCAAAGGCATACAAAGATTTGAATATTAATAGCTTTAGTAAAAGCATGAAGAAATTTTTGATAAATAAATGCTACTATAATGTTGCCGACTTTTTAAATGATGTACTTTAGACATTTTATTTTAATTAATTTGACGTAACTTTTTTTTTCATTTATAAATTTTATAACTTTTTATTTTACTATTTATAATTTTTTACGTTGACATTTATTACTATTTGTTTTTTTTTTTAACTATGATTTTCTATTTTTTATTCTTATAATTTTTGACATGATTGTATCATTTTGACATTTTATTCTGCTATCATTTTATTATTCAAATTAATTATATGGGACTGAGATGATATATGTAAAAATCAAAATCACGATTCTAGTATTTCAAAACATTTGCACGCCATATTATGTGGCAAACATGTCTGAACGATTTTTTTTTTCTTTTATAATATGTTATCCTACATGCCTTTTTATTATTGTATGTGTACACATGTTTGAGCAAATAAATATATCTTATCTTATCTTATCTTATCTATGTTTCCCAAAGAATTAAATTAAAACGAAATTTATGTGAATTTTGAAAATGAGTGTTATTTGTATACAGATTAGGTTCTAATTCAATCGTAACTATAAAAATCATAAACTAAGTTGATGGTATGAATTTGAACAGAATCTGCGTGATTTTTGAAAATGAGTCTTATTGCTTCACGAATAAGGTTACAATTCAATCGAACTAAAAAAAATCATTAATTGCGTCGATGGTATAAAATCAAACAGAATCTGCGTGATTTTTGATAGTGAGTCTTATGGCTATACAAATAAGGTTACTATTCAATCGTAATACAGAAAGCTTAGATGACCTCGACGGAATAATTTTTAAGCGGAATGTGCTAATCTTTATGCTAAGCTTATTTTGAAAATTAGGCTTAAAAATGTGCTTGCCGCTTGAACACCCACTTCTAATATTTCTCATTGATACTATGAAAAAAAAAGCAAAATTATTTTGGAAAGTTAAATTCGAAATTTATATCAATTGAATTTTTTTTTTACATGATTTAGTTTGGATAGGACAAGATTGGATTTATAACTCAGAAGATAGTAACGAGCACTTTTTTAGAATAGAATAGAATAGAATAGAATTTCTCGTAAATCGAGTATCCATGACTCAAAAACTGTTAGTAAAAACTTACGACTAAGTTAGTAAGCACATAAAAACAAACAACACAACAAATAACGGTGGATCACTGCTGCAACAACCCATGCGTAACTGAACAACAGCGACCCACATAATTACAGTCCAGGCGACTGGCAATCATGCCCAGGATATTGTTGGTGCTGCCCCACACCCTGCGCACCAAGGAAGCGCACCTTTTACGCATTGTTGCGTAAAAACAATCCACACGCGCATTCGCGAACATTCCCGACGCACTACAGAAGCGGGGCAGCCCCACCAGCATCCGGAGAGCACTGTACGATCTTTGCCAAAGATCGTACAGTGCTCTCCGCGTTCAGTATAACAAGTGGGCTAGATGTACGCAAAGATTCTTTGCGTACATCTAGCCCACAGGTTGCACGTGTATAACACGTTTTAGTTTGCAGTTCAGATACTTTTGATAGTAGGCATAAGTTTACACGCTACTCATTCGAAATCAAGTAATGTTCAGTAACTTTTGTTATTTATGATGTTAAGTTATTTTTGGACGTTGTCGTGATTACACTAGATAACCAAAACAAGCATTTTATATTGTTCAGTGACTTTTGTAAAACTGAATGTTATGATGTTTTCGGATACTATAACGATCAGCAATTTTTGCCAAAGTGGTGTTCAGTGACCTTTGACGAGTAGTGTTCAGTTAATTTTGAACTTTAATGATGTTCATTCAATACTGGCGCCCTTCTTGTTGAGCGATTTATAGGTAATATAATGTTCAGTGATTTTGAAAATCTGAATGTGGTCATCGAATTTTGATGCTGACTGTACACCCCACATTTTGCCAGTTATGTTTTAAGTCCCATGTAATAGGGGAAGAGACTATTGATAACAACAGGGCACAAATCCAGACTCCGTGGCTGCTACTGAGAATCCTCATGGAAAAACGCCACTTTCCCGATCGGGAATCGAACGCAGGACCTTATGCTCAGCAGTCTCGCTTGCGCCCGCTAGACCAACGAGAAAGTGGAGCTGTATGTTTAATATCAAACTATTACCGCTTAGGTGCGGTCAACTGTACAATACCTCTCCCTCCTTCTTCCTGGTGGCCACCATGTCGTCTTAAAGCACTAGTAATTCCAGTGTGGGAAAGAGATGGCGCTAGACGACCTATATAGCTCTGTCTCATTCCCACACTGGAATTACTCCTGCTTTATGACGTCATAGTAACCCCCCTGGAAGCCTAAACTAATCTAGAGGCACTAAACAACGCACTCGATTGGACACTAAACAATGGCGTACTATCCCAGATTCTTGGAAACAGAACAACTATTCCAGTGATCGCTAGATAATTAGAAAATTACTATTTAACTGATACGGATCTATGTGGGTAGTCTGTGGTTCGCAGAAGCGACGGCCAGCCGAGTGATTCAGCATTGTTTCTGAATTATTCAAATTGTGCTAGGTTTGTTTCTTTATGTGTTTTCGACGAAATGGTGTTTGGACTGTAGGTATGTGTGTGATTTCAGTTGAATTCTTTGGCTGTCTTTTACAAAAGTGATTTCCAACAAGAATTAAGTTTCGTCTGTGTAGCGTAGTTATTCAAGGTCCAAACATGGCAGGTTTACGTTTAATAAGACAAGTTCTGATGTAGTTTTATTCCACCCAAATTGCATTTTTAACCTATCTTGTTGAAACATACAAGCTAACTGCTCCCAAAATACTAAGAAAACGACTAGATTGTTCTTGAACATTCCCGTTTTCTCGTGAAACTATTTTCCTTCGCAGAAACTTGTAATATTAGCGGAATCAACAGCTACACCACCTGTTACACTGTTGTTGACGGATATGCTGTCAAAAACATTGTTATGTTTTCCCTATAGTTATTATGCTACGGGCCTTTTACGGACTCCGGCCCGTACGGCTCAAAGTCCCGTGAGAGACGGGAAAAAGATTGCTTGCCATTATTTTATACTAGTTTTTACCCGTGGCATGCGGCGTCGTCCGCGTGAATGTCTGAAATTATTCCACAGAAACGTAGGTACTACCGGGATAAAAAGTATACTAAGTCCTGAACTAGGTAACCTGTGAATTTACCAGAAAGGTAAACAAAAGGCAAACAGAGTTACTGTTAGGTACATTTCCTCAAATTAGTATGGAGCAACTTATTGAATGCCTGGGCAATGGGTATTCCGGAACATGCTCTGAAGTACAGAAACACTAAGCGCAGACTACCCTGAAGCTGAAAGAACCTGATCAAGAACTGTTTGTGTGAAAGCTTTATGACTCATAATTTTCGTAACGTAGCGCGTCGTAGACCTTCGCCTACGCGGCTACGCAGCTACGAGAAATAATTCTTTGGATTTTGTCCGTTGAACTGATAACAACATATCATAAATTCTAGTGTAAATAGATTCAATGAAGCAAAACTAAAAGAGAAAACGGGTGTAAAGCTCATACATTTCTTAACATTTTTTGTGATTAACGGGCCCTCGTTTGACGGAAAATGTGGGAGGAAGAATGTGATAATTTATTTGCACTGATATAGTGTAGGCGTCTTGTCATGTAATAATAAGACATAAATTCTACTCCATGAGCTAATAGCGTTTATTTTGTTTGGTGAATCGTAACGCCCGTCAGGGTCACAGATGGCGGCATCCGCTTTTCTGGTCAAAAAAGTGACGAGTAAACGCAAAGATCGTTGATAGCTTTAGTTAGGACGCAGGACTATGTTGATTCGAACTTTACGGTTGGAGAGACAAACGAAGTATAGCTCGTTTGTCTTTTAAAAGAAAAGCAAAGAATAATGTTCTAGGACCTTTCTTCCAAGAAGACAGACGGCGGCATCCGTCTGTTACAAAAATAATATTCTTTTAACACAATTCTTTGCCAGTCGTACTAATTATATAAAAGAAAGTAAGTACAGTACTTACAGAGAATATTTTATTTAAAACTAACGACCCACTTCGCACCGGCTTCGCACGAAACGCAAGAAAATGAGCGCGCGCTCAGCATACAAAAAATAAGGGATCGTCCATACACACCTTATCCTATCAAATACGAACACAACAAAAAATCAGCCAAATCGGTTGAGCCGTTCTTAAGTCATGATTTATTTACTTATCACAAAATCCACAGCTCTTTGAAATTATATCTTAAAATAAACATCCATTATGAGGGAATTTCTTTATTTTAAAATGGATGTAAAAATATTCTTAACGAATCCGAAAGGCACTTGTTCTCCTCGTCATTGCGATGTTTTTGTGTGGTACAGTCTTCTAGACCATATACCTACTAGTTACGAAGTTCCGACTTTTTCACAAGTTTTTTTTTTAATACAAGTTTTTAATGTTAAAACTTTACTTTAAATACCTCCACTACCCCCGTACTATTCAATGCGTCCATCAGCACAATGCCTTGTTTGCGTTACATTGAGTCCTATCAATTAAAACGTCATATTTCAAACCAAAAAAAAGTCGTTTCCCAGCAATAATTTTTGCAGAGTTTGATGTACAGAATGGTCCGTTTACACCTTGTATATTAGGTTGAGAATTAGTACTTCTTGTACATCAAAATAACACAATACAGAACCTAAGCGCCCACTCCTCGCCACTCCTAGTGTTTTTTGCCAATTTTTCGCATTTTTTTCGCAATGATGGATCGAAGGTTTTCAAAGTTCGTCGCCTACGATCAAAATGCAAATATAAGCAAAAACAGGGTACCCCTACATTTTATCATTGAAGCAGATTTTAATTATAGGCTTAATGAACTTTTTGATCTGTAGGCGGCATGATAGGACTAAAAGTTAGGCGCCATTGTTATGATGTCCACCCTCAGAGATTTGAGAAATTAATTTATTAGTTTATCTTATCTTGTAAATAGTAGAGGAGCTCGTGCCTAATAATAACAGCCGCTCGGGTCGATCTTCAGATTAAGCCACGCATGCCTGGGTTGGTCCTTGGATGGATGACCACCCTTTACATACCTAGTTTCCTCCGTGCTTCGGAAAGCACGTTAAGCTGTTGTGCCCGGCTGTTAATTGTAAATCATTGACAGTTGTTACAGGTAGTCAGTGGCCCGAAAGTCTGAAAACCTGTCTTACCAAGAGGTGTGGTATTACCTAATACTAACTGGATTGTAGAGGTCAGATAAGCAGTCGCTTCATGTAAAATACTGTGATACGGTGAGACTGGAAGCCGATCCCAACATAGTTGGGAAAAGGCTAGACAGATGATGATGATATATATGGTGATGATGATATAAATGTGGTATATTTTACAAAGAAAACGTTTATCTGTCTACTCTACAGTCTACTTTAACGCAACAAAACATTAGCATAAAGTAAATAAAAGCTATACGTAGCTACAGAAATTGGGCCATAGGTTTAGTATTCACGACCCGTTCTGATATTTAGCTGCTTCTGGTTAGACTGGAAGCCGACCCCAACATAGTTAGGAAAAAAGCTAGGCTATGAGGCTATGATGATGTCTTACTATCATGTAATTTTCCCGTTGACAGCGATGCAGTTGAATTTGACTTCTAGCACATCATTTTTTTAACAGTATTATTAGGTTTTGTTTGGCCATGATTATGGCCATAGTATCCTAACTTCCTAACTAATATTATAAATGCGAAAGTAAGTTTGTTTGTTTGTTTGTTACCTTTTCCTGTCTAAACCACTGAACCGATCGTCCTGAAATTTTGTATATACGTTGTCAGGTGTTCAGAAAAGGACATAGGGTACCTTTCATTCCCAAAAAAGTACTGATCCCGAGGAAAACAGCAATAACGTTCTTAAGATAATAGATGGCGCCACGTATCTTTCGAAACATGATTGAAATAAATTACAACCCGAATTGATTGTCAATTTCTAAATTAACGCGAGCGAAGCCGCGGGCAAAAGCTGTACGCACATATACTAATGGTCCATATCCCATGGCCGCCAGACCACGACGTCATTTTATTTGTCACGGGATCGCCCTCTATAAATTACTATTAGGTATAATCGAGAATTTAAGTGGAGACTCATATAAAAACATTTCGAAGCTTACAACAAAAAGCTTTACTTCAAATGCTTTACATATTTCGTCCATGAAAATCAAATTCCTGTCATGATGCCTCAGGCATAATTTGCGCATATATATATACCTCAGCATCTGCATGTACTTTTCGCGTAGCGTAGTCCATATCCTGGAAACTCGCGAAATAATTACGAGTAATAATTATGTAGTTTACCGCCTACAGCTATTTGTCGTCGGCCGCAGTCTACGACGTAACTCGTAGGCTGATAATATTGTTAACTAACACAATACAATACCGTCTTTGTTTTACGATGTAACCACATGGCCGGTAGACACAAAATAAAAATGATCAGAAAACCAACTGGGCCCTGTTATCACACATAAAGCAGGATTCGTGAATCATTATACTATCTCAAGTCGTCAGCTGCCTAGCCATTTCTCAAGTTTATTGAGGTCGGCTTCCAGTCTTACCGGATCCATCTGAATACCAGTATTATACATGGAGCGACTGCCTATCTGACCTCCACAGTCCAGTAAGTACTGTGTAATACGGTACTAAACTACTACGGTACTACTTAAGTAAGACTGGTTTTCAAACAGGCCACAGTACAACTGTCAAAGATTGTAATGACAAACGGGAGCATCGGCTTGACGTGCTTTCCGAGGCACGTAGGAAACTCGACATCTTGGCAAGTGCGGTTTGACCTTGAAGATCGACCCGTGCTGCTGTCAGTTTTCAGCCTCGACCTCCTCTCCACGGTACCTAATATCTACCAAAGCTACCGCGAACAATTTTCTTACCTTAAAAAAAGTTTCAGCTTATATAAAACTAACTGTTGCCCGCAACCTTCGTTCGCGTCAAATTATTATAAAAATATTACTTGCCTTTTTGAATCGGATTTTGTAACCAATTTCAAGGGTTTTAACTTTTTTGAAACCCTAATTTTTTTTCTAAAATAAAAGTAAGCTAGCAAGCCTAAGTAACTCCTTATAACATTAGATATGTGCCAGTAAAAGTCCCGTCAAAATCGGTCCACCCGTTACGGAGATTAGCAGGAACAAAGAGACAGACAAAAATGGAAAAAAATGTGTTTTTGTTATGTGCCGTATATATTTTCATATACATTCAGTAATAAGCTGTTATTTAAATATTACAATCAGACACTTCAATTTTGTTATTTGTATAGATGACGATAGTCTGGCGTTCACAGGATCTTGAACCAACACATAAAGCGTAACCACATGTCTTGGAGCGACAGCTTAGAGCCCTGTCTTACTCACGCGTAACTAAGCTACCCGATGCATGCTCAGAAGTTTCCACGACCATTTGTTCGTAGTTGAAATACTGCATGTTAATACTTACATGTTTAATGTGGGTGGGGGCCCTTTACTATAAATCGTGAAGGTAGTAAAATGGGGGTTAATCATTCGAATATTATTACGATGAACTGTTTTGTCGTAGCTCGGTGTCTACGGCGTAGCAGCGTAGGCCGATGTCGTATTTATGGGATATCGTCTTTTGACTGTGTAACCCCACATGGTTTTGACTGTGGGCCATAACTTTACTATAATAATATAATCTCCGAGTAGTTGAGGAAGATTGAGCGTTGTTTGGCGTAGCATCGTCTACGGCGTAGGCAGACATTGTGTTAATCTCAAACAAAAGTGCCTCGTGTTTATGATGAAAGTAAAAGCTCTGAGAATGCTTAAAATAGTAAAGGGAAAGTGGAGTTCTAACCACAGACCTAACTGATCAAGTTTGTCGTAGCGTCGTAGACCACTGTCTACGGCGTAGCCCGAAGTCGTAGCTTGCTTTTATTTTGACCAACTACAGTCAAAATTAAAACAAGTTCGGCCGAGTTAGCCTTTCATTTACCCTAACTTCCTAACTAAATATTATAAATGCGATATTAAGTTTATTTGTTACCTTTTCACGCCTAAACCACTGAACCGATCGTCCTGAAATGTTGTGTATACGTTGTCAGGTGTACAGAAACGGACATAGGGCTTCATACCGAAAAAAATACTGTTACCGAGGAAAACAACAATATCGATCTTTTGATAATAGATGGCGCCGCGTGTCTATCGAATCATGATTGAATAACAAGCAGAGTATACTTCGAATTGATTGTCAAATTCTAAATTAACCCGAGCGAAGCCGCGGGCAAACGCTACTAGCCTTATAAACTGAAGTTGACCAACACCTACATCATTATTAGGACGTCCTTCTAAGTTTACTTAATGTAAAAATGGGAAGATAAGATAAACTCACTGTCGTACCCTCGTACGAGTAGTATATACCAGCGTAAGAAAGTAGCTCTACTTTGTTCAAAACTTTATCTTCGTTTTACGGTGTATTTTGCTTTTGGTGTTCTCTGGCTGACACTGCTCTTCTGTAATTTATAAAACACTAGCGGCTCGTCCCGGCTTTGCACGGGTGCCTATGTTACTCAGGGTGAATGTAGCTTTCCAATGGTGAAAGAATTTTTGAAATTGGCACAGTAACTTTTGTGTTTATTCATTACAAACATACACACACACAAAAATACGAATTTTTCCTCTTTATAATATTAGTGTAGACTAGCTGTGCCCGCGGCTTTAATTTTTTTTTTCACGAAACTCTAATTCATTTTCTAAAGCAAAAGCAGCTTAAGTTACTCCATATAACACCAGCTATCGGCGAGTACAAGCGTCGTTGACATCAGTCCAGCCGTTTCGGAGATTAGCCGGAACCAACCAACAGACAGACAAAAATGAATAAAATTTTTTTTTTTTGTTATAAGTACCGCATATACTTTCACATGCATTAAGTAAAAAGCTGTTATTTTTTAATTACAAACAAGAACAACAATTTTATTTATTTTTATAGATATGTGGATAATTACTTCATTCATTCGTAGAGTCTACGGTCTACGGAGTGGTCAATAATTTCAAAAACAATACCCTTGTTTTTGGATGTTCCATTACAGGAAAGATTTTAAACATAGCACAGGAATTGTCGCTATCGTCAATTGAAGGTATTTTGAGGAAGGGCTTATACCTTACTTTTTCCTTTATTCAAAAATTCCTCCGACCTGGAACACAGAGTAAGTCATGTGTGTGTCACCTCATGGCCAAATGAAATAGAAATAATGAAACAGGAAATGTTTATATTTTGGCATCCTTGTTTACAATATGATCTAACTAGCATCAATAAGCTAATCAGTTACTACTATCAATAAAATACCGGTTAGATTATCAACCAATCACAGGTATTTCACGAACATGTGCGTCAAAATAAATAGCTACCCACGCAACATACCCACTACGAATACTACGCTGGCAAATTCATTATTATTTCACGAATATTACGCCCAAAACTATTGTACACTGAAATAAGCTAAGATGGCTGGCTGTTTATGTTTCTAGATTTAATTATGGTAATAAATTATACGGTTCATACTTTGAGCTGTCGTTTGTAAAATATGCTTACCTTACTACTCCTACACTTATCGTGAGTGAAGCTTAATTCAAAACGGGCTTATTTCAAAGAGTCAAGAGGATAGGATAGGCAGTAGAACGCTTCTACGAGTATGTGCTAAAGAAAGGCGACCAAGTAACTACCAACACAAATAATCTTAAGTTCGCGCGAGTAAAGCATAGGTTTAGTTAGAGATATGAGGAGCAGGGTGTAAAGTTTCACATGAGGGGCCCGCAACGGCCGATGCCTGCCAGGGCTGCGGGACTGCTCGAAAGAGATACCGCGACCCTGGAACATAAAGGGCTGAGATGGAACATGAATGGGTTTTAGTCAGTAAAAGTCTGACACTCCTTTCCGCTCCACCCAGAGCGGGAGGAGTCACTAGATGATTTCCCATCGCAAAAAAAAAAATGGTGTAAAGTTTCCCATCCTGCATTGAAGAGGGAGAATCCTCCGACGACTGCTGTGTCTGGTGGGCTACTACCCTACGGTTGTTGTCGGGATGGTGGAAAGGACAATGACGCCAAAACGGTTACCCCGTATTCAGTACATCATCAACACACAGAAAACAAAAATACCGATAAAAATTCTATGTGAGAGGGTTCAGAATGATGTTCTGAATACCTGGTAACTGTTTTAGCGTCTCTTCCACCTTGTATAGGCTTTACTCGTGAATAATTTTGATTCGCGATGCTGGATTTTAAGTACTCATTTTGTGTCATAGATGTCGCTGCTGATCTTTTTATAGT
Organism: Eurois occulta; assembly: GCA_950022335.1. NCBI lineage: Eukaryota > Metazoa > Arthropoda > Insecta > Lepidoptera > Noctuidae > Eurois > Eurois occulta. The sequence goes on along the minus strand of OX465491.1, from coordinate 3,168,917 downwards.
TTTGGTTGTGGCGCTACAGTTTCGTAGTTATGATGAGGCATAGCCATTCATCAGACACGAATCCCGACTCCGGGCCCCCGACCCCTTTTATTTTTTTCATTTTTTTTCGGATGGGAAAATCATCAAATGACTCCTCCCGCTCTGGGCGGAGCGGAACTCCCTTCCGCTGTCAGACTTTTACTGACTAAAAACCATCCATGTTCCTTCGTTTGCCCTTTATGTTCCAGGGCCGCGGTATCTCTTTCGAACAGTCCCGCAGCCCTGGCAGGCATCGGCCCTTGCGGGCTCCTCACGTTTGCTGACATCTCTTTGAGGCGCGCGTGGAACACGAACGCGCCGTCGACACGGCCTGTCGTCATAAGACGGACGGACAGCGAGTTAGCCTATTACTCACCGTCCACAGGCCCGCGCCTACGGTGGCCGAGAGCCACCACGTGGCCCCCGGTGCCCGGTGCTTCTTCACTATGACTATGGCCTCCAGATCCCATGGCGCCAATCCGGTATGGAGGCTCGCCGCCTCGCAGTAGATCGTGCGGTACCCACGGACCAGCCTGGCCCCCGACCCATGATTACAAAACTTAATGACTGATATAAATCTTGCCTCAGTATCATTCGGATTAGTCATAAACATTATGAGTTACAAATAAATTACTTTTAAGTTAATTTTCATTTTATAAATGTACTGCTGATAAGTATCAACTACTTTAATACCTGCTATCTTTCTTATATCTATGCCTACTACAATCGAAACGATCGATATCAGTAGAAAACACCCCTGAGTGTTTTGTTATTTATAGTTTACATGTTATACTCCATAGTAATACCAATAAACCCCCACTGGAAACACAAAACCTACACCAACTCCATAGATTATCGTGTTCCTAACTTATTTATAAATGTAATGCCCATTTTTACTAACTTATGGCGGCATCAAAATGAATACCATATAGTCAGTTAAGCGCCAACAGCGCGTATTTAGGCATTCACTTAATAAGTATGGATTCTAAACTCGTTTTAACTAACAATGAGCAACACCCAAATTAATAAAAATACAAGCACTCTCTTGGTTCTACGTGTGGGACTGCCCACATGCCAAGATAAGAGGTCACAAACTGTGCCTACAGAAAGTTTAACCAGCCCACCTTAGTACCTAGGCCACAAAGACCACTATATGTATTCCCACAGGAGTGAAACTACTTAAATGAAATACCAAGTGCTACTAAGTTAAAGTTTCAGTCTTGATCCAGCGTAGAATAAAGAGAAAATGATAATAATACTGATATTATCTTGACTTGGCACACGAGGTGGTGGACATATGGAATATGAACTCGGCTATCGTTGTGCTGATGGCCAAGAGTTTCGACGAAAATCTCTCGAGGCTCTTACTTGGAGTTTGGAGTAAGGGCCTGATTCAAAAGGCAGTACTCCTCGATACGGTTCCCATTGTGATTAGGGTTCAGTCTCTGGAGACTAAACACTTTTTGCTTGGACCTGCCCCGAGCTGGGCCTGACACCGGCGGACCACAATTTTTATATTTTTAAATGTGTTTTAACGTATGTTTTAGTTTTAAGAAAGAATATCTTACACAATTGAATAAACGGATTAAAACATACAAACTAGCTTTTTACCCGCGGCTTCAACCACGTGGAGGTCGAGACCGGGATTAGAAGTATCCTGTCCTTACCCAAGTGATCCCTTGTCATAGTTTACCTGAACACCTTTCATCGAAGCCTGCTCAGCCGATAAGTCGTGAAATGGCAACAGACAGGCCATCGCCGTCATACAGAATTACTCTTGCATTTATAAATTTGTTTAAAATTTATAAATGCAAGAGCGCTGTGCTTTTTTTTTTTTGTTTTTTGCATATTTTTTTTTTTTTTTAAATATGCTTCAAAAGCGGTTCCTACGTTCCTTGCAGTACAAATCTAGGAAATATATTTCCAATTGTGTAGCGCAATGCAAGAGATCTTATATCTTACCACTGTTAAGACGCAATGCTGATATCGCATACTTAACTATAGATTGCCCTGAGCTGTTAGGTAGTTTAGGATTAGTTACACACTGCAAAATGTTTCGCAAACCTAGTTTGTTGCATGTCCCTTATTCCAAGTCTGCCTACAGGCAGAATTCGTTTCTAATCAGTGCGAACAGAAGTTTTAATGAATTCACTAGTGAACATGATTTGGACATTTTCAATACCAGTGTTTCTCGGCTTAAGGATTTGTTGGTGAAAAGCTTTTTTACGGAAAAGTAATTGTTTGCGTCTGAATTTAGTTTTTAGTTTCTTTGTTTTTTAATTTTTAGTTTTGTATTAATCGATCGCGTTACTTTGTTTTCTAATTTATGTTACTTATAGTATTTTGTACCTACCTATTTTTTATTGTCTTTTTTGTTACGAATGCTGAAGCACTTTTATCTGTGGAAACTTTTAAATGGCCTTCAAATTCGTATTATTTAAGAAGATTGTTTATATTAGCTGTAAGTTTCGCGAATAGTATAAAATAAAATAAAAATAAAACTATTAAGTGTCAGGTCATTTAAAACAGTATTTACAATTATGGGTTCCTAAGTTACATCCCCCAAACACTATATGTTCGGTTGGAAGATGGATGGATGGCTAGACTAGACTTATCACTCGTCCGAGGAGGTCATGTTATTGACAGCCTAACTGCGACGTCCAACAGGTTATCCCAATGGAGCAATTTCATTGGAATTTATACCCGTAGCTTAGCTAAACAGTACTGAAAATTGTTGGTATTTCTTTTTAGCTTCTTCACAATCGTCGAAACCTTATTCCTTAGAACAGAAATGATGAGGTGAGCCATAATGAACCTTAAAGCTATGGGTGTGATCAGAATAGAGGTCATGGATGGTATATTTTCGTCATTATATATTATCTGTATGGTTGTATCAAGAATAAAATTGTTAATTTGTACTGTCAGTGGAAAATCGTGACACCGCAATGCCACTGCCAATACCAATGTCACTAGTACTATACTAAGTAGTACTGTAATAAATTAAGTGTAATATTTCTATAGTGTGTATTGTTGTGTGTGTATTATTGTGCAATTAAGTGTAGTGTGTGTGTAGTGTATATGTGAGTTGTGTAATTAAGTGTTATATATTATTGTGTATTAGTGTATTATGTGTATATGTGTGCCTATTACAGCTTGCCAGCAGCTATACACGCTCAAGCGAAAGCGACCTTTTGATGGCCCGCAGTTATAAACATATCCTAGGTTTATTTTAGACCGATAGGTACACATTTATATGTTATTAAATGCGGCTACCCTGGATACAATGTACCGTCGAAGTTTCCGTGTACGGGCGACAAAGTGAATGTTTGGGTTTGCCAACTGTCCAACTGTCTAACTCCATTCAAGCTGCATAGTTCGGAGTGTTTACGTGGGTTTGTCTGATTCAATGCAACGTGTCTATTCACGTTATTGTAGCAATGGCGGTTCCACAGGATTAAATATGTGCTTAGGTTTTTTTATAAGCTTTTAATTAACTTGCCATGTTAGTTAGTACCTATGTTATAAGTTTTTAAACTGTCATGGTCACTAACATTATAATTAACACTAGAAACGGGATATTTACCATGTCACACACACATGGTAAATATCCCGTTTCTAGTGTTAATTATAGTACCTAGTATGTGTTGGTCAAATCTTGCAACTGAATTTTAAACCAGTTCCTGAAATACTGTACACCCCTTTGGTTCTGGTGACAATACATTTTTATGAAAGACATGACTTGATCCTGCAGTCAGAATCGTCTCCTCGCAAGGTAACTCCTCCAGGGTTAATAGCACGGACCCAAAACTTTGTATTCGTGTTCAAAATTGTATTGTGAATGTTGCAATGTTAATAGATAAAACGAATTTTCTTCTATTCATTTTAATAAAAGCTTGTTTTTAGCATTTAACTTAGCCGTAAGAATCCAAGAACATTTTGTACACTTTTGAAATGCCTTTGAAAAAAGTTGTATGTATTTACTGTAGATTACTTAAAAAAGAGTTTTTTTTATGCAATTTTGTCATCTAGCATGCATCTAGACTATAAAAAACTCTGCAACATTTTTTTACATCAAGGACACACCGCATAAAGTCTTCCAAGTACTATCCTTCTGGGAGAAGGAAATGTAGGTAAGTTTAAGTCCCTGAAATAAAGCATAAAATATAAGACGCACTAGTAGCGCATTACTAAAATATGATATCAACTTTCACTCCATGTTTCTGCTAGTCAATCGCGAAAGTGGAAATGGATTAAGTTAAAACAAAAAAAAATAGCTGTAGATATTACAAGGCGTAAACTGACCCTTCACGAAGCATTCTGTATATCAAACTAAGTAACTACACAAAAATAATTGCAAGGAAACGACTTTTTTTTGGGTTAAAATCACGGTTTTCGTAAGGACTCAATGTAACGCACTCAAAATATTGTGAAAGTAAGAAATAAATAAAAAGTATTTGTTGTGCTGATGGATGCATCGAATAGTATAGGGGCCATGGAGGTATTTGAAGTAAAGTTATAACACTATCACGGACTGCCTCGTTGATTTAGTGGTCGCAAGCGCAAATGCTGAGCATGAAGTTCTGGGTCAGTGTGGCGCGAGTCGTGGAGCTGTGCGTACGCGTTTATGCTTTCGCAGCTTTGTAACGAGTGACACAACTATACCCGGTTAATTGTGAAATGGGAGAAAATTCAAGTGGAGCGGATTTAAGTGATTCAGAAATAGTAAAGAGATGTGAAGAGCAACTAGTTGAGATGGAAGTAGAAGCAGAAAAAAGAGCTGATGGAATAATAAGGTCTGTGGAGAAGAGAAAAGAACCAGAAGAGGACTCGAGCGAAGATGATTTTATAACTGTGAACCGAAGGAGACCTAAACGTTTACTAAGAAGTAAGTCTATGGAGACAATGAATGGCAATGGGATTGAGACTAATGTGGCAAAAGTAATTGACAATCATGAAGTGTGTATTACCTCACAGGATAATCTGCCGAAACCTATAGCCATGGCTAAGTTGCTGAGTTCTGAAAATATGAAGAATATTCTGAGAATAAAATATAAAAGCTCATATAAAGCTTTGATTCAATTTCAAAGAAGGGAAGATGCTGAAAGACTTCTAAACTGTCAGAAATTCAAAGACATGGGCCTACGGTGTCAATTAACTCAGGAAATGACGATATCCTATGGAATTGTGAAAGGTATCGACCTTGAATTAAACGAAGACGAAATTAAGAATATTTTAAAATCAAACGCTGAGGTCTTATCAATTAAGAGATTAAAACGGCTGAGTTCGGAAGGAAAATGGATTGATTGTGAGTCGATAAGAATTAGTTTCAAAGGAAATGTACTACCTCAATATGTTTATGCCTATGACTGTCGTTTTATGGTAGAAGCATATATCTTTCCAGTGACGCAATGCTCAGGTTGCTGGCAATTTGGCCATATCATTAAATATTGTCCATCTAAAAAGATGTGTTGCCCTAAGTGCGGAGGAAAACACGATAATTGTAGTTTGGAAGAATACACATGTCTAAACTGTAAGGGGAATCATTTTGTTCTGGACAAAAGGTGTCCCATGTACTTAAAAGAAAAAGCTATCAGAAAAATAATGAGCGAGGAACAAGTCACATACAAAAAAGCCCTACAACGTGTTATGGAGAAAAAGCAAGAATTGAATGAAGATACAATGGAGACCTCAAAGCAAATTACTAATATGCAATCAATAATCACGCCGAATACAGGAACCTATAGTAGTATCTTGACTAGGGCCCTGGTACATCAGGAACCGCAAGCAAATAGAAAGGAAGACGAAGAAATACAACAGATCGAAACACCAGTGGCATCCACAAAGAAAAAAGTCACAACTCCAAAACAGGGTACCACGAAAAACATAAATAAAACAAACCAAAACAAAAATGATGATATTTTAGAGCAGCGGGTAGATGAAGAATGTTCACAGAAATATGAGGAAAGTACGAAGCGAAGCGAACAACTACTATACAAATTTGAATGGAAGAAAATATGGGAAAAAATTAAAAGTATTATCAAATCCGAAAGTCAATTTGAGGAAAAAATTATGTCTTTGTTTAAAATCATTTGTGAGGAACTTAAAAATTTTGTAATTAAGTTGATATTAGGGGAAGAAATTTTGAATAACATAAATTGTTTTAGTAATGGATAGTTTACAAAAAATAATTAAGTTGAACTTATTTCAATGGAATTCGCAAAGTTTACGTCCTAAACTTGTATCCTTTTCAGAACTTTTAATTCGAGAGAATATACACATCGCAATTATTAGCGAAACATGGTTTGACTGTGAAGTTGGTGTCAATATTAGCGGATTTAATGTGTATAGGAATGATAGATGTGACGGTTACGGTGGTGTCGCTTTGTTGGTGCACAAGTCGGTACAATCTCACCTAGTGTCATTAAATATTAACAATGTGGGTATCGAAATGGTTTGTGTTAAGTTATTAAATTGCAAGGACTTAGAATACGTAGTGTCGCTTTACTGTCCTTCGTCCGTACAAACACAATCGTCTGACTGGAATGATATATTCTCATACTTTCCGAATAAAACAATAATAGCGGGCGATTTTAACGGACACCACACCAATTGGTCTGTTAAGTCGGATATTCGAGGTACACAAATAATGGATGCGGCGCTAGATAACGATTTTATTTCTATAAACAACGGCCAAGCGACTCGGGTTAAATTAGTGAATGGAAATTTACAACAGACTTCACCTGACGTATCATTTATCTCTTCTGATGTTGCAATACAGTTCGGCTGGCAGATATTTAATGAAAATTTGGGTAGTGACCACCTTATTATTAAAATGACGGCTAACGTATGGACCACCGTTCATATACATAAAAAACGAAATTTTAAAAAAGCTAACTGGGGAGATTATCGCGAAATGGTTTCTGAAAAAATTTTAGAATTTAAGGAAATAACTGTTAATGTCCAACAAATGTATGATTTTTTTATAAAAACTATAGAATACGCGGCTAATAAGCATATACCATATTATAAATTTAGTGATCAGCCAGATAAAAAGTTTAAACCTAAGAAATATTGGACCCCTTATTTATCGCAATTAGTTGCACAACGAAGATTAGCCCTATCCACTTTCCGTAAAAATCCCACCCCAGATAATTTAAATAAATTATAAAAAATGACTTTAGAATCCCAAACACTAATTAAAAAGGCTAGAAATCAGGGTTGGCAAAAATTCTGTAATTCAATTGATGAAGTTACTTCAGCCCCTGAGATGTGGCGTCGGATGAGGTGGATGAAGGGCTTTAAACATCAACGGCCATGTGTACCGGTTGAAAAACAAAATGAATTGTTACAAAACCTAACCCCGGACTACGTTTCTAGTTGTATGCCCTATTTTAGATCTAAAAATGAGGCTTTAGAAATTGATTTTAGTAGTCAAGAACTCGAAAATTGCTTAAAAAAGAAGGACACGGCTCCGGGGCACGACGATATATCTTATTCAATGATTTATAATTTACCCGAAATAGGAAAACAGTTTTTACTTAAAATCTACAATTTTGTATTTTCACTCGGTATTGTTCCACTCCAATGGCGTAATATTTTAATCATTCCCATTCCAAAATTTTCAAATAATCTTAATACAGACATTAAACTAAGACCCATTTCGTTAATATCTTGTATTTGTAAAACCTTCCACTTAATGATTTGTAAACGATTTGAATGGTTTGTAGAAAAGAACAAATTACTATCTCCGTATACGGTCGGATTTAGAAAGTCACAATCATCGTTAGATGCACTTTCTAGGCTGGTATCTTATATTCAAGTCGGATTTACTAAAAATGCTCCTACAGTCGCATGCTTTTTGGACATTGAAAATGCCTACAACAATGTGTTAATTGAATCGGTTACTAAAGTACTAGATGAAATCCAAATTGGTTACAAATTTTGTGTTTACCTTTGGTCTTTTCTAAGTGAAAGACATTTAATCATTAAGTCTTATAATAGTCAAGGGTCCGAATGTAGGTGGACTAATAGAGGCCTAGCTCAAGGGGACCCGCTTTCCCCCCTTTTATTTAACTTGGTTACATACCAAAATTGTCATCAAATACACAATGTAATAGTGTCACAATACGCTGACGACTTTGTTATTTACATTAGTAACAAAAAAATCTCAATTTGTGAACATGAGTTACAAGATGCCCTTAATTGTATTATAGCCTTATTGGGTGAGATTGGACTGACTTTATCGTCAACTAAATCTAATTATTGTATTTACAGTAGGGGTCGAAGACGAATATTGCCAGCTTTGAAAGTGTATGGTCAACCATTAAATATGGTAGAATGTATTAAGTATTTAGGGCTTTGGGTTGACAGAAGTTTACATTGGAGAAAACATATTAATGAATTAATTGAAAAATGCTCAAAATATCTGAATGTATTAAAAGTATTAGCGGGTAGTTCATGGGGAATTCACACCAAACACATGCGAAGATTATATATTTCCGTCATAAGAAGTCGGATTGATTATGGCTGTTATTTGTATGATTCTGCTGCAAAGACACATGTTTCTAAATTGGATAAAGTACAGTACCAAGCCCTAAGAGTTGTAGGGGGCTTCATTAGAAGCTCACCAATTCATGTGATAGAAAGCGAATTGCACATACCACCACTGTTTTTGAGGCGGCAATATCTCTCCTATAGCACATTCTGAAATCTCGATCATGGACAAATCATTTAAATATTAATGTAATTTCTGAATTAAGTTCTCTTATAAATAATAGTTATTGGGTAAATAAAAATAAACCGTTGCTAGCTTCTAAGCTTAACGAATTAAGTCAGCTGCATATTGTCTCCTCAGATGTTCTGAAAATGTTTACTCTCGATGTATGGGTGTCCGCCATACAAACTAAAGGAGTTATTAAATGTGATTTAGAATATGTCAAACAATCAAAAAAATATTATGACCCTAATTTATTGGTAAATGAAGTGGTAGCAGAATTAAATAATAAATATAATGATTGGGATAAAATCTTCACGGACGGATCAAAAAATGTTAGTGGTTGTGGGGCAGCATTATTTCATAAAAATTTAGACTTTAAAGCTAGCTTTAAAATCGATGCAAATACTTGTATAATGTCACTGGAACTCATTGCAATATACGAAGCAGTAGCTTATGTTCTCAATCAAAATTTACACAAAGCAGTTATTTTTACCGACAGTAAAAGCGCTTTACAGCATGTAGCTCGATGCGCCTCTGGTTACAGAGGTGCATCGATAGCTTACGACATTCTTAAAATTATTAACATTATTAATAAACACGAAATTAGAATTATATTGCAATGGGTTCCAGCACACATAGGATTACACGGCAACGAGGAGGCTGACCGGTTGGCAAAATTGGCAATTAACGCAGGGAATGATGTTTCTTACCTACCTGATCACTGGGAATATGTTTCAAAAATCAAGGAGTTTTGTTATAATAAATGGAAAGATCATTTCAACGAAATCTCGAAAAAAAAAAAGGTATATGGTACAAAATAATTCAGAGTGAACCTCCTCGCGTGCCCTGGTTTGATGACACTAATTTAAGTAGGAGTTATGTCAAAGTAGCTTTAAGACTGCGTTCTGGGCACTTTCCATCAGCAAAATTTGCTTTCCTAATGCGTAAGACAGCATCTCCAAACTGCGAAGTATGCAACAAAATAGAAGACGTGCAACATTTGCTGATGGAATGCGTTAAGAACAAAAATAAAAGAAATTCATTGATTAGGGAGTTTGGTTTAAATATTTTAGATCTTGGGCACTACAGATACTATTTTAGCGAACCCTAAATCAAATGTTGCAAAAAAATTGTGTGGTTTAGTACAACAGCTTGATCAATGAATATCTAAAATTGTTAAATAATAAGTATTATAAGAATAAAGTTATTATAGGTTAATTTTAGTGGTGTAAGAGTAGTGATAAGGTACAATGGGGTTGGCGTATCCATGTGGATAAAAACCCTCTATTAATTTTTTAAGAAATAAAAAAAATAAAAAAGTTCTGGGTTCGATTCCTTTCTCGGGAAAAGTGGTTTTGGGAATTTCCATCAGGAATTTCTCAGTAGCAGCCACGGAGTCTGGATTTGTGCGCAGTTGGTGTTAATAGGCTCGCCCCCTATTACATGGGACTTAACCTATCTGCCGAAACAAATGTACACCTCTGCCTAACCCTTCGGGGATTACAGGAATGATGTTATGTTATGTTATGTTATGACATTAAAAACGTCAAGTTTCTCTTTACACCCATTAGTACAGTGCCATAATTATCTTGAAAGAAACAACATGTAAAGATAGATATAAATAAAAATAGTCTGAGTAGAAAATAACGATTAGTTTATTATTTCTGTAGTTTCCTAAAAAAGAAGTCTTAATAATCAGTGATACAAACGAAAATAGCCTTTAAATCAAATCAAATCAAATCATTTATTTTGCTGAATATGGGTACATACAAGGATGAAACACAAAAATATAGCTCAGGACCATATCCTACCCTAACAGGTGTGCAAAAAAAACGTGGTGGAGGTGTGGTTTAATGTGAGTTCACGATACATCATAACATGTCCAGCACAAATTATGCTTTGACAATGTGTAGGTTGTGAATTATGTCAGTCTCCAGGCGACACCTACTTTAATACCTAAATAAAATCACGTTATTTTCAATTTTCGGTGCCTCGGGCATTAGTGTATTATTGTTTACAAGCAGCCAAAAAACGTTTACTGCTAACTCTCTCCACGAATCGCCGCAAGGACCGGTCCAGCACTGCCTACATCCATCGGCCAGCATACACTAAAGATAACTAGTGGGATGCCCAACCCAGGCTTCCAGCTGTAATCGCCTTTTCCAAGTGTTGAATGCTAAACAAAGACCTAAGAAAGTAACTCCGCCATAAAACACCATTTTCTATACTGGCCACGCGTAATTTTAAAGAAAAAGAAGACTTTCCCGGGTAACCTAATGGTGAATTAGTGCTTTGACTTCGTTCCCAAGTTCTAGAGTAAACAGATTTGTGGAATCACGTTGCGAGCCCTTGTGTACTCAATATATCGAAAACTAATTTAGCACATTGATTTATATATAGAAGCGGTAACTAAATACGTAAATAATTACCAACGCTCACCGTATTTCTGGAGGACATTGTACCCTGTAATCGAAAAGGTAATAGCGATAAAATTATGTCTCTGTTTTTAGGTGTGCGGTGTAAATTGGGAAACACGTTAGTAGTAACAAAACCAGTATAAACTAACCTCTTATTCTATTGAAACTCCGTACGACACATGGCCAGCTCAAGATCAAAGTACTGTATCCCATGAGCGGTCGACATTGCGTCTATTAAAAAAAAAACTGGGTAAGTAAATGGCAGCATTTTTACAACTTTAATTACGTACATTAAGTAAATGCTATTTTGATTGGAATATCTACATAGCCCACAGCCAAACAGTCTACAAGGAATGCTTAGTAAACATTAAATCAATCTAAAAAATGCAAATGAAACCACAAATTAATAACTCTCCATAAAAATAATTAATAGCAAACGTTTCATTCTAAAAAATGTAACCAATATTAATTTCTCCGAGATTATAGAGGGGACATATTGCAATTCGATTAAACTCGATACCGATGCGTGTAATAAATATAGGAGATGTGACAAATGACCATAGATTACTCATACCACAGAGACAAAGGTCGCTGTGTTGTGTTTTCTTCGCGCCAAAAGCCAATAGTGGGTGTTTTTCAGCGCGTACATTGTTGCGTCAACATTTGTAATTTTTTAATGAATTACAATTCGTACGAAACATAAGGGTTACAACGTAGCGAATGGTTTAAATTGGTCCTATGGCCCCTGTTTCCTTACAACTAATTAGTGAGGTAGGTTTTTGTATAATTGCTACTATTTGTAAACTGTTAACGAATGTGGGGCAATGTGTAGGTTCACTACCTCGTTAGTCTAGTGGTCGCAAGCGCGATTCCTGAGCATTGGGTTTTGGGTTCGATTCCCGGGCCGAGCATAGTGTTATTAGGTTCTTCCATGAGAAATTTCTCAGTAGACAGCCACGGAGTCTGTATTTGTGCCCGGTTGATGGCAATAGGCTTGCCCCCTATAACATGGGACTTAAACATAACTGGCGAATCGTGGGTTCACTTCAGCGTGATGTTATTTTAATGCTAAAGAAAGAATGAAAACATATTTATTTGGCACATGCCACAAGTACACGCAACATAAAATAAAATAAAAAACAACGAGTTGCACTCCGGGAGTGCCGGCAGAAGTGAAAACTTAAATATTAACGTTGTGCATTTTTAATATTTTGGAATGGTTAGGGAATAATTTTGACGAATTGCTTTAATTATCAGTATAAAAGTATTATCATTTGTGTGGTAAAATACAATATTCATTTATTGCGCTATCGTACACAAACATGACAATTTATATTACATTAAAAATTTAACTTAAAAAAACGATTTAACGTAACATCACAACATCGTAACATCTTACGAATTTTCGATCAGGTCACGTGTCCTGACGCGAGTTTAACATTTTTAACCCACCACAAAAAAGTGCACAACGCCGTTTTCACTTCAAAAAACTTAAATTTACACAAAAATAACTTAAATCTAAACAGAAAATGAAGAGATAATGTTGTGTCTCACGGCTGCGCCAAATAGGCCCGGTGGTAGGTAAGTGGTAGTTTGAAAAATTATAATTAGCCCTTACTCTACTCTTCTCTAAGGCCTGTACTAGAAGCCGTGCCGACGGCGCGTTCGTGTTCCACGCGCGCCTCAAAGAGATGTCAGCAAACAAGAGGGGCCCGCAAGGGCCGATGCCTGCCAGGGCTGCGGGACTGTTCGAAAGAGATACCGCGGCCCTGGAACATAAAGGGCAAAACAAGGAACATGGGTGGTTTTTAGTCAGTAAAAGTCTGACACTCCCTTCCGCTCCGCCTAGAGCGGGAGGAGTCATTTGATGATTTACAAACCGAAAAAAAAAAAAGTCCTGTCTTAGAAAGTCTTTGAGCAAGCTTCAAAGTAGATAAGTAGGTATTTTGCATTAAAAACTTGAGATCATACATCAAAAGCCCACACACAAACCTAGACCTACGATTAAAAACAAAATGCAGTATGAAACTGTTATGACGTGATCCCAAAAAGGACACAGCCAATGACCCTACTGAAAAACGCATTAAGTATAATTGTAGTAATAAGGAAATTGGATTTTACATGCATGTAATTACGTTACAGTTAAAAATAAATAAGGAAAAATATACGGATTTTTACCGTTGACAAAATTGGATCACAATACATTGTTCATAAAGTTTTCCTGTACAGGTAATGGATTGCGGAATTGTTTTATACGTAATTACGTACATTGGTTGATTTAACGCACATGTTTATACAAATAAATGCATCTTTATCTTTATCTTTTAACGTCATAATTTTTGTAAAAAATAAGCATTGTTCGGATTCTGGATTTTACATTCCTGATAGTACCTAGGTAGGCAGGTAATTCTAATGCCATACATGTGACAGGTACCTACCTAATTTCAGTTATATATGTTTTAACGCTTAAATAAATCACAATTATTTTTAAACAGTATCTAAGTACAGTCAGTAAGTACGCGTAGCAACTTTTGATGTGATTTTCTCCAACGTTATTGTTAGTAATGTTATGTTGTGACGAATATTGTATTTTGGACCCCTACTATTATGACACAGGTGTTATCTAAAACTTGGTTTGTATTCCACGTGGAAATCGCTTATGAAATCTTATCTATTCAAAATGTACAACACGATTTACTTTCCGCTAAATCCACACGTCTTTTGCTTACCCTACCACGAAATTAAGACAATAAAGCTCCTATTCAAATGGGCTCGAATTACCAAAAAAAGGGCTCATCTGCAACACCTACGTCACGATTACGTAGCGTAGTTACGCGAGGGAGGTACAGCCCAACAGCTCTAATGTTATAAGGCCGTCCCGCGAACAGCGCTCGCCATTCGTAACGCAACGATGAAACCATACGCAGCCTGCACGACCGCGGTGCTTGCCTTGCTGCTGGCCGGTTAGTTTCACAAGTTTCTTTTTTTTTGTTATGCTATTCTATCTCATTATTATTATGACTTTCTATCTCTTTTCTAGAAATATTTTTGTTGTTTCGAAAAAGTTTTTTTACTTTTTTTCGCCAAAACTATGAAAAGTTTAGCAATCTTTTTATTCTTGTTTTTTTTTTACGTTATTATTCTATTCGAGTTTAATAAATAACTTAAATTAATAATTTTCACAACAAATCAATACTAAATAGAGTAATGAACACTGGCTGGAAATAATTGTCAAAAAGTTTTCATTTTATTTTAAAAAGTCAGCTTTCCTTTTTCTGTTGCAATTCTCATTGTTTCCTTGCCGTAATTACTGTCCGCACATTTTCTTGTGGTTATTTTTCAACACAAAACTTTTATTTTTCTCTTGATTTTTAATGTGTGTTAACAATAAATTTGGCGCTGTTTGGTAAGTAATTTAGACTATGTTTTGATGGTGAATCAACTTTACTAAGACTAAAAATGTTTTATTTCATACTTTTCCTTTTACGTAAACGGTCTTCTGGACGAATTTTCATGGTTTTAGTGAAATTGGTACCCCACGAAGTTGGCAAAGCGTCGATTACTTGTTGAATTCGACACATAACTATTTACGACGGTTTCTTCCAATTCCAATATTACGAAGTTGGTTGAGTAAATTCACGAGTGTCATTTTAGACGCCATTAAGTAGTAATAAGTTAACATAACGTTATGAAAACTGTAATTTGTTGGATGGTATTTACTTGTTTTCTTTTTAATCAAATAAACGCGTGGTTGTATTATTTTTCTACGGTTTAACGGGAAACTATCAATAAAGTTAAGTGGAAACCGTTTTTCCAATAATTAAAGAACACATAGGTACTCGTCTTCCCATTGTTTTTTCAAAGATAATTATAGACAACGACTTACACTATACTTTGTACTTTAAAAAATAAGAAAAGTTGTGTATAAATTTCCATTTAATTACGATTTTAAAAATATTAGGCTCGAGTTGTTAATTATTTTGTTACGTTTTGAACAAAATTAAGACACACATTTTCCTAATTACTCACAAAATTAGGAACATAATTATTATCCTCCTTCTCGGGACTGTGGCCTCGAGGAATAACGCTATTTAAAATATAATATTACCTACATAATCTGATATAAATGATCAAACAACTTATTAGAGTCTACGGTATATAATCTGTAATGAGCACTCTTTCTTGCCTTTCATTAAAGTCTAAGTAAATATCTACGCTTTTTAAATGAATCTCTTTAAAAATGCATTCAATTTGAAAAACTTATGTAATTTTGCGTTAGTTTCTTACATAAAATCATAATATGGCTGGTTGAGGAAACCAATTGCATATACTACCATATATACACAAAAAAATATCATTATCATTCTCCATTCATCATGTGCTTAGCCTTTTCCCAGTTATGTTTGGGCCGACTTCCAATCTAACTAGATGCAGCTGAAACCGGTCATTCTTCCAACCTAATATCCTAATTTATTGAAGGTTGGCACAGCATCTCACTTTCCATACCACTGTAGTAGTCAGCATCTCAGTAACCACCCTCTTATACCACGTCATCTTTCACACAGTCCATCCTTCGTTTCTATAGTTCCCATACTCTTAAAGCTATCCAAATACGTACTCAAGATAAGACAAATCTGAAAGAAAAACTTTATTTAACGAAAATCCTTGCTGAAATCGAACCTGCGACCAACAGCGCAGCAGTTTATTTAACAAACTTTCTACGTAATCATACTCGTAGGTACCGGTAAACACTTGTAAAGGTACAAGAATTAAAGAGATACCTTACCTGGGCCCTGAAACCTGAGTTACAATATTGACCAAAGATAAAAGTGTTCACGCAAACGTTTTCCTAGAAATTTAACTATTTTGTTAACACGCAAACGGCGTGAGTGATGTACTCGTATGACCAAGCGCAAGGAGTATATAATGTAAGGATCGTAGCAGCTAGTAGGTGGCGTTCTGTAGTTCTACCTATTCCCATGAGAAAAATGTGTGAGTTTATGTTTGTATGTATGAAAAATTTTGTTTTTGTGTGTAAGTAAAGCAGATTCATCATCATCAGATTTCATTTATTTGGGGTCAACGCAGCATTTCTTTAATTAAATTATTAGGTTGCAGATTATTACTTACTATTCCTTAATTATGTGTACTAGCTTTTGGCTGCGGCTTCGCTCGCGTTAATTTAGAATTTGACAATCAATTCGGGTTGTAATAATATAATTCAATCATGATTCGAAAGACACGTGGCGCCATTTATTTACGTTGTTTTCCTCGGGAACAGTAGTTTTTTTCGGTATGAAAGGTACTCTATGTCCGTTTCTGTACACCTGACAACTTATATGCAAATTTCAGGATGATCGGTTGACTTGTTTAGGCAAGGTAACACACAAATAAACAAAATTACTTTCGCGTTTATAATTATTAGTAAGGAAAGGATATTAACACTAAATAGGCTTGCGCTTGGCCGCAGCTCGCCTGATGTAAAAGGGTCAAGCAGTCTAGGCCTAAATAGAATTAGACATGGCAGGCAAATATCAGTCGGAGATATATCGTGAATTCACGAGTATCTCTCAGGTCCCTGACCATAAGTTAGGGACAGGATCCGTGCGGTTTAGCCGGTAGAAGTCTGGGCCGGCAGTCTCGACATAGATACCGACAATGTCGCAAACTTTCGATCGCTTAATAATAACAGAAAAAATCGGTTGCAATAACGTTGCTTGCGAGAAACGCATCTTAGATGTTGAGACTTGCATTTCTCGCAAGCAACGTTATGTACGTTGTTTTTTTCTGTTATTATTTAGCGGCATAACTTCTGTTCTCCGTAGCAAACCGCATGGAGATCAAACTATATCACTAGTTTGCCAATCTGTGCCATTACCGATACATCACTAACGTCTAGTGGTCGCAAGTGACCGTGAGGTTCAGGGTTCGATTTCCAGGAAAAATGTTATGGGATTTTTATCACTAATTTCTCAGTAGCAGCCTGGATTAGTGCCCAGTTGATGGCAATTTTCTCGCCTATTTTATGGGATTTAAAACATAACTGGACCGAGGATTAGAGGCGTGTACTGTTACTATGTTTCAACTTTATGTCAACTATTACATCAAAGTTCTGCGTCTATCATAGATAAATATAAACTACGTTACTATGCATCTCATTCGTCGATTTACAAACTCACACGTTAGAAGATCGGCTCACATTGTATTAGCACTACACGGCATCACCCATATAACCATTATTTCTGTGTAACTCCTTACTGCAACACACACTTTTACATGTATAACTTGGTGAGGTGATGCCAGTCCAACAAAGCTTATACCTGTGCAATGAAACTAAATAGTCTGTAAAAGAACCCATTACGAAGCCGTCAACCAAGCATTCTGTACATCAAACTAAGTATCTCTACGCAAAAATTATTGCTGGGAAACGACGACGACAATTTAGTGTTATGAAAAATCACGGCTTACGGTAGAACTCGATGTAACGCACTTAAAACATTGTGCTGATGCATTGAATAGGTGGGTGATAGAAGAATTTAAAGTAAAGTTAAAACATTAAAAACTTGTTATAATTGTGTCAAAAAAACGGGTAAAAAATTGGGACTTTGACTGCCAATATCTCCGTATCTAGAAGGTTCCCAGGTATGGTCCAGAATAAAAAAAATGATCCCATTGACGGGAAAAACAAGTGACTCTCGATTTCGTTGCGGGTGTTTTTCCACCAGTTATAAACTCAATTTTGTAACGCGATCAATGTTTATACAAAACTCCCATCATCACTCAGTCTGTAATTAGATTACGTGTCAATTAATACGATCAATCAACTAATTTGTAGGTGCTAAGTCAAACAACAGCCGAACATGGAGCGAGCAAAACAAACGCCGATAAGTTCGGGACCACCTGTTGACGCCCTACAAGAACTTATAATTTATATAATACTAGCTGTGCCCGCGACTTCGTTCGCGTGGATGTCAATGTATTTTTTTGTGCGAAGCGCTGTTGGAGGATTCCGATACAAATCATTTTTTTTTTATTTATGCTAGTGCTTCTTTATAAACAACCTTAGCTGTGGAACCATCTGGAGCGTACACAAAAAGGTTATTGGGGTTGTTTACGCGAGAAAGAGCTACGTATAGTAATTGACCATGGGAAAAGCATCCAATACTTAGGTCCACCCCCGCAACGGATAATATGGCCCTGAGCTTTATTAATTGTCATGGCATGACAGATGGCAGAGACTGACTGGGAATTGCACTCGTTTGAAAGAGAAAGGAAAGTTGTTAGGAATTATAGGTATTCTTGGAATAAAAACAATATCACCAGCGCCGCAACCGGTTAATATTTCAGCTTCGATTATGTTTTGCTGCAGATTTGTGACTTTGAGCCGTGCCGTTACAAAGTTTGGAGGACATCAATTTCTGAGGAGAATTATTGGTACACCGATTTTTAAAACTATTTTGTGGGCTGGAAGTCCGGGTGTGTTGAGGGAATCCAAAAATTCTACCGGGTAGTGCGTGGCGTCATCTTCTTCCATAACTGTATTTATAGAGGTGTATTCTCTACTATTCCCGGACACATGAATCAATATTTTTAAATTAATTGCCGTAGCTTGGACATTGCGAGGAGTCAAAATAGCTCGCTGACATAGCCAAGAACCGGCTTGATTTCCCATGTTTGTGGAATCTCCGTACACAGAAGAAATTAGCTCCTGTTGTGATGTAACGCAAGAACAGAGATTATCAACCAAAATAACTTTGCCATCTTCTTGTACGGGGTATGTGCCATCGCCTATTTGTAACAATAAATTGGGAAACTCCTGTGCATTTTCGCAGCCTCGCAACTGTGCACGCATATGTACACTCAGGTGTGTAGATGATATATTGCGCCATAAAACAGAACTCTTCAGATAGGCAGCAATTTCTCCGGCTGTCGTTCCTCGGGGTACTATCGGGAGTGTCTGCCGAAAATCACCGCAGAACAGCACCGTGATGGCTCCCATCGGCCGGTCATTTTGCCTTATGTCCTGTAAAGTTCTATTCACTGCTTCTACAGCTTTGCGGTTTGCCATAGTGCACTCGTCCCAAAAAATTAAAACACAATCGCATAAAACCCTTGCTTTATCGCTATTTCGCGATATATTGCAAACCGGGCTTTCCGTGCGGTCTAAGTCGATAGGAATTATAAATGTTGTGTGTGCCGTTTTTCCTCCAGGCAATAATGTGGCTGCTATCCCTGAAGAGGCGACGGCAAGGGAAATTTTATTTTGGTTCTGTAGCGGCACTACAAAAAGTACTTCAGCAACATAGAACAAAAAGTACTACAGCGCCATCTATGACGCAGAGGATGAACTAAAACTCGAAATATATCTAAATTCTGCATCGCGCAAGTAAAGTTATTTGTGACTTAAGACTATACAGAAGAACCCGACAGCAACTGTTGGGCAGTAGCCCTCCAGACATAACACCCGTCTGATCGGAGGATCCTCCCTTTTCAATGGTGGTTGAAGAGCTTTACACCCTGTTCTCCATACCCCCAAATTGGTGACCCCGAATTGGACGTCAGCGCAGCCTTCGAGCAACGTGACGTCATCAACATCACTTCCTCAAGCTTCCTCAAACTTCCTCAAGTTTTCGAGCAGCGAGTCATATAGCCAGCCAGCTTCAAAATGGGTATTCCTGACCACCAGCATGCAGCGGAAGCACATTCCTGGTCAGCACCCTCAGCCTCATAAAGCTACCTTGGCACTGCACTTTCGGCCGGTTGAGAGCTGTACCTCCCGGTCGATGCGAGCAGTCAGCCACATCGCGGCGCTGTACCACGTCCGACGCAACGGAGCACATGCAGTGCCGACCCCGACTAAAGGGGTTCGCACTACCGCCGCAGACAGTTCCGACTCACCGTGAACAATGCGGCAACGACTTTCCACTGGCCTGGCAATCAACGACTCATTCTACTACCGACCCTAGTCTCCGTGGGGGAGTGATGTAGCGGCACTACAAAAAGTACTACAGCGCCATCTATGACGCAGAGGATAAACTAAAAATCTAAATATATCTAAATTCTGCATCGCTCAAGTAAAGTTATTCGCGACTTAAGACTATATAGAAGAACCCGACAACAACTGTAGGGCAGTAGCCCACCAGATATAACACTCGTCTGGTCGGAGGATCCTCCCTTTTCAATGGGGGTTGAAGAGCTTTACACTCTGTTCTTCATACTCCCAAAGTTTTACCGGTTCCGCCCGGTGCGTCTAAAAACAGGATTTCACCCGAGGCGTTTTCTACACTGCAGCATACCAAACGTCTGGCGCTGATTCTCTGTCTTTGCGCAGCCATTTTGTAAAATTTCTGCGAGTTCCACGGGATGATGACTAATTTCTGATACGTACTCTTTGTTAATACGTTCCCCATCGACTGTCGGTGTGGGCAAACCGTATTGACTGATCGGGTTCCCTGGTATACTTATAACTATCTCTTTAATAGCCAATAAGGACCTGTTGTGACAAATTTCACGTACCCTATAGGTCAGGAATTTCTCCATCAGTATTTAGTTAAACATGCCTCAATCAGAAAATAACGTCACACGCACAATGCCATCTATCGAATATCTATATTCAATGCTGCACGCAGTTGATGTCTAGATATAGTCCAGTCTGAGTTCGATAGATGGCGCTGTTTTAATATTTTACTTCGGAAACGCTATTATAATTTTATTAATTTTCATTTTTCTTTCTTTCTATTTATAAGGTGTGAACTGATTACGATGAATCAAAAAACTTAATGTTCAATTACTTCAATTTACGCACATATTGTTGTGTATAAAAGTTACGGGAAGTTGTGAGACCAACTGCACATAACCCTAATTTTACTTCTGTAACACTTTAAATTCAAATATCTTTTGATAGACTGAACCGATTGCAATGCAACAAAAACTAAATGTTACTCCAAGTTACGCTCAATCGTTGTGTATAAAAGTTATCTACATTGCTTTTGTACATTTTACGTGATGCCCGAACAAATACACAGACAAACAGACAAACAGACAAACAGACAAACAGACAAACAGACAAAAATTCTAAAAATGCTGGAAATGGGTTCTATTGGTTGTCCTTTAACACCCTGGCTATTTTTTTTGGAATTTTTTTCGATGTACAAAAACGACTTTTCTACAGTTTTATTATATGTATAGATTTTTGTAACAGTCAAAGTTATTATGATATCAAGTTAATTTCATACATTACTTTATATTTAGACCTTGTGGTATTACAAACCCAGGGCTATTTGAATCAAAAAATATCGTGACATTTGACTTTGTCATTTTTTGGGAACGATCCAAATTCCGGTTTATTTAGGATCATAGGGTGCTTGCATAAATATACAGAATCCTAGTACGGATAAGTCGGATCAGAACCGAAAGGTTTGGGTAAAATAGATCCATACTTTCTGTATTGAATCACACTTATGAACAAATGCATAATACATGAAAAATTAAAATTGGGATCGGAAATCCTGCAAACACCCATAGCTAACACAATAGTCAAAGCGGTTTACTCGGTCGCTTTTTTGGAAGTTGGCTGCGGCGATAGAACGCTAGCGCCTGCACACATTAAGTTGCCACAGTCACGGCAAAGTAACTACTACAATGTCAAAGACACTGACTTCTGCGGAAAAAACCAATTCACTCTTTTAACCACGACCGAACTAAAATTGTTGCCAAAATGCGATTCTAAAACTAAATCTGGTGCTAAGCTGGTGCTGAAGTTAATGAAAACTTAACATAATAATTATGTAGTTTACCCTATGCTGGGATCGAATCCATTTGTAATCGTCCGTAGTTACTTCAATAGCTTACCCTGTCTCTAGAATAGATAAACCTATGTTTGTGCGCCATTTCTGAGAATTCCTTAGAAAACTAGGTCACTTTACGATTCTAAGCAGCAAGCAGTAACTAATTAAAATGTAAGCCTTTTTTAAAGGGCGCACAATAATGGGTGGAACGCGTACCTACTCATGTTTATTTAACACATACGCTGTTTTAACTTAATGAATGTTTTTAACGATTAATACCCTTATTTCAGTAGGATCCCATAAGCTTCAGCGGAATAAATTTATTCATTTGTGTCCTGATCGAAATCGGAAAATGTAAAATAGTAATAGGATAGTCCACACGGAAAAGTATAACCGATAGACTGCCAATATGCTGTCAAATGTCAATGAGATCTGAGATCGCTTCTTAAAAAATCCAAAATTCCGCAGCGAAATAATGAAAAATACCTGCAATAATATTGAAAATATTATAATATCGTATTATTCAAATACACAACATATTTATTAAAATTATCCTACGCCATTTTCAACAATAGGTAGTGCCTACAAAATGAATTAAAAAAAAATGAAGAAAAGTTATTTTGTTAGCCACAAAGGAAATGTACGGTCCAATCCGTGGCCGGTCAGGTAAGAGGGACCTGACCGGTCACGGATTGGACGGTACATTTCCTTACTAAATTAAAATATACGACTATAGTTAACAAGATTAAATTACTTGGGCACACAATATTAAAATGCCCTCGTCTGAAATCCCAGAATGTATTATTGAAACCTCTTACTCGTGCAATCCTATACGCTTGTACTGTCTGACATCTGAGATTTATATTAAGACTGCTTTTTTATAAAAATAAATACTGCTGGAATATTTTCATCTGTAATAGGAGGATTTGTCTTAAGATAAATGAATTTAAGGTCAAATGGAGGATTCTGTAATGACTGCCACGAGACATGATCATGATGAAAGTGATACGTACCTACACTTCATCTTTTCTTGAAAGTGTCAATATAAAAAGTTTAAAATAAATAGTTGTTAAAAAGGCATCTGATCTGATCATTTTTGTACATCTACATAACATACACACCTATAATCCCTGAAGGATTTGGTAGAGGCATAACTAATAGTACATCCACGTTTCGCTAGTTATAATGTTTATTTAAGTCCCATGTAATAGGGGGTGAGCCTATAGCCATCAACCGGGCACACATCCAGACTGTGAATCCATAGCTGTGACAGAAAAATTTTTGATTGAAAAACCCAAGAACACTTTGCCCGACCTGGGCCCAGAACCTCATGCTCAGTAGTCTTAATTACAAATTCGAAGGTCCTCTTTTCGGCTATTTACTTAATATCTCATGAGTGAAACTTGACTCCACGCTTTCTATACAAATACAATAAAGCCATACAATAAGAAATTAAACAATTGATGGAGAGAACATTGATTTATTTTTATTTAACAAGACTTTTAGCTCAAGCTCCTCCCCTTCAAGACTTATAAGCAGTCAGGTATTAACCATTATCAGTTTAATTTATAGACCACAAATCAAATAATTCACCAACAACTTACTAAAGAAAGTTTAACAATAAGAGAACGAGTAGCGATAATTGTTACTAGAAGTATTTTAAACAAAAAGGTTTTAATTTATCTTATTCAACGCAAAAGTAAAGTGATGGAAAAGTTTTTCTTTAATAAACCCTTGGCAGCGAATTGACGATCGAAGTAGCAATTACTTCGAACGTCAATTCGCTTTCATGCCACTTGGCACTGGCTGGCCATTAATTAAGGGAAAAATGAAAAAAATAACGGGCTTTGTTATGAAATGTTAACTAAACTTTAAAAAAAAACCTTTTCATAACGCCAATGAATGGACCTATTTAGATTTTAAGCTATGACTTCTTCCTGCTTGAGTAGCGAAATAGTGTGCTAAGCTAAACACCACTGCATACACTTCTTGGCATAATAGCATAATAAAGGCTATAATAATTATGATCCCACCGCAGGGACACAGGCCAGAAATGTCTTGTAATCCACTCGACAAGGAAACACCACAATTATACAAAATCTAGATCAATTATTGCAAGTGCAGACAAAAAGTTAATGGCTGAGCAAAACTATCTAACTATTAAACAATTACAGAAGCCATTCAGGTGTGACAAAACCCAGTAATTGCTCGGAATTAAACCTGTCCCCAGCAAAGCTAAATTAAAGAAAACAGATCTACATTATCTTAAAATGCTTTAGGTACGCTTTGTTCTTCGTATTAAGTTCTTAACTGGGATGCCACTTCCCCATTTTTATTTTAAAACCGACCGTTTTTGACAGACATATCTCCGTGCAAAAGTAATTCCCTTGTTTTGCTTGGATATCTTTATTGTGCGATTTTGTTAAACAATTTCGTACTGAGGTTACTATTAACTATGCTGAAAAGGGTTTCAGGTTCTGTGAGAGTCTGAGAGAATTAATTACTTAACCTAATTCACCACATGAACCCAGTGCGCGTTTGGTGTTGAAGGCAAATAAGCCAGAATAACAATGTTTTTACCGCATTTTAAAAGTTAGCCTGTCATGCTCGTTTCGTGATAAAGTTAAAAATTCACGGTAGGTACACGTGTTTTTTCATCCTCGATTTCATGCACACATTTAGACAACATCAAAATGATGTTGTCTAAACATTTTTATAAAACATTTGCTCGTAAAGGGTCTCTTATTTCAGCAATTTCAATATCGTATTGAATATCATTTCGTACTTACGTGCGTTACTGTAATGTAAAACACACGAGTTTCTTTTTAATAAGGTAAAACGCACGTTTTATCAAGATGCTCCGTCTAAAACGAACGGTACTTTTTTAAATCTTAGCAAAGAGTTTTTATGGCAGAAAATTGCCAACATTTTGTGAATAAAATTAACTTTAGGAGATAAAGTATAATAAATAAACGTTTAATTCTTTAATTTAATTATTTTGACAATAAATTACCACCATTTATCTGAAACAACAACACAAAAATATTAATTTATAACTGCTTTAACAAGTGATTAAAGATTTATTCGTTTAAGAAAGTCCGAGTCTTATTTATTTCCTCGAAAATATGTTATCAAACGTCGTATGACATACGTGCGCTTTGATAATTATTTTACAGCCTCTGCTTTCTTGTAGCAATATCGCCTCGGCTGTAATTTTCAACTTGCCGCACTTATATCATAATGTACTATTACATGCTAGAATTTCACAACTACAAAAATAGCATATACTATTATTAATAAAACTATTAAACTGTCCTTAGATAAGAACAAAGACAAATAACCATTTTATACGGTGACATTTATTCATAAATTCTCACTGTAGCTCTAAAGAAGACACTTTCTTTTCTTGTTGGGACTAATCTGATGAAACTAGACGACAATAAAACGTAGATATTTATTGTACCTTCTATCTATTTCTAATTCTGCTTGGGTCGAAGGCGACGAAACATTTTTTCCCTAAATTATATCAAGACGTGACCTTATAACTCTTTTTCTCAAGTCATACTAAAATTAATCTTTTAAAAACTTTGAATCATCAATCACTAAAAATTTTAACAGATAATACAAAATAACGAAACGTTAAGATAAGCAATGTTTTCAAGTAGAAATTCATAAGAAAGAGGCATTTTAGTAATAATAAACACGTTTACCCACAAGAAATTAAATGTAAAGTAAATTAACAATTAAACGCTTAGTAAGAAAGGTCCATTTTCTTTGACCATCCAACATGACAGACAGCTAGACAAAATGGAGAGCGCTTCATTGTCTGAATATTCTTAGATATCGTAAGGTTCAAAAATACGAAGAACTGTCAGTTTCAAGTAATGTGTCTGTGAACGCCCTTAGTTTAGAATTCTAGATATTAAGCGTAGGTGCACACTAAGACATGCACATTTAGAGCTATTAAAACATCAAATTAATAAAACAGTTTATTTTTTATTATCCAGGTAATACTTAAGCAGGTCCACACTAGGTTATACACGAGTTGAGATGTCATGGTGGCAGGCCATTTCAAATACAATATAATTAAAGACCTATATTATACATAGTTAACAGTAAAACTTACCTTAATATGCACTTGATTAACCACATAAATACTTGAGGATACTGCACGTTAAGAACAAATATTTTACGCTGCGGATTTTCCGGAGTAGGCCATTTAATTAAAAAAAGGAATTATTGATTGCAATAACTCAATAACTAAGCTATTAATAGAGGACGATCACCACCACAAGTTTGCTTGTTAACGAATATTAACTATCGTATTATTTAAGTATATTTTAACTTTAGGTATACAAATAAATTAAAACAATATGAAAAAGTATTTATGAACAGATGAAATGGCTAGTTTAGAACTAAATGGTGAAATGACGACTGATAGAAAAGGATGGACGATAAAGGAACACGTCTGACGCCTATATTTTTTTATTTAAACATTTAATTCGAGCAACAAGACTCATAGTGTTAGTAGGTAACAAATTACTTACAAACTATGTTAGTAACACACTTACAAAGACAAAAACAGAAACACATTGTGACATCATCGCAACAAGGTGACAGACCCAGCCGAAACCTTGCAGCAGTGGTTCACAAAAATACAATCAAGCCTGCTGCTGAATCAAGCTGCTTGCTATCATAGTCAGGATGCTGTTTCGCTGACCCGCACCCTACGGACCAAGGATGCGCACCGTTTCCGCATCAATGTGTAAAAACAGTCCACGTGGGCTTCAGCAAACATCCCCGATGCGCTGCAGTATCGGGGCAACCCCATCAGCACCCTGAATGCGTTATTATACTGGCCGCGAAGGGCGTCGTATGATAAACGCCCAAACGCCCAAATTAAAAAGATTTATGTTTTTACCACATTTTCTAAATATCCGATACCAAGACGTCACTAAATAATATATTTACATAGGAAAATGTTTTCTAATAAATCTCATTAAATCAATTTACACGTAATAAAGCACTAACAATAAGCTCTGAACGAAGAGTTCGTGGCTAAATAATAACGGTCGCTCGGATTGTACTATCTATAGGTGCCGTGCTTGCCTAGGTTGGTCCGTGGATGGGTGACTATCCATAATATAAACCTCCGTGTCTCGGAAAGCACGTTAAACAGTTGTTCCCGGCTATCATTTGTAGATCTTTGACAGTCGTTACGGGCCCGAAAGTCTGACAGCCAGTACCAAACCAAGTAACCAAGGGGTATGGTATTACCTCACATACTGGGTTGTATGTAAAGGTCAGATAGGCAGTTGCTCTATGTAAAATACTGGTATTCAGCTTCATCCGGTTAAATTGGAAGCCGCGGCTATGCAGAAGATGATGAATAAGCTCTGAACGCAAAGAAAATCTTGATCTTGTAGGTGAATTAATATATTTTATAATTCTTTATTTATTTATTTTACAAACAACAAATCTATAATAGTAATAAAATATGTACAAGTATCAAAAAGGTTACAGTGCGTCTAAAAATTCGTCAACATCGCTGTCAACAGGAAATGTGCCCAAAAGGCCACGTTGGATGGCAATGGTGGTTCGAGATATGTAGGTACATTTTAGTTTTACGACACTTACTGCGTAAAGCCAGTAGACAACCACGTAGTATGGACAAGGAGCCCTTAATTTATTAACGTCCAATTTTACGCGCAATCAACACCATCATGTCAGATTGTGGGTACTACTGGGAATAGGTACTTGCTGAATAGACTGGTCGTAAAATAGCCCTTGTTGATATATACAGATTCGTTTATATTTATAAGACATACATAGACATTGTTTTGAAGAGCTGGTGCGTCCGTCAAATGCTAGAGTAAGGATTAATTCATCATCAACATCATATTCCTACCTTTGTCCTATGTTACTTGGGGTCTGATTAACACGTTTTTTTACTTCATTCTCCCCTGTCAGCCTCCACGCTATAATTTACTCCTTTGTCTTTCATTTTATTCCGTTCACAATCCATCGCTTTCGATTTATGTTATGGAAATTTCAAAAGACCTGATGAAAGCCGGCTATTTGTAGAAAAAACCGGATATTTAACTTTCAATCTTGCTTTTTCAGTAGTTACTCATTGAACTCTTTGCAACTACCTCAAGTAGATGAATCCGTATAAATAACAAAGCCAGACGAAGGACCTAAAAGCTGGTCATGTCCTCGCCTGGCGTTTGTATTTGCCCCAACACAAACGCCACAAAAAAGAATATATAAAATCTCGCCTAAAGAATCGACAGCAAGCATTAATTAACACAATCATTAAAATGCCTTACAGATCATAAAGCTTTATGCTTCTGCATAATTACTTGTGTACATAAACTTCAAGAAATCATCTCGAACTTACTTGAAGCTAAACTTAGATCACAGTTTCACGACGAATTAACTAAGTAATAATAATACGTATTACTGAAGTGACATATTAAATCCTTCAATTATGAATTCAGAAACTAACACCCGGTTTGAGATGTCGAGTAAGATTAGAAGATTTAATTCTTGAGATGGAAACTTCAGGGAGATATCTGACTATTTCTTTAGTCTATATTCGGATGAACCTACACCTTCTATTTTACACGTCTGGCTAAAAACGGAAGGCTTACAGCAAAGACGTTTAGATTTAAAACAATAAAATAATTTTGCTTCGAATCGAATAATTTTGCTAGAAAGAAGAAAAGGTGTCACTGTCCCATGTGACAGTGACACCTTTTCTTCTTTCTTTTTCGTGTGTGTGTCTAACCTGGTATCAGAGTTTTTATGCCGCCCATGGTCCTCTGATTTGGCTTCACATTCCTTTGAGAAATATCTCTCAGGCATGGTTTGGTTGGGCTGCGGGACTGTTCGAAAGAGATACCGCGGCCCTGGCACTTATAGGGCAAAAGAAGGAACATGAATGGTTGTTAGTCAGTAAAAGTCTGACACTCCCTTCCGCTCCGCCCAGAGCGGGAGGAGTCATTTGATGATTTCCCATCCGAAAAAAAAAGGCATGGTTTGGTTTCCTCACGATGTTTTCCACATTCCTACATATCTTCTGTAATTCCGTCTATACTTCTATATTATCTTAAATATCTTTGGTTTGCGAGTTCATATAAGTACGTGTGTGACAGTGTTTCCTTTTGCACATAACTACTACTTTAACAGTTTTCAAAACTGTTTTCTAATTAATTTAATTCTTAATTTATTCTTGTTCAGTGTCTGCACATTATACAAATACAGAAAGGGAAATAAATTGTTTCTGTCCTTTGAACACTAGATTCAAAATATAATTAATTTTACCTTTATCAACATTAATTACTTTGACAACCTACACAAACGACTTCTAAAGCGGTCATTATTGTAAATGCATCTAAAATCCCTTTTTGTTGTACCGTGTAATATTTAATTTATTTATATTACCTATAAATTAAAATCGTTTTTCTAAACTATACAACGCATTTCAATGGGGTTTTAGCCCGTATTGAATTTATGAGCATCGATTCATATATAAACACGTTGTCGTCACACAACACCGCGGAAAGCACGTTGAGCCGTTGGTCCAATCTGTCATTTGTAGGTCTTTGAGAGTTACAAGTAGTCAGTGACCCAGAACTAACTGGAGTGTGGAGGTCAGATAGGCAGTCGCTCCATGTAGAATACTGGTATTCATACAGCTAGACCCCAACATAGTTGGGAAAAGGTTAGGCAAATGATGTATCTGCATACAAAAAAAACACGATTTAAAAATGTAGATAAAATGCGAATATATGCTGATATTAGTGATTCAGGCCTTATGACACCATTTGTTTCGGAATGCCATATTTCAAGTAATATGTACTGATACTGATTCTGTTATAACACTTGTAACATTTTAATGAATTGTAAATCTTTTTAGCGGCATTTAGCAAATAATACTTTCCAAGCGTTTCCCAGTTTATCCCTCAAGATAATAGGATTATCTAAAAAATCTGCGATTATGGACTTATCCGTACGTAGGAGAGTATCTCCTACTGAAAACATCGGTACATTTTCGTAGAATTCCATCCTTGTTATAAACATAACAGTTTAGTACTTTTTTAAAATCGAAGTCATGATTTGTGCCCGGTTGATTATTACGTGCCCGGAGACTTAAAATACTGGCGAAATGGGGGTGTATAGAACACCCCCATTTTGCCAGATATGCCTCTGTCTCTAATTCTTCGGGATTACAGATGTTTGTTAAAAATCGTGTCTTGGACAATATGAAAGCAAACCTCATAAGTCACACGGTGTGGCTATAAAATAATAAAGGGCAATAAGTCCGTTTATTAACGCGCAACATAACTGCGAGGGAGAGCAGTATTGATGTAATAAATGACCTAATGAAATAGTCTTTCACTCTTGCCTTTTTCTGGTCGTCCATTAAATACCAACTTGATCACCAAACTCAAAACTCCATTTCATCTGATTATTCTTTGTGTAATACAAAATCGGGATTTCCATACAAATATCACTTTCATCAGCTGACAATATTTTGATTATGGATATTTTATAAGGAAAGATTTTATGCTGAGAACCTGTTTGATATCTGCTGGTGAAATATCCGAAGGATTCAGAAAACGCTATGTGAATTATAAAGCGTGTAACAAGAACACAAGTGAACAAGTCATTGCGATACTTTTTTTTTATACCTGGGAACCTTCTAGTTACGGAGATATTGGGGGTCAAATTTCCAACTTTTTCACAAGTTTTTTTTTTTAAATACCTGTTTTAAATGTTTGATTTTTACTTTAAACACCTCCACGACCCCCGTCCTATTCAATCCACCCATCATCACAATGTTTTGAGTGCGTTACATTGAGTCCTATCGTAAAACGTTATTTTTACCCCAAAACAAACGTCCCAGCGTGTACTTTTGCGTAAAGTTACTTAATTTGATGTACAGAATTCTTGGTTGACGGCTTCGTTAAGGTTCTTGTAACATCCTGTATATGGAATGAACAAACATTTCGGCCAATATTCATTAAATGTTGATGTTATAAACAATAAAACATTCATAGTTTTCCCTAACGTTAACCTAGGGATCCTAGGAAATGTCTTATTTGTCTTCTGTAATTAATTATCTACCCGATCTGTCACAGTCACAATTTAGTAGGTACTTATAACACTTAGTAGGAAGACCTTCATGTTCGCCAAAAACCTGAAATAGTGAAAAGTGAAACACTCAAAGCAACAAATTTCATATTATGACGTCAAATCTAACTTACATAATTAGACTATCTGCAGCTGACAAACCAACAGAGTATAATCTACTAAATTAACTCCATTCAACAAATATCTCTGCACAAATGACAACAATTTGAAAATCAGGCTCCTTTGACAGTTCACATATATAATCATACGAAACTTGCACGTAAGTACTTTGTCATTAGAGGATCAACTTTATACAAGTAAATAAGCAGGAATGACGTACATAAGTGAGAACTTCAGGGATTATGTAAAGTGAACAAAGAATGAAGATAATTTCCTGGGGAAGTCGTGTCAAAAGTTTTATTTTGATCTTAACAAGCTGGCATTCGAAAAACTTTTGGGGAATCCTTTAAAATAAAGTTTTGAATGAAAAAATCTAATCATGTTTTTGGAATTTAAATAAGAAAACATCAGGTTTCTAATCCCTGAAGTGTTAGGCATATATGCACCCTGTAGTACACTCACACTGGAATTGAACTATGATGAATAAAATATATTCTCGAGAGACATGAAATAATACAGAACGTTTATTTTTCAAAACACTATCCGTATATTTTCTCAAACACAAGAAAACACAAATAAAAACCGTATCTTTGCTTTGGAAATAAAGTGTCCCATTTAAACTGAGAAAAAAAAACCCTTTTCAGCCTTTTACGATACTTTGCTGACTTTTTAACGGCCACACAATTTACCCACAATTATTTTAATCGGCCACTTGTTGGCCTCGTGGCGAGTTTGGCAACATTACACAAATTATATTAATACCCCCATATTGTTTTAAGAGATTTTTAGGCTGGTAACCCTTTTCGAGCTTGTTTTCAGCGAGTGTTGTAGATTTGTTGTGGGTTACAGATTTGTTTTCAACTTTATAAAGCTAGGAAAATGTATCGGATAAGTGTTTCACTTTAAAATTTACCTCTTAGCTGATTAGGATTTTACGTTGGATATGTAAATTCCCCACTTTGTAGCATAATATTATTTACTAGGTTCTGCCCGCGGCAAAACTTACGTGGAACGCTTTCGAATGTGCAACTAGAGTACTTTCACAAGTTATTATGCCTTGTGGCTGGGACTGTAGTTTCATCCTTTTGTTTTTGACATTAAAAATTGCCTGTAATAAACTCACTACCAGGAATAAACATAATCCTGCCTTCTAACTCGGGCGTGCCTTTATCCCGTCTCATTTGTGTCACACATCAAAATCCGATCTACCAATGAACCTCGAAAAAGTTACAGACTAGACAGTTAATTTTAAAATAATACTACCAGTATTTATAGAAGTCGCAATACGATTTAAATACATGACGCTTAAAAAGACTTGCATTTATTTTGTTAAAGAATCTGCTACATACTATAAACAACCTTAAATAAATATATATATATATACATACAACGACGACAATAGGACACTTTGGGTGTCAAAGTACTCCTCCGCATCGCTGCCTTCCGAAGAGACTGGCAGCATTGCCACGTTGAATGGCAATTCTAATTCAACGCTTAAAAACCATTCAAAATTCAGTTTTTGATGTGTAATAATTGTCAGGCTAAGCTACTTTTTCGGTTATCAACTCTTGGGAATTTATCCCCACAAGATCGAAGTGTTTACCTTTCATGAAAGTTAAATCTTTATGAAAAACAATAACGTTGACACGGAAAGTCAGACAAGTGATTATGTACTTAAAGTTAATCAGTTTTCTGTGAAAACCAAACAGGATTAAAAGTTGAACGGCCTAACACCGCACCGTGATGGATCTATTTAGTAAGTTCGGGGAAAAAGCTGTTTGTTTCATAGCTGGTTCGTAAAATAAAAGTTGTTATTTAAAATCTGCAGCTGATAATAAATAGATAAAGTTCAGCAAACCTGTAAAAGAAAGCTAAAATATAATATAACATCACACCTGCAATTCCCGAAGGTTTAGGCAGAGGTGTGTCTAGTACCTACACCCACATTTCGGCAGTTATACTTTTTAGTCCCATGTAATTGGGGGCGAGTCTATTGCGATCAATCATCAGGTCCGTGGCTGGTACTGAAATTCCTGCTAGGAAAATCCAATAAGATATTGATCCGATAATCGAACCCAGGACCCCATGCTCAGCAGTCACACGTGTTACCACTAGACCTACGAGGCAGTCAAAATATGTACTGACTATTTTATCATTTGTTTTTGCTACGCCGTAGTTCATTCATCTGCCTAGCCTTTTCCCAACTATGTTAGGGTCGGCTTCCAGTCTAACTGGATGTAGCTGAATACCAGTATTTTACATATAGCGACTGCCTATCTGACCTCCACATCCCAATTGGTATTGGGTAATATTAGTCAGACCCCTTGGTAAGACTGGTCTCTAAATAACAGTCGGGACCAGCGGCTGAACGTGCATTCCGAGGCACGGAGGAAACTCGGTATGTAATGGGAGGTCACCCATCAACGGACCAAGCGCGGCTTAACCTGAAGTTTTACCCAAGCGGCTGTTATTATTTAGCCAGGAGCTCCTCTCGTCGCAGTCCATTGTAGTTCTCATTATTCGGGTCTTAAATAAGCTGTAGCAGAAGTGGTCGAAGTTCATTTAACTTGACCTGTTCAAGTAAAACATGAACACGTTGTCAAGTAAGGGTAACTGTTGCGTGACAGAAAGCTGGATTTTAATTCTGAACGACATCGACAGTCGAGCTACCTACTCAACACTTTTCCAGGTACAAAATTCAGATTTTACGATCTTCAATAGCGCGTAAGTGAACTTGACAGTCTCATCTACATAATCAACTGCCATTGTAATAATCGCAGCAGTACAATTTCTGCTGAAATTGATCCGACTTTCCGACTATATCAGTTCATAAAAGATCATTATTGTGACAGACCCTTGACCAGGTCGTTTGTACGTCTTTAAGGTGTAATGTTGGTTAAAAGCTGTATTAACTTTTTAATGAACTTATATATACGTATATTTGGTAACATAGGGACTTGAAGACGAGAAGCCACGATTATTTGGACTCGCTTTATAAGCATTACCTTTGGTAACCTACATAATGCTCGTTTTGCACCAATACTAGACAGTTACACACCAAAGTGAATGTCTGAATAAAACACTCTGTTGGATTTACAGCACTAGACTCAGTGCAGAGAGTTGAAAATCCATCATAAATTCTATATGTAAGGGACAGCCCTCCGCAGACTGATGGGGTGAATTTAGAATAGGTAATAATATCATACTAAGATGACCGGTACAAGAAATTGTTTCAGGTACGTTTTGGGAATCCAATAAAAGAAAATGACCAAAGTTGGTACCAAAAAGTCTCGCGCCTCAAAACCAAAATATTATAGTAATTAGTTTCATATTTTTTTACGGCATTACGCGTCGGGGATTTGATTTTTGAACTGGAAATATACTTTTCGAGTTTAAAAGTATGAATATTGTTTTACTCCCTTTATATGACGTTCCGTTTCACTGAATATAAATGACGTTCCGTTTCAATTGAACAAACCCTTGTCTGTCGAGCGGACTCTAAAATTAATTACAATTAAGTAAGATCAGTACACCAAATCGATTTAGTTTGGTTTATTGCTATTTGCAACAAAATAGATTTTCTCAGCCTAAAGATTTTGATTTATCGATTACATCCCTAAATCCCGACTAGTTTATAGCACTTACTATACTCTATGGTTTATAGTTATCTTATCTGTGGCATCTGACATTTGTACTGTACTGACTGACTATTGGCAATATAAAGGTCTAAAATAAAATCGAGTTTCAGTCAAGCATACTGTGGATGTTACTTTAACTCGTAATTCTTACTAATATTAGTGTATTACGCTGTTTTTAGAGCAATAATGTAATGTATGTGTGTTAAAATACGTCGTTGGTAGCGTCGAAAAAATAGACCTACTTTTTAGGTTAGTTTCGATTTTATAAAATAACTCTGAAACGCGGGTTTTTTTTTCAAAAATAATTTTTGTAGGAGTTAATACGATCAGTGTAGTCTATAAAAAACTAAGTTTGATTTTGATGCAGCATGGTACGGGATTCCATATATCCATGATCATTCTCCTTTGATTTGTTTTATTTCCTCTTGTATCGTTACTGTGTAGCGAACGACAAGCACGACGACGACTTCGATGAACTCTGTAGCTAGGCAGGAAATGAACAGCTGATTTCACGCGTCGTTCGTTAGAGTATTTCCACATCCATCGTATTAATTACATATGTAAATGGAGTGCTGCGTACAGAGAATGTAACTTTACATTGAAAAAAAATTAAATGATGAAAAATGATTCAAAATAAGGAGTTCAATGTACCCTCACAGTTTGCGGAAGGTTGTCCTTTACATATGCTGATGAAACCGCTTCAAAATTCGTTGAATAATTTAAAAGAACACACTACTCAAACATACCGAAAACCGACTTAAATTATGATATTCATAGACAAGACATACATAGTGCTATAGTTAAGGTAATCTTAATTATAGTTCTACATTATTAAGCTTTATACCTCATTAGCAGTTGGTATATCTGCTAGAGAAAGCTTTTAAATCGGCAAGCACTCGACGGCTATAGGGGAGGCACTTAGGAGACCAATACCCGATCTGCTTACGACGTTAGAATAAACCTATTAACTACAAAGGTGCCTGGCTCTCAGCCGATGCAATTGATGAGGTTATAGAAGTGCATTATAATTAATGCATGTGAGGTTAGTTAATAATGTCGTGGGTACTTAAAAGAATATATTAGACCATAAAATAAAATAAAGGAATTTCAAAATATTTTTGTCATTATGTCTCATAGCTTGTTTATCTAGATTATTTCATACTAGCTTATGCCCACGGCCACGTGGAGTTCGGTATCCTTTATCTATATTAATCCAGGTCATAAACTATCTGTGTGCCAAATTTCTTCCACATCCGTCAATATTTTTTGCGTGAAAGAGTAACAAACATCCATACATCGTCATAAACTTTCGCATTTATAATATTAGTGGGAAGTAGGATGAAAAAAATTCATTATCATACCTTTAGATGAATCCTACAGCAACCTACGTGGTTAGCACTACGATAGAGTTTGCAGGAAAAAATACGAAAATAATGCTTTTTGCACCGATTATGGTGAAGTCGTAATCATGAATGAGTTTAGCGTAAGAATGTCTCTAAGCTTCCAAATGGATGATATCAGAAATGAGGAGTCATTTGATGGGCTGCGGGACTGTTCGAAAGAGATACCGCGGCCCTGGAACATAAAGGGCCAATGAAGGAACATGGGTGGTTTTTAGTCAGTAAGAGTCTGACACTCCCTTCTATAAAAATAAAAGAGACAATTATAATACATATTAAAAAATAACAAAGTAAAGCAAAATAATTGAAGTGAAAACATTAATAAAAGAAAATTTACAACACTTTGAGGAGTCATTTGATGATTTCACACCCTCCAAAAAAAAAAAAAAGGAGTCATTTGATTTGCATTGATCTTCCTAACGTTATCATTTTGATTTCCCGTTGTCAGATTTTCTATATGTATATGTCGCAGGCATTTTGTATGATTTCGCCATTTACATACGGCGTCGGCAATTTATAAACGCTCGCTGTTATGAAAAATGCCGAAGGCAAAATGTATAATGCCGTGTCATTATCTAATATGCCGAAACACAGGTCGACGGATCCGCGCTGCGCGGGGCTCCTATTTCTGTCTGCAAGGTTTACAGGAACCTAACTAACCGAACCTCGGGGTGCCCCTGACGTCGACCGTCTAGGGTTAGCGTTTCCGTCAGCAGGTCGACGGATCCCCGCTGCGCGGGGCTCCTCGATTCTCTGTTGTTATGTACGTGTCGCAGGCATTTTGTATGATTTCGCCATTTACATACGGCGTCGGCAATTTATAAACGCTCGCTGTTATGAAAAATGCCGAAGGCAAAATGTATAATGCCGTGTCAATACAAAATGCCTGCGACATATACATCATAATGTTTTATTTATGTATTTATTAAACTCTTAATTGCACACCACAGAACAAAGAGGACAAATACATCCCACCAAAAACATTCTGTAAAAAACTAGCCAAATCTCGATGAAGCTGCTTGTTTATCTCTAAAAAAAGTATTGAAATCTAGACAAAGTCGTGCCAAGTGTAAAGTTCCATACTGCGATTTCTTTATTATTATAGTTAATGTTGTGTGACTTGGCCGTGGAACATTCTATATACGCTAGTGGGTAAAAGTCATTTTTTTTACACAGATATAACATTCTGATGTACCTACCTATGTTAATAGCCCATACTGGTATTGGTAATTGGACGCTAGTCTCATTTTAGGCTGTTGTTGATTGTGCAACGCATTCATTCAGATAATGCTGACTTCTGCTTTCTTCTTTTTTGAGATAATAGCCCATACTGGTATTGGTAATTGGACGCTAGTCTCATTTTAGGCTGTTGTTGATTGTGCAACGCATTCATTCAGATAATGCTGACTTCTGCTCTCTTCTTTTTTGAGCGTCAAATCGACCACCGATCTAACATCGAATAGACATGCAGACAGACATATATCAATGACTAGAAGTCCGTCTGTACTGAAAATATTTTTTTATACTGTTTGTTTTAGACTATACATAAGTATTATTGAAATACGCAGCTTTATCAAGCCTACCATTTTATTGACTGGTTATTAAATCAACGTTTTCCAAGTGGCAATTTTCCATCGTCAATGGGTAGCGGTTCTGGCGACAGATTGGTGCAATGGTGTCATGGAGCACCTGGTTTTGTACCCTTGTGTAACTTTAACGGCCAAGTCACACAACATTAAATATAATAATAAAGAAATCGCAGTATGGAACTTTACACTTGGCACGACTTTGTCTAGATTTCAATACTTTTTTTAGAGATAAACAAGCAGCTTCGTCGAGATTTGGCTAGTTTTTTACAGAATGTTTTTGGTGGGATTTCACTTCTTTTTATAGAAACGTGGGTATGTTGATTTCTTTTATTAGAATATCTTATGTGACTCAGTTTTTTTTTCTTTTTATTAGTAGTTTTTTTTATTTTTACAAATCTTTCTTTTCTTTTTTTCCGGCTCTGAATCTTTTTCATACACCAAGAAAGATATTGAATGGAAGAGACAAGACCCGTCCTTGGGCATACAAACTAATTGGTAGCCACTAAGTTCATCGTCGTCTTTTAATATTATCGACATTTTTAACGATATTATCTTGCGAAATCAAACACAAATAAGTCAGAAATACCGATAATATTTAGACTAACAATAATAACCTAGTATAATATCTTTAAGACTTCTTTAATTATTACTCAGCCTACAATGAGGAAGAACAAACAGCAATGAGGAAGGAAATCGTCAGCATTAAGAACAAGGCAGAACAAGTTCATTTCAGTTTGATATTTAGTTCGAACGTCATTTACTGGCGGAGTATCTTAATATAATAATAAATAATAAATTCATTTATTTCAGGTATATTACACCAATTGCCACACATTAATTGATAAAAATCACCCAAGACATAAATAAGAAAATCAAGATAGAATTAAATAAAATCAGACTAATCACATTGAATCAATTAAAAACCACATAAAACTTATTAAATGAAATCAAAATAAATCAGAGCTAATAA
This sequence comes from Eurois occulta, assembly GCA_950022335.1. NCBI lineage: Eukaryota > Metazoa > Arthropoda > Insecta > Lepidoptera > Noctuidae > Eurois > Eurois occulta. Next base: position 3,130,124 of record OX465491.1, on the reverse strand, counting down.
TCACAAAAAATTACAAAACAACATCAAAACATAACTAATACCTTCTCTCCGACACTGGTACAGCAACATGTCTGTCGGAACAATGTCGGATGAAGGGGCAGTCCAGTCTTCCAGCAATCATCACCAGTACGATGTTGGGGCTACCCCGTACCCTGCGCACCAAGGACGCGGCGCGCTTGCGCATGGTCGCGTGGAAGCAGTCAGTGCGAGCCTCTGCAAACATACCCGATGCGCTGCAGTATCGGGGCAGCCCCATCACCGCCCTGAACGCGTTATTGTACTGGATGCAGAAGGCGTCGTAACTTTTGTTAGAGTAGTGGGCCCACAGACTGCACGAGTAAAGCGATGTACAGTACGCTCTAAAGAGTGTAGCCTTAACCTCATTAGAGCATCGAGCAAATCTGCGGGCAATCATGTTCGCTCTAACAGACAACGCCCTCCGCTTCCGTTCCATGTCTGCGACCTGCGTGATCCTTGAGGTCGACAGTCAAAACATGTCCCAAGTATGTAAATTTTTCCACCCTTTGCAAAGGAACCCCATTGAGTCTGATCGGCGACATGCTTTCCGGACATTTTGCACTGGCAGTCTCAAAGATCATACACTGGCTTTTCTTTACATTATATAATAAACCGTGATCACAAGCATATTCCTCGCATATCTGTAACAGCTTCCTCAAGCCGCAAATCGAAGCGCTCATCAGCACCATGTCGTCAGCATAACTTAGATTATTGACACATGTACCGTCAATGTGACAACCGACATGCTCACTGCTGAGCGCCACGATCAGCCCGTTAACATACAGATTAAACAGGGTAGGAGATGTTAAGCCACCCTGTCTGACTCCGCATTCGAGCTAATACGCATCCGACATTGCCCCCGCTCACCTAACACTATTAGACTGGTGCGCATACCAGTACTGGAACATTCTGATGAGTTCCAGCGGCAAATTTATGCTCCTCAGCTTGCTCCACAGCAGGTCATACGCTACAAGGTCAAAAGCCTTGGACAAATCGAGGAAGCACGCGTACACGGGTGTTTTCCGTGTTTTTAATACCGCGATTCAGAAATGAGACGAAAATGCACAGCGCCATCTAGTAGCGGTAGGCAGAAGTTTTTATTAATAACAACACAAAGTAATTTCCAATTGATAGACTTATAAATTCAATCCATTTTTGACATCAAATGAAGCGGCCCACCAAGTTGAATATTTTTTGAAAAGGCGGTAATGTCGATCTATTTATAGTTTCGTTGAGCTCTAGTGTTTTCTAATCAGTGTCACCAGGTACTCCAGATCTTCGATTATCCTAGTTTTTATAGTTTTCCCTTTATGTGGCCATTAAACCCTAACTCTGTACAAAATTTCAGCTCTCTGAGTTTATGGGAAGCACTAGTTCTATTCTGATGATCATGAGTGAGTGAGTGAGTGAGTTTCATAAATGCAAAACTTTGCTTTTGCTTAACTTCGGAACTAAATGACCTACATACTTGAAATTTTGGATTTTAAGTATGTAATTATAGCTTTCTGAATGACGAAAGTTTCTGTGTTCTGGTCTTATCCAGAGGTTCTCAAATAGGGGCCTGAAAATGCGGCAAAATGGTTCCAGTAAAGAATGGTACGGCAGTTTGCTTCGCGCTCGACTTGGCGGGGGCACTGCCGTGCCCCCCGATTTATAAAACTAGTGGATAATGAGCGGTCTTGTAGCACAAGACGATTTCTTTCAAACAGCCTTTTGACGGACTGATAAAAAAGAGAGGTGTTTTGAATTTTGAAAATCTTTCAAACCTGTCTAGATTTACTCGACATTCATATTCATGAATCTCTGTTGACAAAATTTTCCTTTATTTCTGTCTATCTTATTCGTAGTTACAAGCAAATCCTACCTACGTTGGTCATAGACTCTCCTTACAGCAGAGTGCACCAAATTGATTACCTACCCGGGGGGGGGGTAACGTTTAATTAAAATAGAGGTTGAACGGAAAAAGTATCTATCTACTTGGAGACGGTCAACAAACCCCACTAAAACAAGCTTCTAGTTATAATAGGTGTTTGTATTGAAAAACCTTTGACGACAACATAATGAAATCCAGATATAATTAAAATATAAATGTTCTTCTTGATGAGGTCCTGGGTTCGTTTCCCAAATCAGGCAGCGTTAATGGGTAATTCCAGCCAGGAAGTCTGGATTCTTGCCCGGTCGTTGGCAATAGGCTCGCCCCCTATTACTTAGGTCTTAAAAACATAATTGGTGAAATGTGGGTGTACTATAAGGAACACCTCTGCCTAACCCTTTGGAGACTACAGGCGTGATGTTATGTTTTTCAAGATGTCAACAAAATCAAACAGAGAGCTTTTATTTAGGCATTCAATTAGGTATCGCATAGTGTTAGTAAAATCTGTTATCATTATTTTTTTCATACATCTCAATCAGCCGTCGTGGCAGCGTTCACTTCCACACTAGCCATTTCATCTTCCACACGAACCATCGATCTTTTTTCTGTCAACAAAGGTTGAGAGGTTTCGTTCTCATTCCTCCGCATCACATGCCCATTGGTCATGCCACGTCAATTCACTCTTCAGCATTTCTGTCACTGGCGCCATTTTCAAACTCCAACGTCAATAAATACAAATACATTCTACACAATCAAAGCCAACAATATTCATTGTAACAATGATCTCGATATTAATATCTGGAAGCAATGATGTAGCCACATCAGAGAGCATGGGGCAAGTTATACTGTATCGCTTACAATACTGTCTGTATTGTCATCTCTAGTCCTTTGATCTAGTGACGTAGTTCCTTGTTTAGTACCTACCAACTTTGTACGGACAGCAACTCACTGGCTGAAAACTATTTAGTATTAGAAACTTTATTGGAATACTGCTTTTTGTTGTCTTTGTTGGAATAGACGTAGGTGGATAGTAAATTCTAGAATTATTATTTATACACCAATATCAGACTATCATTACAATATATCCTAATAGACAAAATACCTATAAAACTAATACCATTTCAACTATTAGTTACCTCGTAGTAACTTTATGGGGAAAATATTTGGAGTATAAATAAAGTTCTATTCATCATTAACGTGTAGGTCACCGTTATTCGTACAATGCTTGCCAATGTAAAGGAGCATGTGTGGTGTTACGCGAATGGATAAAAAAAGAAATGAGTACATAAGAGGAAGTTTGAATGTGGCGCCGGTTGTGTGGTAATCGGTTGTCGTGGTATGGGCATGTGATGCGGAGGAATGAGGAAAATGTCGTATGGAAAGTTTTGAGTATGACCGTGGAGGGGTATAAGAGTAGAGGAAGACCAAAGAAACGATGGACTGTGTGAAGGATGATATGGCACGAAAGGTGTCTGATGAGATGACGAGTAATAGAGAAGTATGGAAGAAGAAGACATAATGCGCCGACCCCAAATTAATTGGGACTAAGGCAAGAGAATGATGATGAGGATGATTGGTACAATGCTTTGAAGTTTCCAAAATACAAGCATTTGCAAAAAAAAATCCTACATATTTTTCTCTTCTTATTACCCATTCCATTGTGGTACACAAAATGCTATTTCCTATGTATCGAAATTTAATCAGTGTCATTTTCCAACGGTACATATTACAAGAGATATTATACCCACGGGATACCGTCGAATCAGTCATGTGAAGGAGATCGTATAACGTATAACTCGTCAATATAAAATTGAGATGTATCCGAGAGAACCTTTTGTCAAGCGTTAGATTTTGACACGGGTCTAGAAAAATTACCCTGCTCCATTTATAATGAGAGGATCGATTACGTTGGCATATTTTCTTAACAATGTCTTTGGAAATACCTACCTGTGCTAGATTTCATCACCATCAGGCTGTATTTCCCTGAAAAGCTAGGCAGAGGTCTACCCACATGGGTCTGTGTATAGTACACCCACATATTTTCGCCTTAAGTCCCACGTGAAATGGGCTGGATAATTCTACATGCCAGAAGTATAAAGCACAGGCAAGTGAAATTTAGCGATTTTATAAACAAGAATCCAACACGTAAAGAATTTCCTCTTCGCTTCTTTGAGTCAAATCTTTACCACACCAACTCATGTCATCAAATATTAACTGCAAGAAGAGACCCCTGTTTAACATTAAAATTCTTGCCCCAAGCCGACTTGGTAGGAAACATTACGAGATGAATATGTAAATATTCTTGGAACTGCATACGGATTATGAAAATGATGAATCGCACATGATTCTTCCACCGCAGACCTCTTCGTTTTGTTTTTGATATTTCTTGTTGTTGCCCATGTGCTGCAGTCATCCATCATGTGTTTTTCTTCTGCAGAGCTAGGATAGTATTTCACGCCCGTATCCGTAAATTTAAAAATATGGTAATAGAGTTCAGTAACCGGTGTATAATGAAGTATACTCTATCTATGGTTGAATGAAAAAATAATGATTTACCCATATAATAGTTTTAGTAAACAAAATTAGAAATAATAGTTTTAGTAAATAACTTAGAAAGAGAAGAATCAGAAAGTTAATAACCTATTTATTAACTTTAGTGACACCTACCTACAACAGTACCCTAATAACATAAAGCCTTAATACATCAATAGCTTAGACTAGACCAAGATAAATATTTGCATTGATAAAACACTTAGTTCTAATGTATCAAGTTTTCAAATGAATTATTTAACTAAATTGTGTTTTTTCTAATAGCAATATATATTTTAGCAAAATTGTCTCAATTTCATAGAAAATTGTCGAATCCATTTTACTTCTTAAAAGGTATTTCATGACGTTTATTTTTCAAATAAAATTAATGTAAACTTCACTGCTACTGTTGCAATATGAATTACCTACATCGATAAACTTTTCAAATATTCTTAGTTACTGGGTTGTAAAGGTCACGCCAACATAGTTGGATATATGCTAGGCAGATGATTAAGATTAACTTTTTTAATATCTAAATGGGATCTCGATTATTTACCAGGGGGGCCAAAATGGCTGCTTCAGCATAATCATAATAGGATAATAATATGAACCACGTTAAAAATGTTAAAAGGGTCACATTATGAATTTTCATATTATTATCTTAAATATTTGTATTTAAGAAAATATTTTTTTTATCTTAAATAGTTGTATTTAAGATAAAAAAAAGATTATCTTAAATATTTAGAATATTTTTTTATATTAAATATAAATATTTAAGAAATTTAATTTTAATTTTTTTATTTATTTATATTATGTTTTGTGCTTAACATATAATCAAAATTGTTCTAAATAAATTATTATTTCCTTTATATTATGATTCTGGTTATACGACCATTTTAGGAATCCTGTTATAATCAGAAGACTGTAGGAACGATATCTCTTTGTATTCTCGCCCTTCATGAAACACCTATATTACTTTTCAAGCACATATTTGTCTCAAACAGCCCACAATTTTCACGAGCAATATAAACAAGCCCTCGATGTGGGCCGAGGGTTGGAGGTCGATAAAATTCGCCCTGTACTGACAGGTTGGCCTTTCATCAACGATCTACTATTAATACTGTAATCACCCTTTCCTTTAGCCGACATTTACGATCTGAAGGACATATTGTAAGATGGTGACACAATGATTTTCATCGTCTCCTACATCAGTGAGCAATATTTTATTGCACAAAAGTTAACCTAACGTAAATTAGAATGTTCTTTTAAATTAGAGTTATTATACTCGTAACACACGTGCTATTTTTGTTTACTTTTAAGACTGTCTTCACATCATCCAGGATACGTATAATAGCGTGGACCCATATGGTATGTTGCAAAAAACCAGGCCTATAAAGTTGCATAAAAGCAGGCCTATAGTGGCTATATAGAGCTTGGGCTAGGGCCATTCTTCTGTTTCAATATTCTACTAAAATTATTTCCATATATTTTAACATTTTTGAAACTGCCAATACAGTCAGTATTGGCAGTTTAATGTTTTTTTTAATTAATTATATTAGGGGCTTAATTTGTTAACTTTACTGTGCATGCTGTGGTCTCCTATAAGTGAAGGAGTACACCTACCTAATACCTTATGTTTTCCATTAACTAATAATGCTTTGTGTAATCTTTTGTTGGAGATCCTTAAATAAATAAATAAAAAATATGAAAAAGTTTCACAGAGACCAGTAACCACACAGCAAAACATAAAGTACGGATTATGTGTAGCTGGGTGGTTACTGGTCTCTGTGCAACTTTTTCATATTTTTTTTATTTTACAACTGTAAGCAACAGTACACACACAATAAAATTCTACAGAACACCATCAATCTTCCCTCGGTTCCATCACACGTGGCACTACGAATAAAACTTCGCTCGTGGCAACACGGAAGCGAATACCTGCGTTTTTTGTTTTTATGTGAGGTGGACACACGATCCTAATCCATTCACTCCTCTTTATTAAAAGTATCAGGTGTATATACCTGGCGAATCGAAAGATAATGGATGGAGGAGACGACTTGACAAGTAAAAGTTAACAAGATAGGTGTGAGGTGATAGGTGCTACGAAATAGCTACGACGTAGCAGGATCGCCTACGAAATTTCGTAATAAAGAAAGTGTTTTTTTTATTAACAGCTTAACTTTTGGAAGTTGTGAAAAGCTGTTATTATTTAAGATTATTTTCATATGCATTCAGTAAAAAGCTGTTATTTTGATACGTAATATCAAAATAACAGACATTTCAATTTTATTTATTTGTATAGATTAATTTAGCCATATCAAACCAAAAATATGTAGGTGCCCAAATTGTTAAAGAGAAAAATCCAGTTTAAAAAAACTGATTGAGCAAAAATGATTTCGTGTTTGATTTATTTGAGGACCCTTTTTCGTAACAAGTATCCATAATGATATTAATATTATAAATGCGAAAGTAAGTTTGTTTCTTTGTTTGTCCTTTTCACGCCTAAACTACTGAACCGATTATCCTGGAATTTTACATATACGTTGTCAGGTGTACAAAAACGGACATAGAACACCTTTGATCCCGAAAAAAGTACTGAAAACTACAATAACGTTCTTATAAGATAATTAATAGATGGCGCCAATGTGTCTTTCGAATCATGATTGAATTATATTATTACAACCAGAGTACAACCCGAATTGATTGTCAAATTCTAAATTTGACAAATTTCACCAATTTCAAAAAAGCAAGTAAAGAAGATTTAGTACCAAGTTTTAAATATTCACTACCACTACACGGTGAGTCCGGTAAGTAGTGTAAAAAATTAAATTGATAAATCACTTAAGGTAATGAGATATACATTAATGTCTGACGAATACCTTTTATTGGTGTTAAATAGACACAAGAGATTTTTAATTAGTATTAGGACTTTCTATCAGCATAGATTACGTCGTTTTAGCAAATTGCTTAGAAAATCACTGGTCACTTCACACCTTTCTAAATGATTGCCACATAATGAACTAAACAGCAGTAAAATCCCACTATAATAACACTGTATAGTATATCAGTGTGTTTTGTAGTTATTTCCCAGAGGAGGCAAAGCTTTTAGGCGCAAATTAGAAGGAATCTTGATGCCACTGACCATTTTTAGTTGTCTCTGGGGAGAGTAGGTGTCAATGTGTCCGTGAAAGTTGTTTTACATAGCCACGTCACTTAGGTGGCGCTACCATATGTAGATATACTAAATACAAATATTTTACTGACTTAGAACGCTCAGTTTAGACCTGGATCTAGAAGGATGACGTTTTCTTGATATTTTTAAGTATTTCATTTAATATTTTTATCATTCCTTGTTGTAAATAATATGTTATTTTTAACTGTGCAATAGTTTGGATATGATATGTCTGTTGTATTGTTCTTGTTTTCTCAAATAAATAAATACATTTTGCACAAATTCCATAAAGGGGATAAAAGTGCGTAGTTTTTGTTGATGGAGATATCCCACACGGACACAGCTTGTAACTGAATAATGTATATTTAGATTAGATAACTGATTAAAGAAAACTTTGAAGGCGTTAAATCTTCTGAACTAAGTTACCTACGAAATGAAAGTCTTGGAATTTTCAACTTTAAAAACACTTAAGCCGCGTTGACACGATCAGAGTATGCTCGGACCCCACCCATACCATAACCCATCCGATTGCGGTCGGGTAATGGGTTGCCACAATACGAGTTGCGTCCGAGTAGATATCCGAGTCCACTCGGTCCGAGCATACTCTGATCGTGTCAACGCGGCTTTAATCTACAAATAGATACTATAATAGGCCTATCTGGGGGTAGGTACCACAAACTTAATAGTTTTTAAGTATATCAGCTATCAACCATTAAAACTTCCATCAACTTTAAGTAGATAGTAGCAACTAAGATTGCCTGCATTTATTTGTCTCCCCCAGTGAAGGCTGATCATTAAAGAAAGAAAACATGATATGCCAACTTCAGGCGCGGTAATTAAAACTTAAAACGAGGCCTGCGTTAAAGAAAGGTGAGCTTGGAGAAAGTTAATCCCTTATTCTTGAGGGGTCAAGCTTTTGCCGTGACATCTTAATTCTTGTGGAACGATACTGGAAGGCGAATGACTTTAGGATTTGTTATTTTTTTTTAAATCAACTAAAAAAGTCACCTCTCTTTTCCTAAAAAAGTTTATGATTTTCTTGATTTTACACTTCAGTTTTTGACAAGGACGTTATAATATTACGATGTTCCAAATGTTTATTTACTATGTCTAAACTCACAGAAAAGTAAATGGGTTATGTTAACGTTGGCATGTTGTCCTATAAGAAAACAATAATTCAACAACGTATGCCTTATTCTAAATTCTTGATTAATGATAAAAGGCTAGGCAGATGATGATAACAATGAATAACAATTTCTCATCTGGCGGAGAAGTTTGAATTTTCGCAGCATTATGCTGAAGGATGGCTGTTTTGTGTGAACGTAACGCATATTTCCTCAAACTTGTGTCTTTTGTGCTTTATGTAAGGGTCATGTGTTTGTGCTAATAAATGTTTTTCTTTCTTCTTTTATGGTCATCCGAATCCAGTAGCTTGTCTTTTGATCATAAACCTTCAACTAACTTCCCTCATCTCCTCCCACCAGGATCCGCTCAGGCCCAGCACAGGGACTACCGAGGCCAAAGCCTGGACCTCCTTCGTCTCCTCGCTGACAAACCATGGATAGGCATGGGGCCCCATAACCGCTGGGACAGGGCGCCTCGCATCGACATGGAGTTAGGAAACACTGGACTCGGACCTCGACTACCACCGGTACAAGTTGCTGAAGATGAAAGGAACTACCTTGATGATGAATTTAGGTAAGATGCTCATGTTATAATGAGGTCAATTCGTAAGTTTGGACGTTGGAGGTGACCTTCGAAACTTATCATTCACATTCAGAAAACTTTCATTGATATAAAGCTGCACTATGGCCGAGTTACATAGGATACCTACATATGTATAACTCCAGTTACAGGTAGGCTCATGGAATGCAAGCTGGAGGCACTAATGGACTCCACAACCAAGTATGTCAGCAGCGTACGCGTTCAGTTGACATGTCCATTAGTCTACGGGTTGCTACTAACGTTTTTATAATAAATAACTTCAGTTACACGTCTGTTGGTTTAAAACTGTATGTTCATCAGTCTCGCTGTCTTCTGTGCCCCAAAACGTGCAGTTAAAGTAACCTCAGCGCGACCGCCTACAATGACGTGGAAGTGGCGAAAGTTTAGGCCAACATAATTTATTATCTTCCGCGCCAAGAAGCATTCTTGCCACTACACTTAATTTAGAACATTCACTACTTAAATATAAATAGTATTCCACTCCTAAACATTGTCCTTTTTTACAGGGGCGCATCCGAAAAGCGGTCAGCAGTAGCGACAGCCCTGAACTCCGGCCGCCGGAGACGGCAGCCGACTCCGGCGCTCGGTAAGGCAGTCACGCCGTATGTCGGCGTCGGTAAGCAGCCGGGGCACCGCTATATTTCGTCGATGTTGTATCTAACTCGCTCTGTCACTCTTCAAGCTTTTATTGTGATTTGGGAGACGTGACAGTTGACTATGTCAAAATGGGTGCTGTTCCACAGGCGCCTGACACCGCAAACCGTACCATAAACGCCATCCAAGTCATGTCGCTGAAGTAGTCAATTGCAGTCAGTGTAGTTTGGGGATTTCGTACCCTTTCTTGGGGAATGAAGAAATTTTGGGAAAATGAAATTCTTGGAAATACTGTAAAACTATTACACACACAGACACAACATTCGCCGCGGGTTGTGTGCACAGCGAGTTTGCGTGTGACCCCTCTATTTTGTTAATAATCATAGGTTATATCTCCCTATTTGTTTAATTTCTTATTTGAAAATTTTGAGAAAATTTTGAAACTTGATATTAGCTACCCTGAGTGCATTTGCAATTGAGTGACGTTACTGCAACGCTTTGCGGTCGCTTTCGGAACGGCCGGTGCCACTTGGACGACCAGCCCCCTCACTAGACCACCTTGCTGACAGGCTAATATTTTGAGCATGTGATGACCTATTCTCGCATACTTTCAGTCGACTCTAGAAAACAAGTCGCTACTAACCTCACTTACGAGGCTGTTCTTAGTTGAAACCTATACACAAATAGTACTGCGACAGCCACTATTCGCTAGCTTTTAACGTAACCAGTAACACACCCCATAATCCGTTTGATGTTGTATATTTTCTGAATGTTCAAACGCAAGCCTATTTAGTGTAAAAAAAAATGTCTCGTCAAACTTTAGACTATACTAAAGTGGACCTACTGGAATAATCATAGCTAAATGTTGCTCAAATAATAATATCGTTCATGAGCTGTCCACTAGTTATAGTCTAAAGACTTCCTTGGTATTTGTCCTGTACCCATGTGTACCCATGTGTGAACTTATGTGCAAATAATATGTACATTCGCCTACGGTGCTTTTTGGTATCTGCTGCAAAGTCGCGTGAACCTACCCAATCTGTGTGGTGTTACATGTATTCTAACAAGCTTTTACTTAGTAAAATATACTTGGTGTAATGTTTATGTATACCCCAGTCCACCATTCTTGCTACAGGAAAGTCAAAACATCCACTCCATAAAAAATAAATTAAATTGGTTGCTTACACTCCTTTTATGAAGACAAATAAACAATGCTAATGTCTACTTACGCCCCTAATTAGCCTAATGCAAGTCGCAAAGCACTGTAAAACTGTGCATAAACGCAAAATATATGAGAACATTAGCACTAAACAGAATAGAGCACGCTACTGAAACATCCAGTTCCTACGGAAAAGTGTATAGCAACATATACACCCCGATCACCAACTGCTTTCATTATCCCTACAGTTTGTATTTTCTGTTCAGTAGACCTACACATGTCATTTTCTTATCGTCAAATATAAAGCTTTACAATGACAATAAATTGTCTTATGGACAAATACTTGCTCCAGGACAATCATGACGTGCAATTAAAATAAAATAACTACATTCTATTCTTTCCCAATAAGTTTGTGTTCATATTTAAAAGAGTGTCCATGGAGTTTCTTGCCCGTTCTTCTCCATAGAGATCTACGTTAGGGAATGGGCAACTACAGTACTTTCACAGTTTTTATGCCTTGTGACTGGGACTGTAGCTACATTTCATTGTTGTCTTTGTTTCGACAATTCAAAAGTGCCTGTAACTGGCCTACTTGAAATAAATGCTTTGATTTTGATTTCAACATCATAAACCAATTCCCCAAATATACACAGTACCTTACCTACGCAGGTGTGCTCAACGACATGGGCTCGTTCTTCGACTCCCTTCGTGACAACCTGGAGACGCTGGTCTCCCTGTCTCCTCAGGAACGGTCCACGCTGTTCCAGGATCCACCTTCCGTTGTGCCGGCACCGGCTTCTAGTAAGTTTTATATTGAAATTTTATTTTATTAGTTACTTATATGTTGTGGTCTTAGTAAATCGTTGCCGAGAGACGGTAGAAGAAGTGTTGGCAGACCAACAGCCAGATGGTATACCGAAGATCGCAGGTAAGACCTGGTTGCCAGGGCTGTTCGAAAGAGATAGAGAGGGCCGCGGCCCTGGAACAAAAAGGGCAAAAGAAGGAACATGGATGGATTTTAGTCAGTAAAAGTCTGACTCCCTTCCGCTCCGCTCAGACCGGGAGGAATCATTTGATGATTTCACATCCGAAAAAAAAAATGGTAAAACCAGGTAGAGACTCGCCAATTCAGCAGGACACAAAAGAGAGAGTGTAGATTGAAAGTGTAGATCTTTAACAGTCGTTACAGGTAGTCAGTGGTCCAAAAGTCTGACAACCAGTCTTGCCAAGGGGTACCCAGTACTAACTGGGTTGTGGAGGTCAGATAGGCAGTCGCTCCATGTAAATTACTGTGATACGGTTAGACTGGAAGCCGATCCCAACATAGTTGGGAAAAGGCTAGACAGATGATGATGAGATATATGGTGAACATGATATAAATGTGATATCTTTTACAAAGAAAACGTTTATCTGTCTACTCTACAGTCTACTCTAACGCAACAAAACATTAGCATAAAGTAAATAAAAGCTATACGTAGCTACAGAAATTGGGCCATAGGTTTAGTATTCACGACCCGTTCTTACGATACTGTACAAGCGTATCTACCTTGCCGGAATATGAATTATACAAATTGGACGCTTAACATAACAAGCGTACGCAAAATATCACAAAGTTCATAGACACTAAATAGACATAGACAATAAAAAATAATATTTAATATTTGTGTAAACTCATCTCTTTAGTGGTCTTGCAGATAGAATTATGACGAGTTTTCCGACTAACTTCATAAAGATACAACTATTTTTGAAATAACATGGTGACGCTTCTAAACAACCTAAGGACAGAAAAGTTATTCGCTTATACTACTCTTAGACAGAGACTACTTACAGAAATACATGCAAACACACACCCACGCTCTTAGCCCCTGGGAGTAAGCAGAATACCCCAACTGATATAACACACTCATCAATACAAAAGTAACAATGGTTTTTCTAAAAACATACCTAATTTAACTTTCCATAATGTTACACATCTAATCTAAAAGTGAAATGAAAACTGGGTATAAAAACACGCTTTTCATAATAAAAAGGCAAAGTTTCTCCGTCACTCATATAGTTTAGATAAACTCTCGCAATAATGTGTTGTGGGCAACTCTCGCGGGGGCTGGAGATGGACCGACCAGCTCATTAAACTTCGTGCTGTTGCATACGCAGAAAACTCTGGAGTGCAAATTGTAAATTGTTTAATTAAATTACAAATTACAACTATAATTTTTTTGTCAAGGTGGTTTATGTAACAATCTTTCTTTCTGTACTATATGTTTCCGCTGCAAGGAAAAGACTCCCCCTCGCTTTCTAGATTCTATCTACATAGTTTTGATAATCCTGGCCAGTTTTTTGCCAGATATAAGGCCTTAAAAACTTTGAGAAAAATCATCGTCATCGTACTAATATTATAAAGAGGTAACTAATCCCTGAAACTACGCATCCGATTTAAAAAAAAAAACACTACTTGAAAGCTACATTAGGTATGTTTTTAACGCGGTCGAAATCACGAGTAGAAGCGAGCATCCGGTTAGACTAGAAAACGACCTGAACATAAACACACACACACAGATCACAGATAGATCACAGTTGAAAAGGCTATTAATAAGAATGCACAATACATTTATTACATGAATTATTGATTTGTTTCTCCACCATTCAATTTAATAAAAGTTACTCTAGTGAATCTAGATTAAGTCTTCATGTGGTGGCGAATGTTCACAAATGTCTACAAAACCACAAAAATCTCATCACATCACATCATGGTAGTTAACTTATAGTTAGTTAAGGACAATACCGGATAATTTAATGACTTGGTTGTGTCTCGCTTTTGTTAAAAACTGTGTATGGCTATGGACCTAACTATACGAGTATTAAACCGCTATATTAGTAACAACTAGACCTCATATAAATAACTCTCTTGCGAATAGAGATAATAGTTGCAGAAACTAATTAAACTTTGGTATCTGTATCTGATGGACTATTTTCAACTTCAACTGAGTGAGATTATCATATCATAGCACTTTACCAGATTACAAGACTATTCTCTTCAATTTCTATCAATCAAAAGTGTTTTGGGAACACCCACATTTCGCCAGTTATGTTTAAGTCCCATGTTAGATTTAGGCAGGTCCAGGACCCCTCCCCTCCACCCTCCTCTTCCTCCTTGAGGTTGATCCTCTGCCTAATCCTTCGGGGATTCCTGTTATGTGTGGAAAGTGAAGAGTATCCATTCAGTTTTTTGCCCATTATTCTCCATAGAGATCTACGCTTTGGAATGGGCAACTACAGTACTTTCACAAGCAATGCCTTGAGACTGTACCTTCGCTTTCTACGTTTTTCTGACATTCAAAAGTGCCATAATGGTCTAATTGAAATAAATGCTTTAAGTTTTTTCCGAATGTATTTTTTTTACCTGCTTGATATGATAACTGAACAATTATTGTAACCAACTTCACTCATCTACTTGATAGTTTTATTTCTCTGAGGTCACCAGTAAGGGACATGACCTTTATTACCACCCACTTATCATAAAACAAATCAACCTCATTACCGTATGACACGCATTCCCCCTTCAACAGCCTACTGAAGTACCGACATATCACACCGTTAAATGCTCAATTATTTATGACGGAAATAAGCTTTTCCTTTACTGCTACACTTCAGTTTAGCACTTCCGCAGTAGCTCCAGTCAATCACCCCTCATAGGCACACGATAGCGTTACAATACTACTTTCGTAATATTAATTCAAATATGACCTACAATAACGAGACGGTATGGAGAGTGGGTGTTAATGAAAATTAAACAAGACTATTTTGCTAGGTACAACATCTACCTCAGAAAATAATGCTATATATAGATTGAAGGCACTAATTATGTTTAGGAAACCGCCTGCAGAGGTTGAAAGACTGTAGAATTGATATGACACTATCAAAAGGCAGAAAAAAGAATAAAAAGCTTTACCACGTCACATACCCCATACCTTAACAATATTTTATTTAGTGAATCATTGTATTATAATGATGTTGTCGAAATAAAAGAGAACTGTTTAGTTCCACGATTCGTATAATAATGTCAATAATTAGTGTGTGCAGTTACATATATAAGGTTAGGTGAGCTGCACACTACACCTCCCCTTTTTTTAAAAAAAAAAAAGTGGCTTTGTTATCTTAGTACATAAAACATTTTTTTTTTTTACAATATTTTCAAGACTACTTATTTTTAAATAATTATACTTTTTACCATTTCATTATATAAAAAAATAACATCTTATCAAAACCAAGTATATTAAGTAACAAACAGTTTTGTATTGTTTTTATGAATTAATAATTCTTTGTCACCTTTTAAAATTTTAACATTTGGTGATACATCTTCAATCACTCTATATGGTCCTAAATAAATTTTATCTAACTTATTTCCTACTTGATTTTTAATTAGAACTAAATCTCCACTCTTATATTTTAATCCGTTTTCATTTGTATCAAAATTATATTTTCTTAATTCCTTACTAAATAATAAATTATTTCTAGCTTCAGTTTGTGCTCTTTGTAGTCTGTATTTTAGTTCCAAAGGGTAAGAATCAGGATTATATAATGGATCAACATAAGAACTTTGTGCAATATTGGATGGTAAATTACAATTCTTTCCAAATACTAGCTCAAATGGAGTGTATTTTGTCTCAGAGTGTACTGCAGTGTTAAATGAAAAGCACCAGAATGGAAGCCAACTGCTCCAATCTGATTTATTGTTGTCACACTGAATCCTAAGATAAGCTCCTAGAACCTTATGAGTGTTTTCCAATCCTCCCAGAGTTTCATGATGATAGGCTGTTGAATGCAGTTTATTTATATGCAACAAATTGCAAATCTCAGTAAAAACTGATGACATAAACTCTGTTCCCTGGTCTGTTATTATTTCTTTAGGGATACCATATCTCAGAATAAAATTGTTTACAAATAACCTAGCTACAGAAATAGTATCTTTCCTCTCTATAGGATAGGCTTCAACGTATTTTGTTAAATCGCACTGTAATGTCAGTACGTACTTATAATTTAAATTATCTACATCTAAAGGACCCATTAAATCTAAACTTACTCTTTCAAAAGCAGTGGATGCCGTTGATGTTATAACCATCGGTTCCTTTGTATGTCTATTGGAATGCTTTTGAATCTGACAACTTCTACATTTCTTTACGAATTCTGTTACATCATTAGTCATTCCTGGCCAGTAATAGTACTTCTTAATATTATTTAACATTCTGTTTATTCCTGCGTGGCCGCTGGTGGGTAATAAGTGGAAGTCATTCAAGATCACTGTTTTCGTGTCTTTGTCAGAAACTCTTGTCACATCTTTAATAACAAGTAGCTTCGGAATGTCATTCAAATGACTCATTTCCTCTAAAAAATGGTTAACATAATTTTCATAGCGCTTCGTTTTAATTATTATGAGCTCATTTATTTTGATTTGCTTGCAAAAACGTTGTAATTCTCTCGCTAACACACTTACGGTCGATAACGATCGAGATATCACATAAATTGCTGATTTTTCAGGAACGAATTTGTAGTTGCCATTGTCACTAGTGTAATATTTTGATTTTTCTATCTGCTGTATAGTATTTTTATTACTAAATAATATCAATTCAATGCTGTCAGTCGGTCGTTTGAGGATTTCCACTACCTTAGGTTGATCAGGCCTTGGAGTAGAGGATACCTCAGTAGTTATGTCGTTGTTGTCACAGTCAGTGCGCAACCTTCGAGTCTGTGCCCTTGTCATGACTGATACTGCATGTTTGTTCAAATCCTTTAAACTGTTGGATGTAATAGGTATCCGGCTCAATGCATCTGCAGCTGCGTTGTGCCGTCCTGGGACATAGCTGATTTCAAAGTCGTATTCTTCAAGATATAATCTAAACTTTGTCAACCGGCTTGAAGGATCGGTCATATTAAATAAGTAAATTAATGGCTTATGGTCTGTTTTTATGTAAAACTTTTTCCCATATAAATAAGGTCTAAAATGTCGAACTGCCCAAACAATAGCAAGTAATTCTAACTCAATCACAGGGTACCGCGTCTCAGCTGGTTTCAAGTTACGGCTTGCGTACGCGACTACCTTGCCATTGCTATTAGACAGTACGGCGCCTAATCCTAGTTTTGATGCGTCAGTTTGTAACGTGAAAGTGTTATTGTCGCTAAAGTCTGGATAGTCAAGTATTGTCGGACTAATAAGAATCTGTTTTAACTTGTAAAATGCTCGCTCGCATTCATCACTCCATACGAATGCTACATCTTTTTTACATAACGCATTCAAATGATAGGCTATTTCAGCAAACTTTGGAATAAAACGTCTATAATAATTTGCGAATGCTACAAATCTCTTGACGTCGTCTACATTTTGCGGGACTGGATATTTTTGTAGGCATTCTACCTTCGATGGATCGGGAAATATTCCTTCTGAGGTTATTTTATGTCCTAAATAAACGATTTCTTTACGTAAAAATTCACACTTTAGCGGATTTAGTTTTAGATTCACTCTTCTTAGGCATTCTAAAATTTTTATAAGATTCTTGTTATGCGTTTCGAGACAATTTCCTACGACAATGCAATCATCTTGATATAAAAAGCATGATTTATAATTTAATCCTGACATTGCTATTGTCATGAGACGTGCAAAAGCACTAGGCGATGTTTTAAGTCCCATTGGACATCGTTTCATTTGATACTGCTTGTCTGTTGTAAATGCAGTGTACTTCCTAGACTGTTCTTCTAAGGATAGCTGATAGTAACCTTGACTAAGATCTAATTTTGAAAAATAGATGTTATTAGATAATGAATCTAGTATCTCAGTGATATTAGGTAATGGAAATTTACCATCCTGTATTCTATTATTGAGTTGGCGATAGTCCACTACAAGTCTCCATTTCCTTTCTCCTGACCTATCTGTCTTTTTAGGTACTAATAGAACTGGACTTGACCATTCTGAAATAGTCTCTTCAATAATATCATTTTTAACCATTTCATCTATTTGTCTCTGTACTTCGCCTTTCAATGCTTTAGGCAATCGATATGGCTTAACGTATGCTGGTGAAGTATTTTCTTTTAGTTTAATTGAGTGCTCTATTAAATTAGTTGTTGTGAGCGTATCTCCTGGCAAATGGAAAACATCTGCATATTTGGCACATACGTTTTCAATACCTCTTTGTTCCTCTTTATTTAAATAGGTATTTAGTTGTAACGTAGTAAGTAAAGTTTTAACTCTATCCACAGAAATGTTATCGTGGTCAAACTTGCAAACGTAAAAATTATTTAAGCAACTAATACTTAAATCTGAAGTATTTATGTCAACCGAACTATCAGTTGTATTTAATATCCTAACAGGAATAAGTCCATTATGTGGCTTCGATACTACACCTGCTGTAAACACACCTTCATAAATTTCCTTTGACAAAACGACGCAATCACTGTTGTGTGACGTCGGGATGTGTTTAATTACTTCACAACGAGGCGGAATTGTAAATAAATTCCTATTAACATGAACACTAACAGACTGGTCTCGGGTTTCCAAACTCAGAGTACCATCTTTATAGTTTAATACAGCGTTATACCGCTCGAAAAAATCTTGTCCGAGTATACCTTCTGCAGCACAAGATAAGTGTTCAAATATGTAAAACTTTTGTTGAAAAGTTACATTATTAATCATAATATCTAAATAAATGTATCCCATGGACTCTAAATTACCACTAATTCCTTTAATGACTATCTTATCCTGTTTTACTAAATTCAATAAATTCCTATGTCGCGACAACCATTCATACTTTAGCACACATAAGCTAGCTCCACTATCTATCAGTAAATTAAGATCAACATCACTATTTGTTAATTGACAATTAATAATACAAAAATTACAAAAACTAAAAATAGAATGCGTGTACGATTTAGGTACGAAAAAATTCTAGGCTTTCATTTGCTTGGCTTGTGCGATCATTGCGCAAGTTGTCATGAACATTGGACTGTTGCGCGTTATGTTGAATACGCTGACAACGCACCGGACGTCCGCGGAACTGCTGACGTTGTTCACCTGAGTTTTTACCTCGATTAACGCTGCTTAAAGTTCTTTGACCTGTGCTATTTTCATTATTTTTATCATAATTATGGTTATACGTTTTATTTCTGTTGTAAAATTGTCTATTTCCCCGGCCTCGAGAGCCTCTAAAGCTACCTCGTCTATAATTTTGGTTAGCCCTAAATTGCATAACCTGATCTTGTGGCTGGACTGACAGGGATTGTTCATCTACCGCAGCCGTTATAGCTTCAGGCAATGATGCAAACTGACGTGAGGCAATGATAGTGCTGAGCCGCTTATCAGCCAACCCATCACTAAACCGTTTAATTGCAGTCTTCTCATTGAGTGGACGCAAAACCTCATATGCATCACGCTTATCGTTAGCCTGCGCAATCGTGAGATTGACAAATAACTCTTCGATCTCCGTACCGAATTTTTCTATACTTCTACGGCCTTGAGTCGCCGTAAGCAATTGACTTTGTAAAGCTACATACGATTTCTTCGGTAACAAATAAACACGAATATCTTCTACCAAACTTTCTATATCTGTGTAGTTAGTTTTAAGTCGCAATTTTGCACTAGGCGAGAGACGCGTTTTTAACACAAACTGTATTAATTGACTTTTACTGGCTTCATTAATAAGCGAACTATAAAGTGAGATACCATCTATTAGCTGATTTGTCACCTGCTCCTGACCATTCAACACTGGCAACAGGGAAATTGCAGTTTTAATATCAAATGCGTCAGCCATTTTTGTAAGACAATCAGTATATTCGTATTCTATTAAATCTTTAGAACTAGTTTGACAACTACTATCTACTAAAGAAAGTAAACTTTTTATTTTCTGATAATTTGATTGAGTTTCATTAATTAATGTTTGGAAAACCTCACGAGCATCTTTGCTTAACTTGCGATCTATAACTTCTTGGTTCAACTGAGTCAAAATACAATCCAATTTACTATACTCTTTTTCTGCTTCTTCTAGCTTCTTTAAAGCTAAATCTTTTCTACGCCTATCTGGACCTAGTTTTACTAAATATTCTCTTAGATATTTTAATCTAGCGTGCACATCTTGTAATTGTTGGGACATTCCTAATCTCCAGAACAAAATATAAAAAAATGTATGATCCAGTTACAATAACATGAAATATAGTAGAATATATAAAAAATGTTAGCGTTGCAAAACTTACATTACAGTAGTTACTTATTTTACTGACAACGATTATGTAGGTCACGACGTCTCACGTGGCTTGGACGAATGAACTCCTCAGCACTGGTCTGGAACTGACTCCCAGCTGCTCCACATCGGACCCGTACAATTCAACTCCCAGCGCCCTGCATATCCTCTCATCACAAGGCTTGAGCATTCTCCCAGCACCCGGCAGCAACGTTCCTTTTCTGTCTTCTTAATTAATGATTTCACCTCTTCAAACTAATTCTTCTGTTGGGATTCTGATTCTTCTATAATTTTTTAAAATCTTCTTCGCTTCCTTTCTTCTAATTTCCGTCTTCACAAACTTCAACTTTTATCGGTATATCTTCATAATTTATTTGACTCGTCCGCAGTCTTTCTTATTGCGTAGATTGCAAAATTTTAATTGCTGGCTAAGGGTCGCCATGTATTATAATGATGTTGTCGAAATAAAAGAGAACTGTTTAGTTCCACGATTCGTATAATAATGTCAATAATTAGTGTGTGCAGTTACATATATAAGGTTAGGTGAGCTGCACACTACATCATAGTGACTTAGTTTTAATTCACCAGAGATATTATTATAATTGCTATAGATAGATATACAGGGTTATATAAAAAACACTAACAACCTCTTACAAATAGTTATTTAATTTTAAAATTAAATTTGTTTATTATTAATTTATTTATTAACTCATCATCACTATCATTACAGGGATATCCTAATTCAATAGTGTGGCCATAATTACAGTTTTATTATTTACCATAACATATCCTGTACATCGTGGTTTTTGTGAACTCACTCAGAGAACAAGTAAAAAGATCTATGCTGTCTGCTACGTCATTAAGTACAGTCAAGGTACGCGTTATAGGGGCTTTACTCAGTAGATTGGTCCTACTACTGGGCACCGCCAATAGACGTTTGTTTAAATGTGTTGTTTTGACATAACTAACTTTATTATTATTGGTATGCTCTCGAGTAAAATGTAGCGAACTGACCATCTTATTATAATATCCTATTGCCATGAAATTTACATACCAAACTGCGAATAAATTTGATTTGGTTTGTTTATCAAACATTTAATAACTTTTATTCAATAGCTTTGGAAATTTACAACAAAAAAAAACATGTTTCATAGTAAATGACCAGCTCAGATCGCGTCAATTGGTATGGGAAGTCTCATTTTCTTCATGCGAATTTCCAAAAGTCGACCTGTAAGAGTTTGTTCGTGTTTTTTTTGATAAGCCTGTTTATTAAACGGGGTGGAAGGGAAAAAAACAACTGTTTCCTACAAAATGTGCTTAATAACCATGAAAAATTCTATGTGGGGGGGCTCAGACTGATGCACTGAATACGTAGTCGGTGTCCCTTCCACCCCGTATATTATATCCTTCAGTGCTCTGAACTTATTGTAGACCCATCATTCAACATACCGCACTGGGCTTGTGTGGTGGATTATGGCCCACTTCCTCTCATAAGCCTCTCTGTGTCCCAGCAGTGGGAACGTTAGAGGCTAATTATGCTCATTCTAAGTGCCTGCAGGAACTGTTTTAAAAGGTTCATCGCAGTTTCAGCGTTTTTAATTCATAAGCTGTCTCTAGATAAAAAAATAATAGCTGAGTACGCAAAACCTAATTGTCATTTGATAGCTTTGAAAATGTCGACATCAATCATTTTGCAATCGACACATTTTTTGTGTAAGTAACATTAAAATATTGTTAAAATCATGGTAATCGTTATTTTGTCCTTCAGAACTTGAGAACAGGTTTTATGTAAACAATCTCTAATGTGCGAATAATCGGAGTTTTAGCACGTATCGAATGAATATATTTTTATGTATATTGTGGTAGGCAGAAAATTAATGGGATCCGTATCCTCCTAGACACGTAAACAACAAAACATGAACGGACAAAAGTTATCAATTTCATTATTCAGTGAAAGCAATTAGTTCACAAAAATAAAATACCTCTTTGTTTAGTACTTTTGATTTTCACTTGTTTATCCAAACAAGTGAAAATCAAAAGTCATTTATTCAAATTAGGCTGAAGAATTTGTATTTCTTGAATGTCAAAATGAGCCCCAAAAGAGAATGCTCATGGAAGTATGGAATCCCGTACCATGCTGCATCAAAATCAAACCTTGTTTTTTATAGACTACACTGATCGTATTAACTCCTACAAAAATTATTTTGAAAAAAAAAACCCGCGTTTCAGAGTTATTTTATAAAATCGAAACTAACCTAAAAAGTAGGTCTATTTTTTCGACGCTACCAACGACGTATTTTAACACACATACATTACATTATTGCTCTAAAAACAGCGTAATACACTAATATTAGTAAGAATTACGAGTTAAAGTAACATCCACAGTATGCTTGACTGAAACTCGATTTTATTTTAGACCTTTACATTGCCAATAGTCAGTCAGTACAGTACAAATGTCAGATGCCACAGATAAGATAACTATAAACCATAGAGTATAGTAAGTTATAGCACTTACTATACTCTATGGTTTATAGTTAACTAGTCGGGATTTAGGGATGTAATCGATAAATCAAAATCTTTAGGCTGAGAAAATCTATTTTGTTGCAAATAGCAATAAACCAAACTAAATCGATTTGGTGTACTGATCTTACTTAATTGTAATTAATTTTAGAGTCCGCTCGACAGACAAGGGTTTGTTCAATTGAAACGGAACGTCGTTTATATTCAGTTGAAACGGAACGTCATATAAAGGGAGTAAAACAATATTCGTACTTTTAAACTCGAAAAGTATATTTCCAGTTCAAAAATCAAATCCCCGACGCGTAATGCCGTAAAAAAATATGAAACTAATTACTATAATATTTTGGTTTTGAGGCGCGAGACTTTTTGGTACCAACTTTGGTCATTGTCCTTTCTATGTGGGGTGGCTTGAATTGATGTTTGAACGTGGTTTAGATACCCGTTTGTGTATCGGCGTCTCTTCCACCCTGTGTAATTTGTCAAATCGCAGTAGCAAATATTTTTGTATAGTGTCACTTTATCCCATAAGTAGTTTAATCTAAAACAAAATGTTGAAAAATATATAATAATAAATAAATAAAAAAATATAAATATAAATCAATATGATAAATAGAATTATGGCGGCTGTAAGATAGTTTGATTGCATCGTTGGTCTAGTGGTCGCACGCGCTACGGCTGAGCACGAGATCCTGGGTTTGCTTCCTAGGTAGAGCCTTGTTATTGTGTTTTTCGATCTTTGTACAACCTTATACATTAGGATTATAGTCTTGATCGAACTTTCAAAATCTGGGATTGAATTTGGCAGGACATTTTACCTTAGAGCGAAAATCCGCCAACAGATTCTACTTTCGTAGGTCTTTGTTACGAATGTTTCATTATTCTATGTTTCTTACTAAGTTTCCTACGATGACAGGTAATCGAATCATTTGAACGCAAGACACGATTTGCGGTATTATTTATGAAGTTACCTACCTCATTTGTGTATTTAGGTAATACTAATACTAAACATAATAATAGACTATGTAAACAAGCGGGAAGTTTCCACAATTGTATAACATAAACAATATTACAATAATCTTTCTTCTTTTTTTTTTTCTTTCTCTTTATTAGAAGTGCAATAAAAGAGAATGCTCATGGAAGTATGGAATCCCGTACCATGCTGCATCAAAATCAAACCTTGTTTTTTATAGACTACACTGATCGTATTAACTCCTACAAAAATTATTTTTGAAAAAAAAACCCGCGTTTCAGAGTTATTTTATAAAATCGAAACTAACCTAAAAAGTAGGTCTATTTTTTCGACGCTACCAACGACGTATTTTAACACACATACATTACATTATTGCTCTAAAAACAGCGTAATACACTAATATTAGTAAGAATTACGAGTTAAAGTAACATCCACAGTATGCTTGACTGAAACTCGATTTTATTTTAGACCTTTACATTGCCAATAGTCAGTCAGTACAGTACAAATGTCAGATGCCACAGATAAGATAACTATAAACCATAGAGTATAGTAAGTGCTATAAACTAGTCGGGATTTAGGGATGTAATCGATAAATCAAAATCTTTAGGCTGAGAAAATCTATTTTGTTGCAAATAGCAATAAACCAAACTAAATCGATTTGGTGTACTGATCTTACTTAATTGTAATTAATTTTAGAGTCCGCTCGACAGACAAGGGTTTGTTCAATTGAAACGGAACGTCATTTATATTCAGTTGAAACGGAACGTCATATAAAGGGAGTAAAACAATATTCATACTTTTAAACTCGAAAAGTATATTTCCAGTTCAAAAATCAAATCCCCGACGCGTAATGCCGTAAAAAAATATGAAACTAATTACTATAATGTTTTGGTTTTGAGGCGCGAGACTTTTTGGTACCAACTTTGGTCATTGTCCTTTGCAACACGTCCACATCTACAACGACCAATTTGTATTCAATACATTTCGTCCACAAGTTCCACACAAAAGTGTCAACAAACCGTCATAAAAATCTCACACTAACCGCTCCGCAGCTCTCAAACGCATCATAATTCTCTATACGATATCAACGACCTCTGCCGTCACCATTGAGCTCCACGCCGCCGGTATCTCAATTAGACTCGCTTAAGGATACTTTACCGTATCCTCCATGATACTGCGGGGGAAGTAGGAAAATGTCGGAATGTAGGAACTGTCAATAACGATGCCTATCAAATTGCAACAGGAAGTCGTGTTTTGTTTATGGTCGAATCATGACGAGCGATCGTTTCCGATGCAGTGGGATACGCCTACGATGGGGCTTTGAGATCTTTCGTTGGTATATTATGTTAATGTATTTCTGCTAAAATGTCGTAAAATTCTGGTTACGTGGGTCGACAGTGGGTGTAAGCAATTGAATGTGTTTTGGAAATCGATTATGGTTCAGTCATGTCTGAAAGTTGTTAGCAGAAGTCGTCCGCCGTAAATTATATTTCAAAACAACAAAAAACTTTATACTTCCTACAAAGATAATTCTGCAAAAATTCCACAAGTGTCTCAGATCTCAAAGCTTGTATAATAAATTAAAATAACAGCCCAGTTTGGTGTCAAATTATTTCCGTGAACATAAAATGTCAAGGTAATTGCTGCCGTAGAATCACACTTCTGTCTCTTATTCTGGAAAATATTGTATTTCTTTGAAGACGGTGTGTAGGGTGTCTCAAACATAATAATAGGTCTTGCATACAGCCACGGAGCTATTGTTAGTGAAAGTAATAGAAGCGCCTGCAGAGGTGTCTGATATCTCTCAAGTCTTTGAATAACGCAAGTCTGCTAACTACAGGCGTACTGGAAAATGTTGCACTTTGAAAGTGTAGAACATTGACGAGCTGCAGAAACTTTTATTATGCATGGTTTACTGTGTCGATTATATTGGAAATGCAGATGAACATTATGACGTAGAGACAGCATGACGTGGGCTTTCGTTAAGAAGATTATTTAATGGATGAGTTAAAAATAACGAGTTCGAAGTAAACAACTTAGTTAACTGTCTATTTAGTCCAGTGATTGCTAGTGCTACCGCTGAGCCTCTGCATGTGGTAAAGGGTTCAATTCTCAGGTCGGGCAAAGTGTTAATGGGTTTTGTCCATCAGGAATTTCTCAGTAGCTGCCCGGCCCTAGTGTCTAGATTTGTGACCATTACATGGGACATAAACATAACTGGTGAAATGTCTAGTCACTATACAGCTATACTCGTAGATTTACTATGGAAATGTAACTGGTGAAATGTGGGTGTACTATTACGCCTCAGCCTAACCCTTCGGGGATTACAGGCGTGATGATATGCTATGTTAAACTTTATTTTTAAACCGACTTCAAAAAAGGAGGAGGTTTCTCAATTCGACCGTACATATATTTTTTTTCTTCCAGACTCCGGCGGCGGCGGCAGTGGCATCAGGAAGCTGTACGCCCTGCGACCTCTCAGACCTACTGGCAATATCAGGTGGGCAAGTCGACAATGATATACCTTCTTTACTTTGTTTCTAAATATCTCTATATCTCATTGTACCTGTGTTGTGCACATAGTGTCACTACATTAGAGTCCTTGTCAATCATTGTGAATGAAACTGATTCATATCCCTTTAAGTAATCTTCATGTTTGTCTTATTATGATATCTTTGTTTAACGAATTCCCTGTTTGCCCCCATGAATGATCCTGTATTGTAAATAATTTGTTTGAAAACATTCATGGGCTGATAAAATTATTTTTGTTTTGTTAACTGTTATTATTTCCTATCACCTTACGCTTTAATCAGCATTACTAAAATTTAGTTTAAAATATCGTTGTACGTAGATCTTACAACCGCAGATCTCTGGTGGAGGCGGACGGTGTCTACCCGGGTGCCAATCACCACGACCCTGGCCTGCTGTGGACCGGACTCGGCCGGTAGACGCGCACACACTCCCGACCAACACACCCACACACACCCCGACACATCACACACACACATCGACACATACTCATACACACACCCACAGTACGCAATCAATGACCAGCGTATGAAAATGACTCCTGTATTTCAGCCGCGGAAACCTCCGCGTATTTCACATTTAAAACCTAATTATTTAGATGTAAGTGGTGTATCGTTACCGGAGATTATTTTAGCGTTGCAAGAATACTGCTATCTGTGAACAATGAATTGGAACGCTAACTATGTTATCGATCTCTTATCTAGTCAATTGGTCTGGTTAAACTTGGTAATATTAACTATTTCGTAACTACTTCTCTACACTTAACTATAAAGTTTCGTGTCTGTACTTAACAGCATTCTCAAAGATTCGAATAGGACATCATAGATAGTTGAGACTTCTTATAGTATTTCGCATAGTTACATAATATAGCCTAATATTTATTGTTAAATAGAAAACATAAGTCTCATATCTTTGTATTTTCCATTTTCATAATATACTTTCTATTCATAACTGTAATCAAAAAGAATTTTACCAATCAATGTCTAATTAAAATAAATTCAAATGTAATCATCTTTCATTTCCCTAATCTTAAGTCTTGCTACAAAATGTACCTAAATATAAAAACACCTAAAACTAAAAGTCGTAAAAAACTTGGAAGTTGTACTAACATTATAATTATGAAGGTTCCAAAGTTATTTTTCCAAGTTCTCATTTAATTGTTAACATATTTGGAAACTTAATTGCAGAGGCAGATTCCACCTCATTGAAAAGAGAAAGCATATTTCCTGTATCTTTATACATCTTTGTATACATTTACAAGAGCAAAATAAGCCGATTTAATGGCAATTCCTTTGCAAACATAAAAAGGCATGGTAGGTGTTTTTTTACTGTAAAAAATAATATCTGCTTACGGCTTCAATTTTTCAAAGACAAAATTGAATGCAACACTTCACTTTGAAAAGCGCCACCCCAAGTTTCAGCCATATTTCTTTTTAATTTCTTTAGATACTATATTTCTTACCTGTCTATTATATACCAAATGATCCTTTCACTAACAGATTTCAAAGCTGTATGTTACTTCAACCTATGAACTTGATCTCTCCCTAACAACATAGGTACATGTACTACTAACAGTAGTGTTATGTACTATGTACTTAATGTAATTAACTCATAATAAAATAGGGTAGTTGACACACCAATCAATTGACATACTTTTTATGATCTGTCAAAACGCGATTCCCCCTTACATTTTGTATGGCAATAGTACGCTGTGACGTCACGATTTAGTCAACTCAATTATTTATTGATTTCTAAGCAACTAAAAATGTAATTTAGCAATTAACTGAAAATTAATCGCGTTTTCAGGTCTAAAATTAAGTGTTTTTTTTTAGAGAAGCTGTTTTGGAATTATTTTTTAATGGTGTCAACATCCCTATTTAACTAAAAATTACTTTAGGTAATTACGTCGGTATGTAAACTGACTTTGGATAATGAACACATTAATTAATCATTTAATTTTAGAATACAAAATGCCAAAGCCCGCTTTCACCACACAATTTACTAACTGCGTTTAACGCTGAAGCTATCTAAAACTTGGTTCTAAGTATCTCTGTCATCTTTAAACGATTGACAGATATAGAACGATGTTTCAAATACTTGTAGCGCTAAAGCTATTTTATTTTATTTATTATAAAATATATTTACCTACCTGCAAACAATATAGGTTTATCAATAGTTAACAATATTGCAGCCCACTACATTATCTGCATGTTAACAAAATTGAAATTATTTAAAAAGTGCCACTAGATTATCGTTAACGTAAAAAAGTAATTGATTATCAAAATATAATACAATTCATTTGTTATGAAAAACATATAAATTTTTTTAAATACAAAATGTGGGATTTTTCCATATTAACACAGATAACAAATAGACTAGCTAAACTAAATTATCGTTATATTTTTTTCTTTAAATTTATTTCATGATATTGTATTTAGGGATTTGTGGTGCAAGTGAGCTTAAAATTAAATGTCAAATCTATCATAATTAATTCAATTATATTTCAATAAATTCCTTGGAAACATTTCTACTTATTATTTATTATAATATTGAATGTTAGTTTACGTACAATTATAAATGTATATCTAAATAAATGTTTCATTAAATATTTAATGTAAATACAATTTATCTTCATTGCATTTAATGTACGTTTTTAGCATTAAATGGATAAATCATAGACATATTTAGCTTTTAAGTATTTAACTGTCGCGATATGTTTATGAAATTAATGATATATTACATTGCTAATGTGTTTTATTTACGAAAATATTCCAAATCTTTAGATCCCTCCTAAAGCTACCTAATACGAGAACACCTTCTTAAGGGTGCAAGCATCTACCCAGAATATACTTAGTTAATAGTCGGAAGACATGTTTTTTCTATACATCGAAGATTCAAAGTACATAACAGCTACCTATAAGACTTATGATTATGTACAGGCAAAAAACTAAAAACAGTCACACCATATGCATAGAATACAAACAAACCAACATGATGTAATAAATAACATGACACAATTACTTGGAAATAATTATAATAATTAATACTTCCCGGTCATGCACATTATACAGGCTGATTTTTTTTAGTGAGCGTGTATGGCCAAATCCGAAACTATGAGGAATAGCAAAAAAATCTCAAAGGAGTCTCGAGCCCGATTTTGATGAAAACTATAACTGAATCATTAGATTTTCGGAAAATCAATATTCCTAGCCAGAATCGAACCCATTGATTTTGAAAAAAAAAATACTGAATTGTTACGCCATTGGATAGTGTCGCTAATAGGGATCTAATTCTGGGAAGTAATGACATGCGACAAATTTAATTTAAATACAGTGCGTGTGTTTTTTTTTTCAAAATCAACGGGTTCGATTCCTGCCTAGGGAAATAGATTTTCCAAAAATCCAATTATGTAGTTTTAGTTTTCATCAAAATCGGGTTGGAGATTCCTTTAAATATTTTTCGTCATTCCTCATAGTTTCGGATTTGGCCGTCCACGTCCACGTCCTAGAAGAATTCACCCTGTATATGAATCATTGGAAACTAGTAGATATCTAAGCGCACAATTCAGTCGCACCGGCCCACCTGTCGAGCACGATGGTTCATATAATTTATAAAAGAAAGTGGTATAGGAACAGACGCCACATCATACCCGAAACTGGCATACCCAATCAACCTTGAACTTAAAGCTTTAGCGATAAAGTTTAAGATCTATTAAAGAAAGACAGATTGTAGTAGCTTGATGTGCTAGCGTGTGTACGTAGAAGGTGTTTTGCAATGGGATTTCCGATCCGCTCAAATCTGCGTCAGCCAGTAAATACATGTAATCAATACATAATATCATGTACTAGTTCAGTAGTAAAATAGACGGCACGGTTGGCGCAGTGGCTGAGCGATTGACTGCTGCGTTGCGTGTCGCAGGTTCGATCCCCGCACGGAAAGGATATTTGTATGGCTTACAGATAGTTGTTCTGGGTCTGGCTGTTTGTGTGTGTGAGTTTAAATAACACACCCGCGATACAGGAAAAATTCCTAGTGTGGACCAACGGTTAAAAAAAATAGGGCCACAGCTTTACTGTAAAAAAAATCTTTAAAATAAAACTGATATCAAAGTAATGATATAATATAGACCTTTTTGTTAATGGAGGTTTCTCTGAAAAAATAATTAGGTACTAACGTCCAAATTTTTCGTGTTTATAGTCCCATAGAGAATAATCTTCTATTTGATAGTTTGTGACGAGGCCGTCAAGCAAGCATTCTGTACTGTAGTACTAAGTAACTCTATACAAAAATTATTACTGGGAAATGTTTTTTATTGTGAAAAATGACGATTTTTGGTAGGTCTTAATGAAACTTACTAATTGTGCACTTAATAATTGTGCTGATAGAACACGAACAATTATAAAATAAGAATAAAAAGAAATATATTTATGGTACCCATTAAAATAAATGGATATGTTTTAACACAGCGTTCAGTAAATAAGCACTGATTAAAGTGATTTTGTTTTGACCGTTTTGTAGATATGTTTATTCTAGAGTGCCGGCAATTTATTATTTTTGGTCACAATAAAAATCACTTTAATCAGTGTCTTTTTTTTTGCTTGGATTTCTTTGGTTAGACGTTCTGAACGTTGTGTTAAAAGTCCATAAATTGCTATGGGACTTTATACATAATTATATGAATACGAAATATATGATACGAATATGATGAATAGTACGAGGATCTTGGAGGTATTTAAAGTAAAGTTATAACATTAAAAACAAGTATTTTTTTTTTAAGTTGGAACTTTGACCCCAATATCTCCGTAACGACGGGGGGAACAAGTGCCTGCCTTTCGGCTGCGTTAAGGGTACTTTTACACCCATTATGTACACACATATTTCTGGTACAGTCAGCTACTGACAAGGAACAGTTGGCATACTAGATGCTGACCGATAACACGACCAATTACCGGTAATTCCAAAGGCGTACAGTCAAGAAACACTTCCTTATTGTCAACCAATCATCGTAATAGCCTCGTGAACGACAAGCGATCGACTTTTGGGAGAACATTATCTAATATAGCTAGTTTGTGGCAACGACGCCGCACCCACGCGGTCTTAGAGAGACAGTAAGACAATACACAATTTGTGAAAATAATAAAACGGCCACGTTGGTCTAGTGGTCGCAAGCGCGACTGCTGTGCATGAGATCCTGGGTTCGATTCCCGGGTCGAGCAAAACGTTATTAGGTTTTTCCATTAGGAATTTCTTAGTAGCAGCTACGGAGTCCGGAATTGTGCCTGGTTGATGGCAATAAGTCGCCGCCTGTTACTTGGGACTTGTAAATAACTGGCACAATGTGAGTGTCCTGTTAAGTACACCTCTGCCTAACCCATCGGGGATTACAGGCGTTATGTTAAATTCATAAAACTACATAGCGAACAACACAACTGAAGAGACAACCCACAACCGTACGGTGTGGCGCACAAGTACTATAGGAGGGCTGACCCCAACTAAATTAAAATACTAGCCAAGAAAAAGAGAGAGGTAATAAAACTACATAACATTAATTCCGTTTTCCTTGAAAATAGCGTCAATGGAGTTTCTTCCCCATTCTTCTCCATGAGATGAGATCTACTCTTTGGAATGGGCAACTACAGTCCATGTAATGCCTGTTGCTGGACTGTAGGTAACTTAATTTTGAGTATTCATAAGTGCCTGCCACGGGTCTATATTTTGAAACAAAGAGAATAACATTTAGATTTAAAAAAAATTCCTTGAAGGGATCGACAGAGATAACACCCACATGTCGCCAGTTATGTTACCGAGTCTATGCCAAAGTCTCCACCCTCAGTGGACTGATAGGGAATGCCAAAAGCATTAAAAACTCATCTTTGTAACAGTTTTTGTGAGTGAAAAAAAATAAACTGGGTACAAATCGCGCCTCCGGGCTGCGACTGAGAGATTCTTAATGGAAAAACCTAATAACGGTTTGCTTGATCTGAAATGCATTACGATATGAAGATAATGTGAAAACTAAATTCCCACCAGAGGACCAGAAAATTTATATTGTATCAGCAATAACGATAATAGAAGAGGTTAGTTAGGTGCTAGCTAAGCTAAGCTAATATCTGTCTGTAAGCTATCCTGTTGGTGGTCGTTTCAAATACGTAACTCTTTGAAATGTGCTTTGAAAGCGGTTGTCATTGTGTAGGCTCTCTGTACTCCTCAAAAAGGGAGGCAGCGATATAATATGCACACCTCGCAGGAGATACGATGATGATAATTAAATTAGTAAGAGAAACTATTCTAATGGGTAACAGTAGGTGTCTAACAAATCGTCTGGTTATCTTCAACATAAAAGAAAAGCTGATAGATTTAGGAAGGTATGATTTCAGAAACGGCTAGATAAATTAACGAAAAAACCTAGGAAGCGAACCTTCTGCGCTATTTAATAGTGTAATGCTCTAATTTGTAGATTTTTGAGTTACCATAACCAACTATAAGACCTACTGTATCACCAAAAAACACACTTTTAAATATTTTGACTTTGACTATGAATAACTATTTCAGTGCAGTTTGTGGAGCGGATTCGAAAAAGTCTTGACTTTTTGGAAATGTTCTACTAACTCTTCCGCCTTTTATATTATGTACAACTATCGACCCGACCCTGCTTCGCACGGTTCTTATGACTTGATAAAACATCGAGATTTTTTTACTATACTTATTAAAGTTTACCCATATCACGTAAACTTGTTAGTTAATTATCTAAATGATCGTGATATCCCATCATCGTCCTGACTAAACCAGATCGGAGTTGTCCTAACAAAAAGTTCCCAGCAGTTGGGTCGATATAGGCTGATAATGTCCTGACTAATCCATAGTAACCTCACTATTAGCAGAGCCACTGACCGAAGGTGTTAATTTCACGCTGTAGTTAGCAGTGCCGATGTAATCGATCTATGGAGATGCAGGAATTTGCCAGGATTATAGCGATTGCCGCCTGACGCCTATTCAGGGAGAATCTAGACTTAGGCCGGATTCTAGGAAGACGCTCAGACGCTCAGTCAACTGAATTTGAGTCGAGATTAGCATAGACGTCAGTTTAAAGTAGATATTATTGGCATGAACGAGTCAGGACACGAACCAAAGGGAATAATTTAGTGATAAAAAAGACAAAGCTACCTATAAAATTCTGTTGATTCAGTTTGAAGTAAGACCACATACTGCTATGTGTACTTTTCACGTACCTGTCCAGGGATATTATATTATTACCTATGTATGTTTTCTGTCTTACATTATTTTCATCGCGAAACTTTCGTTCTTAGCTTATCAGTTATCACACCGCTTTATTTTTGGTGTGAAAAACCGCTTTATACAGGAGTGCCAAATGTAAAGCAAAACATTTAGCTTATGCCGCATGCAACAGTAAGTTCATTAATAACATTTTTAATTGAGGTGCTGCGGCGTCGTGTCGTATGAACGTGAACGAGGCAAAAGGAGTACCTACCTATGTTAAGGATCGCAGCATTCGCAGCAGGCGGCGTTCTGTGGCGTCAAAAGACGAGAGTTTATGTATGTATGTATGTAAGAACATTTAAAACATATTTTCGTGATAAAAGCGCTGGAACTTTCAATATCTCCGTAATCAGGAGGTTCCCAGTTATGATGCAGATAAAAAGACTATCGCAATGTAGGGTCGACTATGTGACTGAAAAGAGCCTTTTTAAGGTAATCTTGCCTGACCATCACCACCATGATCCAGGATCTACATTCGACTTACACAGTGTGAACAACAAACAAAGTACAGAGGTGGACTTAATGCCATAGGCATTTTCTACCTTTGGATGATGCAGAGACAAGCAGTGGTAGGTGTATTCTGAAAATAATTTTAATTAATACTACGATAAACTACAAGGACATATAAAATACTACAAATATATTTTAAAATATATTAATTTAAATAGACATTTACACGGGTACACTAAATTAAAAAGACAAACAATGGGGAAAACATTACCGTTGTGACGAAACTGCCAGCTTCTTCCGAATGTACTCGCGAACTTTAATTTACATACATTATCATGTAATAGTAAACATCGGTCCCTCCTGTGGATCCAGCTTGATACATTGTTATTACTGTTATCACAGACACACAATTAAGTTAAGTCACGGTCATTGCCTTATCACATGAATTAATTGTGATAATTATTGTTGTTAATTAATTTGTTAGATTTAAATCGGAGCTTGGAAGTACGACCAGTAGCAACTGTTGTACAAAGTGATTCGTACTGCGCTGGGATTTGGCATGAAAAATGATGATCTTCCACATAGAATTTTTCATGCCTTATTGAACCTCATTAAAATAAAAATAAATCAAGCTTCTACGTTCAGCAGTTTGGGCTGTACGTTGTGTCAAGGAAATAGTGACTAAAAGTCGCGTCTGCTGAGGTCCTGGCTTCGATTCCCAGGTCTGGCAAAGCGTTATTGGAATTTCCCCATAGGATTTTCCCAATAGGATTCTGGATTTGCGCCCGGTTGATGGTAACGGGCTCTCCCGGAATTACATAGAATTTAAACACAACTGGCAAAATGTGGGTGTACTATTAGGTACACCTCTGCCTAACCCTTCGGGGATTATAGGCGTGATGTTTATATTAACATAACATCACGCCTGTGTGTGTGTGTGTGTGTAAGGCAGAAGTGTAGGATAGAGTAACAACCACATTTCGCAAGTTATGTTAGTCCCATGTAGGTAACTAATGGCCACCTCATTATCACCCGCAATAGGTTTATAGCAGGTAATAATCACATTTTCCTGTTTTTGGGGTTTTAATTCCCTTTCATGAGCAGGAAAACCTATAATTTATCGAACTTTCTTTAGGTATTCTGTGTAATTAATCATTGTAAGTAAGTAAAATAATACAAAACAGAGTCATTGGTTTTACATATTTAATCCACAAATTATGAGTAACAATACCTTCCTTTTTCGGCGTCACACTTAGCCATAATGAGTAGCAATTAGCATTGTTTCCACTGCTAGGACAAACACCTCCTGTGTTAAGGGTGCTGGCCGCTGCTGAAATCTTCTGGACAAGTCCAGAATTTTAGCTTAGTGTCCAGAATGCGGAACGAATTCTAAAACGTCCGGAATTCCTAAAAATTGGAAAAGTAACAACTTGGTTTGTATTCATTTTTTCTGCAATAGCTTTGTATGTCCCACTGCTGGACAAAGGCCTCCCCCATATCCTTCCAGCTACTCTTCTCCCACGCCCCACCTCGAACCAGCCTTCGTGCTGCTTGTCTAGATCATCTCAACACCTCTTTCTAGACCGGGCTCGGCGGCGCCCGTCATGCTGAGACACCCATCGTGTTGACCCTTTGGCCAGCGGTCGTTATGCTTAGCATAATCAGCCTATAAAATGCCCACTGCTGGGACACAGGGCCTCCTCTTTATGAGAGGGAATCGGCTATAATCCACCACGCGGGCCCAGTGCGGGGGTAAATGTCATATATCTTCGAATTTTTGGTTCTAGGACATGCCGATTTGAGAGCAGTGGTGATGAAATAAATTACACAAAGTAATGCGCCAGCCTGGGTTCGAACCCACGACTTGCTGTTCGTTCTAATACTCTGCAGGAAATTGTATTGTACTGTATTATCATACTTATTACTTTGTATCTCATTTTAAGCGGACTGTATGTTCTTATGAGAACTAAATTTCTTTAAACCGAAATCGGGGCCGCTACCACTGGGTCACCGCTGCTCTCAGCGCTACGTTATGCTTTCAATAAAATAAAATAAAATTATTTTTAATAAAATTAATGTAGGCATTCACTACAGGAACTGGTTGCGACTACCAAAAGCGCCAATTAAACTACATAGTAGCTCAGTTCTGCGCCGACACAATCTAAATTGTGTCTTGTGTCTAATTGTATCGCCATCGACACTCTAAGAAGAATGTGGGAATCAACTACTGAACAACTGCTTCGTTGGTCTAGTAGTTGCAAACGCGACTGCTGAGCATGAGGTCTTGGGTTCGATTCCCGGGTCGAGCAAAATGTTATTGGGTTTTATCATCCGGAATGTCTCGGTAGCAGACATGGAGTCTGGGTCGGTCCCGGTTACTGACAATAAGCTCACCCCCAATTAAATGGGACTTAAACATAACTGGCGAAATGTGGGTGTAGTATTATGTACCTACATCTCTGCCTATCCTTTCGTAGATTACAGGCCTGATGTTATATTATGCCCTCACGATGTTTCCCTTCACAGTTTTAAAAGATAAGGTGATGATATAAGTTACGCAAAGTGTCTGTCTGAGATTCAACCCACAATCTACGACTTTAATCCAATCCAACGCATGAATATTGTACATATTATAATTAAATCTACTTCAACTACCCCAATCTGTCCACTACATGAGTTTATGTCGGCGTCATTCAAGATTCTTTACGCACCATTTGGAGGGTAGTCTAAACTTAATCTTGTGTAGTGGCTCACAAGGTTTATTAACCCCCAGTAAGGGCATAATATAATATAATATTTACGTGTGTATAATAACATTTGATATGATAAAAGGTGTCCTGTTAGGTAGGGTGACTATACAATAAGTAGGAGACTTCCATTCCGTAACTTGTAAGAAATTAG
The DNA here is from genome assembly GCA_950022335.1 of Eurois occulta. NCBI lineage: Eukaryota > Metazoa > Arthropoda > Insecta > Lepidoptera > Noctuidae > Eurois > Eurois occulta. Next base: position 3,093,185 of record OX465491.1, on the reverse strand, counting down.
AACCCGGATCAGAGGCCCTAGCACGAACGCGCGTGTGTAACGTATTTCGAACGATTTATAACACCTGTAAGTAACTATGTATGTAAACAAATCTTAGAAATTAAATTTGAACCATTTCCCGGTTTCCGATTGAGCTGAAATTTTGCATACATGTTTAGTTTGGATGACAATGCATGATTAACTAAGTAAAGTCATTCTAAATCCAATATGGCGGACTACCAAAGATGGTGAACTAATTAACTTTTATGCATGGCCATGATATGGGTATCAAATGAAAGGGTATAGTCAGAAGAATACACGACAATCTAAAACGTGTTTTTAACTATGTTATAAGTATTTTTAATGAAAAATACAACTATTCGAAAGAGTTTGGTTTATATTATTTTGTACGCACATAATTAGTATCACCTACAGCATTATAGCATAATCATAATTAGCATTACATTAGCGTAATTTCCCACAGCTGGGACGCAGGCCCCTCTATGACTATTACTGGGTTGACAAATGTAACTTGTCTTCTCTTCTCCTCTGTGTCGCCCTTTTTTTATAAATATTTAGTAGGTCTATTGTATTACCCAGTATTAACTGGGTTGTGGAGGTCAGGTAGGCAGTCGCTCCATACTCCATATAAATGCTGATATTTAGCTGCATTCGGTTAGACTGGAAGCCGACCCCAACATAGCTGGGAAAAGGCAGGCAGATGTTGATTTAATAGGATGTTTCTTTAAGGTTGTCTATGGTATTTAGCGGATTCTTTAACGAAATAAATACACTTATATTCGATTTTTTGGTTCTAGAGATATGACCGATTGCTGGTGGGCGCATAGATGTGAACAAAGGCTTAAAACTTTTAAAGGTAAGTTAATTCTAGACGTGCACGTGTTTACTATATTTCAGGTATTTTTCGTATTTGTCGTTTTTTTTTAAATCGTTCGAATTTACGTTAAGTTTACTCCGCTCGGTCGTGCTAGGCCCAGAGTGAAGGTTGTTGAGGTCAATGGCAGCCATTATGTGTAACTAGAATAAAAATAACGATCTTCATTTCAAAGTATTTCGTAAAGTTCCAGAAGATAGATTAGATGATTAGACGTACACCATTGTGAAGGTACATACCCATGGTGTGGAACTGTGGAAACGTCGAGAGGAACGCAAAAATGGTTAACATAAGTAAATTCATCTGCCTAGCCTTTTCCCAACTCAGTTTAAGGTGACTTCTAGTCTAACCGGATGCAGCTGAATACCAGTATTTTACATGGAGCGAATGCAGTTAATACTGGATAATACGATACCCCTTGGGAAGACTTGTTTTCAGACTTTCAGGCCACAGACTATCTGTAACGATAACGTTATTTCCGAGGCACGGAGGAAACTCGATGGGTAATGGATGGTCTCCCATCCACGGACCGACCTAGGCAAGCGCGGCTTAACCTTGAAGATCAGGTTATTATTTAGCCAAGCGTTCTTCCATATTCATGTTAAAGTTAAAAATTATAATTAGTTACTGTAATGTTATTGCATCCATTACAGTAGGTACCTAATTATAACTTTTAATAAAACTTTTTTAGTGGAGGTTAGAATGTTTTTTATTATAATTTTCATCATACTATGGCTAATGAGATTGTGACTATTTATTTATTTATGTACACACAAAATACCATTAAATTAACATAGGCACAAAGGCACTGCTTATTTCGTAAGAAATTTCTTCCCGCAGACCTGCAAGAGGAAAGATGGATTAGAATTTGAGACCTTTGGAATCTCCAATTAATGAGATTAACGGTAAAATAATTTTGTGTCTATCTTCCATCCATCCATACGCAAACCGGTTACAAGTAGAATTAGGAGCTAAGATACTGACTCCATTCAGTGGCAGCAAACACGCAATGTACCTATTGAAGATATAGCTAGCTCACTCGACAATACAACTGTAAGCGCAGATATCGCCGAATACTACTGAATTCAAGATGGCGACATAGTGAGGTAATATCGCTGGATGCAACTGAATCCAACATGGTGGCGAGATGGGTGATATCGCTCGATGCAGGCGGGATGTTACATCCAAGGCGTTGTTGGAACAAAATATGTCTATTGTGCTTAAATTATTACAGGGTGAGCCCTAACTTATTGACCACGTTCTACACGCTCAAACGACACGCGTCATGAAATGGCGGCTGATGTTTAGAACATGCTAAAAGTCACCGAGTCGCCTTACGAAGCGATGCTGTTACTTACGCGAAAGAAACGAGACACATGCGCGCGTTTCACTTGACGCAAGTCGCGCTGCCACTGCCAGTCGTATCGCCTGAGGTCGGTGACGAGGCCTTATGGTGGGTAGCTAGTGAGTTATATGGGTGACGTGGTAACGTGACGTGGTGACGCTTTAGTCTAACAGTAGGTTACAAATATCTACGCAGCCACTTTGGTTAACTGAATTCTAAGACTCCAATTAATTTACAATGAACGTCACTTTAGTTTTGCCATCAAATAATCTTGCTAAGTATTTACTACTTACCAACTTTGTTCTCTTACTTTTTATTCAATTTTCTGCCAAAGCGTATTCGGCATTATTGTGTAGTTTTGAACTTCTTCCACAGGTCATTGTCATAAACAGTAAGAACACTAATGAAATTCCAGAAGTTCTTAACTACTTAGTAAAGTTAGACAGTCGCTAACGGAACGTGGATCATCCAATCTGAACCAGAAAAATATCTCTTAATTAGATTTAAACTTCAATTTGCCACAAAGACCATCATTTAACTTGTCTAATTACTTGCTAATTAATTTATAAAAACTCATTTATTTTCCGTTTTAGAAAAAGTCAAAGCTAATAACATAAGAAAGACAAATAAATTAGTTTCTGGCAAGGTTTTTTATATTCATTATTACTTTGTAAAGAGATCTTTCTAAGGTCTAGTCTGAAGCTAGCAAAGAAACACGATACAATGTCTGACCAATAATACGCCAATCTTCGGCTGTTTTTTTGCCCGATTTTGCTAACGTCAAACATAACAACGTATGAATTCATCAGATCCGTAAGCAACAACTCCTGTTCGACTATTCGTTTTTCAGTAGGCAGCTCGTAAGGCTGGAAATCTGTACGGGCTGGAAGGGACACCGACGTACAAACGGTTTCCACGTATTCAGTACATCCTTCTGAACCCACATCAACATTTTTCATCGGTACTTAATTTTAAAAAATGTCAGCTGTTCCATACATTTTGACCGTGAAGGTATAGTATAGTGTTTTTTTATAAATAGCCTATGCAAAATTTCTATGTGGGGAGGGTTCGGAATGATGTACTGAATACGTGTTAACCCTTTATGCTTCGGGGTCCCTTCCACTATGTATTATTGCTGAAAGTAGTCTATGATTTTTAAGGTAAGTTTAGTGTCTGTCAACTGCTGGAAATGTGTTGCTAGACAAACCCAAGCATTAAGCATTCGTAAATTGGTGTCGTAACTGTGGTCTGGCTTAATTGTTGCAGAAATGTTTTTATTTTACGCTATGCAGGTGCGCGTAATGTCATTGGCTATGGACAATTAGATCGTAAAATACATTATATATCCTTTAAATTACTGTAGTCACTGATGATGCGCGATTATAACAAAAAAATTGCCTTATCTCTCAGCCAAAACCTTGGTTACCCTATTGTCCGAAATAAACCGCGCCTAATAACGCTTATGCGGTAATAAACCGAGGTGCTTGTTGTCTTAGGACACCGCTTCCATCTTGAGATGTTCACCACGTGTATACCTCCGTGTCACAGGTAGGGTACAAGACATAACGGTGAAATTGAGTTATGACTGTACCCATTATGTTGTACTGGACCCTATTTTTGGCCTCGTTTGATTACGACCCCAGGCTAAAAATAGAGTTAGCATCGTGTGAGAAATGGTACGTCGTTGTGTAGTGTTCTTATATTTTACCAACACCAACCGGTAATGCTAACTGGGTAACTTTAATTAAGGACCTAGGCTCGATTCCCAGAGCGGGCAAAGTGTTATTGGGTGTTTCCATCAGGAATTTCTCAGTAGCAGCCACAGAATATTTATTTGTACCCGGCTGATGGCAATAGGCTCGTCCCCCTATTACATGGGACTTAAATACAACTGGCGAAATGTGTGTGTGTGTGTGTGTGTAGGTGTACTATTAGGTACACCTCTAGTCTGCCTAACCCCTGATAACAGGCGTGATGTTTTGTTGTGTATATTATGTATGGCTTTTAGAGTAGAATAGGCGTTTCTTTTTGTTTCCTTAAACTATAATCTGGATGTGGGTGAAACGATGAGTTATTCCTGGCTCTAGAGGGTTATTAACTTATCAAGGCGAACGTGCATAAGGTGCTTTGGAATTAAAAGTAAACAAGTATGTAACACAATCCATCTACATCTATAACAAACTAAACCTTAAGTGTGAAATATATCCCCTGCTGTTAAACGAATGTAAAAAACAGTCGGTGATTGGTTGAGATCTCTAATATACGAAGAAACAGAAAACCTTCTGATCAGGGTAAGCTACATGCTGGATGGCACACATATACACACTCACATACTTTCACACACACACATGCACACACAAACACACACGCACGCACATACAAATACGTGCACTCCTCGACATCGAGAGCTGCATAATTCATTTATTTTTAATTTATTTTTTTATATTTTTGTTTTATTTTTTCCTGTTTAGTAGCTTTATCATACTAAAATATCTTTGTAAGATACCACTTAAGGGAAGAGTGAGACAGCCCCGACACAAGTACTATTTGTAACTTACTGGGGCTGTCTCAGTTTATGTATGCCACAATGTTTTGAGATAAAATAAATATTTTTGTATGTGAAACTATTCTCAGCATCATCAACCTAGCCTTTTCCCAACTACGTTGATGTCGGCTTCCAGTCTAACCGGATGCTACTGAATATCAGAATTTGACATGGAGCGACTGCGTATCTGACCTCCAAAACCCAGTTAGTACTGGGTATTCGATACCCCTTGCTAAGACTGGTTGTCAGACTTTCGGGCCACTGAGCACCTGTAGCGGCTGTCAAAGATCTACAAATGACAGCAGGGACAGGGACCAACGGCTTAACGCGCTTTCCGAGGTACGGAGGGAACTCTATATGGGTGGTCCCCATCCACGGACCAACCTAGGCAAGCGCGGCTTAACCTAAAAATCGACACGAGCGGCTGTTATTCTTCAGCCACGCTCCTGATATAAAACTATTGTAATGTTACCTAAAAGCTAGCTAATAGAAATAAACACTGGTATTTCATGAATTTTCATTACGTGTTAATATTATGCTCGTTAACTTTAAAAATGTGTTTGTTTACCAGAACATAACATTCTTGCGGTTATTTTTTCCTATCTCTAAGTAGGCACTCTTTTAAGAATGGCAACACATTGGTATCACAGTAACCTAAAATGATAATTAGAAAATACCCATTGTTAATCAGAACAACAATAGGTACTGTAGAATAAAGACGTTCAGGCTATATATATAATCTACCTTAAATAAAAAAGTTTTCAGTGACTTTAGCTATATTTTTTAATAATTGACCACACTTTTACAAGAATACAATTCAATTGTCACTTTCGTGCAAAGACAATTTTTTTTTTCTAAATTGCTTATTCTAAATTCAAAATCCTTTGAGAATCTGAATGCGGCTATAAGGAACCTGCCAGTTTAAGATTGGCTGTAAATTATAAAACCTTGCAAGACCCCCCTCTAACACACTTTCAAGATTGACAAACACATTGGTAAAAATAAATGGAAAATACCACCATACCAGTATATGATAGGTACAAACATTGTTTTTGTAGAATAGGTCGATGATTTTAATCTAACCTACGTACGTCGTAGATTGAGGAGCACGAGGCTAAATAATAACAACCGCTCGGGTCCATCTTCAGGTTACGCCGCTTTTGCCTAGGTTAGTCCGTGGTTGGGTGACCACTTGCTACATACCGAGTTCCCTCCGTGCCTCGGAAATCATGTTAAACCGTTGGTCGCGGCTTTCAATTGTAGATATTTGACCGTCGTTGAGTAGTCAGTGGCCCGAAATTCGGACAACCAGTCTTACCAAGGGGTATCGTATTACCCAGTGCTTACTGTGTTGTGGAGGTCAGATAGGCAGTCGCTCCATGTAAAATACTGGTATTCAGCTGCTTCCGGTTAGACAGGAAGCCGACCACAACATAGTTGGGAAAAGGCTAGGCAGATGAAACATGTATGTAACATAGATTATGTCTTAGAGCTTCTTATTCCCATTTTTACTAACTCTGTGTGGCATTTATAGGACTGCCTAAACAAAAAGTTAATCTTTACAGGTGATGATGACGAGTACCTACAGTATAAACAGCTGGGTTTAAGGAATCTTAACCATCACAAACATCTTAAGCATGAGCGCTGCTTACCTCGTCGTGACGCAGCGCGAAGACACGCCACCGAACTATCGCGCGACGGTTTCTCAAGAACGCCAATTGTCGCATCGTCGCCGGATGACCGCTAAACGCTGACTTCCTTCGATCCTTGGAGGTGGAAGCCATAAGCGGGTAGCGGGGTTGGCGAAAAACGGTGTTAACTCAAACTCAAAGCGTTTATGTCAAACAGACCAGTTACAGGCACTTTTGAAATGTCAAAATATCATTAAAAAAAATGATGCAGCTTTGGCATTCTACGCCGATAAGCGGCACCGAAAGAAAAAATAACTGTGTTATTTATACATTTAATATTGACCCATAATGCATTTTTAAAAGATTTCCGAAGATATTATTGATAAAGCACTATTGGTACTTGGTAGGACGCCGATACTCACAGGGTATGGTAAGTAGCAACTAGATGAGTGGCCGAGAACTGAATAGAATGACTTGCGATTGGATGCCTTTAACAGCAATGGACTACTGTAGGTTCTGATGATGATAATGATGAATTAAGAACTGTGCGTGCACGTGTGTAATGCACATAAATTAGTGATTCATACCTTTGTCATAAATAAAAACTGTCACTTCGTCGGTATTTTCTATATTAATAACCCTGAAGGATATGAGTCAAAAGTATGTGTGTGTAATGAGTAACGTGTACGTTACTCATTGCACACATCTATGTACTCCATCTTTTCGTATATAGCAGCTTGTATTGAAAGTCATATTTTACTACAGATTTGTGAAACCCACCTTTTCAAATGATTCAACTATTTTCCTTCACTAACTGACCATAACTAACAGACATGATATTAATGTGACTACTGAGATAATACAGCTTCCTTCTCATAATTTAACAAAACTTATTTGTTTTGATTCAAATTCATTTATTAGTGTTATTTTTGGTGCATTTTACATGATATCTTAATAATAAATAGTTAGTTCCTAAAAAATCTACCTTAGAGGTGTACACTCTTTCACATAATTAGTAATATAAAATATAATATATATAAAATAAAAAATATTATTAAAATATTACATTATAAAAAAGAATATAATAATGAAATCAACAAAATAATTACAACAAAACACAAATACAAGCAAAACATAGCAATTGAGTATACATATAAACAATGAATGGAAATTAAGATATTATTACAATTTCAAAATTAATGATGCTTTCTCTTCTAATCAAAGAGAGTTGGGTGAATCGAATAAGGTTAGGGGTGCAAAATTGATTCAATTCCTCAGCATCATTCCATTCCCGTATCCCTATTCATTTGTGGTCGGCGCAGCATATCTTCTTCTTCCATACTTCTCTATTACTCGTCATCTCATCAGACACCTCCTTTCTTGCCATATCATCCTTTACACAGTCCATCGATTGTTTCTTTAGTCTTTCTCTACTCTTATACCCATCTACATTCATACTCAAAACTGTCTGGTTCGATTCCTCATCGATCCCGCTATATCTCTTACCTTGGACCAGCCAGCTCTGCCGACCGCGTGTCCACCCACGTGTAATAGCTCATGCTCCGTCGAAATTCCTTTTATCTCACTTTTACCCGCAGACCCGCACTGATCTCATCTAGATTGCACTTCCTTTATAATTGGACGAACTGTTAACGTAACACGCAAGTCCTCGGGGAATTAAATTAATAAACAAGAGCTTAAGAAGGAAATTGTTTATTTCAATGTCGTTTGCCGCACCTTCTAGATACAGCATGTGCAAAATTTTAAAACCTACTGGACCCGAATGTATGGGGCAGCTGATTGATAATAATTTTTCAATGAATTACGGAATGTCCTATAAAAAAGTGGTTCAGTTTCAGAATCTAGCTCACACCCTTGAGTATGATTATACCTTTTCTGTTACATGCTGTAATGCATGCTGTATACATATTGTGTGAGTGACATCATATATCAACTGTTTCCATGAATTCAGTCAGCACCATGATTCTATTGTATGAAGCAGCTGATGTTTTTAGTAGCCGACGAACAATTTCTATGCTGGCGGATCTAGGAGCATGTACCTACTGAATACAGGGTAACAGTTTCCCCGACAATATCCCAAAAACCCTAAATTTTCTGTGGTGCCAATTGAAAAAGACATTTTTAACTGGATAGTCCTGCATTATTGGGTACTACGCTTATATATTTGTTATGTCTTGCCCTTCTGTACATTGTAAGTTATAAATGTATTGTTATTATCTAGGATGGCCATCCAAAAAAGTGTAACCTTCAATTTTCATGAAACTTTCCTACGTTTATGTAGAAAACCTTTTTTTCTCACGTTCTGGGTTGTTAACTAAAGATACCGATTCAAATCGAATACGTGACATACAAGGATTGAATATTCTTTGGAAATATTAGAAAGTAAAATATTTAGGTACTAGCCTTAGGTAGTGTTGCTTCCTTCGAAAAACATATTAATGTTGTAATGTGTATGTACTAAAAATGTTCACTAATAGACTTAAAAAAAAAATTAAAAAAATTGTTTATGCTCGCCATAAAGGCCACTGCACATTTGATTGGATAAATATGTTTTTAATGGAAATATAATAAATAATAAAAATATATATTAGATACTCGTAAGTACTAAGATTATATTATGTGTAACGAATGCAACTAAAAACATATTTCAAAATTAACGACCACGAAAACAACCAATAATTTCGAATATTTATTTGCAATCAGCAGTACATACTTAGATAACTCGTTAACAGCCATTCAAACTCAACTTTGTTTACTAAGACTCGCACACATGCACACACACACATGCGTACGTGTGCGCAAGTTTTCCTGAAACATGCGCGGCTGCGCGCGCTCTTCCGGTCATGCGCAAAGAATATACAATTAGGGGGAAAATGAACGAGTTTATTTACTCGTTAAGAATTTCAGATGAATATGATTTTAGGTACATACATGTGGGGATGACAGTGTTGAGTAAGTGAGACCGAGAATGTGTGAGAGAGAAAGAGTAATACTTCAGTAATGTGACAGGGGATAGATTTTGTCGTTAAGACGTAAAAGACGTAAAGATTATTTAAAGAATTCATAAAATAAAATAGTTAAAGGTTATTTAAAGTGTGTTGTGTAATCGATGTCTTCGTAAATATAGTTATCAGAAGAGATGGGAATGACGGGGAAGTGTTTAAACAGTTTCAAAATCTTATAATCATCTTTTCCTGGCGCAAACCGTCTTTAGGAATACCCTTCAGTTGGTTTTTATATGATCTTAACGTTCACAGATACCTAAAAGTAAGTTGTTTTACCGTAACATAATCATTTATATGAAAGTTACGTATTGTTATACCTCTGCCTAACCTTCGGAGAGAATACGTGAAAATAATAATGTTGTTTAAGTTGGTTATGATGCTAGGTTCTAATAACTAGGTAATACTTTCAAGTAGCGTTACTATAACTTTAATAAAAAGGAAATTTTGTCACCAAATCAATTCGTAACAAAAACAATTAAAATAATGCTATACTTAGTTATCATTTAAATAAAACAATGTTATCGTCCGATGCTTGAAGACAGTTGGAGTGAACGAATGAGTCATGTGTCCCCACTCCTGGCCGCTTGCTCTTTGACCGGCGCCCGCGCATATTATAAAGCAACAAAGGTCGACAACGAACCGCTCATCCGTACAGTCCGGTCAGTTAGCGTCGATCGTGCGAGTCGAACACACGTTAGCGCGCGATTTTAAACAAATAAGAAAATAAACCAAAAATGTTGTTTTTCATAACAGTTTCAGTGCTCGTCGTCAGTGCGAACGCGAAGTTCTACACGGATTGCGGTAATTATTTACTTCTTTTATTATCTTTTCTTTTTGAATGTTTTGGGTAAGGTACTCTGTTATCTGATACAGGCATTTATTATGTTTTATTAGTAAATTGCGTACATTGTGTGCGACTGATTTAAGACGATTGAGTGCAAAATGTGTTAAATTGTAATGTGGAGGTGTGCGCTTCGTTGCAATTGCAATCATTGGCCGAAACCTGAAACCTGTGTTTTACTCACCCGTACATAAAGTGGCTTTTAACTTCTTACTTACAAGTACCCCAGGACCTATTTGTTGTCAGGCTAATTTTGTTGCCTCATGCCTTAGTGCGGGTGATAGTAATTATGACAACATTGTTAAATACAAATAATTTACAAATAGTAATCTGTAACGCTAATTCTTCTCCAAAGGCCCAACCGTGATCTTAGCTTCAGAAGATTTAGAATTTGTTTGAGTCGTGTTTTGTTCTGGGCACTTTGAGCTATCTGTGACTAGAGCACAAGAAAAAAAAAGGTTTCTGTTTGAAGTTGGCTTACGTACCTACCTTTATAAAAAAATAATGAAAACTTGTCAATTAATAAGTATATGATGATGATGACGTACAAACGCCAGCAGGTCAACCTACCCGAAACTGTCAGATTTTCCCAACCAACCTTGAACACCTAATACTTTAGAAATAAAGTTGAAAATCTATTAAAGAAATTTGACTGATTATAGTAGCTTGGCGGCTGTACAACCAAAAACATTCAAAGAACAAAAATTAATGCAACGTCTCGTCATCTTTCTGCCCTTGTCTCATTTTACTAGATCGGGTCAGACACATACTTTTTCTTCCGTCATACTCCCTTTACTTGCAATATCATTCCTCACACAATCCATCCGTAATTTTTCATTTGCCTCTCTCTCTCTCCAGTTATCAACATACGTTCACCACCCTTCTAGTCTCGTGCATTTAATCCCTCCTCATCACATTTACCAGGTGGACTACCATGATATCTTAAAGCAGTAGTAATTCTAGTGTGGTAAGCGATGGCGCTAGACGACCTGTATAGCTCTCTCATTCCCACACTGGAATTACTCCTGCTTTAAGACGTCATAGTAACCCCCCTGGTACCTTTAAGGTAAGGTCTATTAAAGAAAATCCTGCCGAGAAAAACACGACATCCAATTAACTCTTATAAGCGTTGAGCACTAGCCTAGCCACCTCCCTACAAAGATAAATATTATGCTAGATAAATGTTATTGACTTCTCACATATTTTTTTTTAATATTAAATGGGCTTACTCTTGACCTCAATCTAGTCCTGAGGACAGAGATGAGGTCGACGATGGAACGAGCTTACCCAGAAGAAGCCTATTAACTCGCGACTCACATAAGATTCCAAGACGAGCTTAAGACACTACTAATAGTCGGCTTGCTTGTGTTTACCCAATGCCCGTCAATCGACTCAATTAAAAGCTGGGTTTTGCCCTAGGCTTCACCCGTGTGGAGGTCTGAAATTATCCCACGGGATCGTATCGCCGGTATACAAAGTATATACTTGTCCCAAATCAGCCAACAGTCTACTCAACTCAGCCTCTCCCTCTTCCTGTAATCCATCCAAAGGTTGTCTTGAAAAGACCGCCCATTGTGCCACCTTGTGTGAAATTAATTCATTTTATGAAAATGTAATTTACATGATGTCCATAAATAATATATTCTATTTCAGTCCACTGTTGGACTTACTCTTTTCTCATGTCCCGCCACAACAACTTAGTCTACTATATGCCTTTCAATAAAATATATTTAGGTGCGAAAAGACCGACGTTGCGTTTTCGGCATTTATAATATTAATATGGTGGTGCCACCATGTTTGTTATTACAGCAAACTTTTTCGTAGTCTTCCATCATTGATTTACGGTATCCATTTGGTAATAGCGCTCAGATATCGTGAGCATACGGTCTATTTGAAGCAGTCTTTCTTCAAAGACAATTTCAGACACTAATCTGCACGGTCATCCTGTGACTTGATCAAGTTTATGTATACCTGAAAAGAGACTGTGTCCTCTGAGTTTGTTTCGGTTATTTTTTCCCAAAGTATTCGGATAAGAAACATCAACCTTACCTTATTTTATAAATAATTTAAATTGACTTGACTTTTCAAAAATGTTTTGAAACCAAAAAGCAGGATTAAATATTTATCATTTATCAGCTTCCACCCGCGGATTCGCCCGCGATATATTAAATCTTTACTCAATATCATTGTAAATTATAGCCCATGTGTTTATTCTAATCTTTAAGCTACATGACTGTAAAGTTTTATCAAAATCCGTTCAGTTGTTTTTGCCTGAAAGAGTAACAATTATAGGCCATCCTCATAAACTATCGAGTTTATAATATTATCAAGAAGTAAGACAGTTGGGATAACAAAGTCACATTTACACGGTACTGGTGGGTAATGTTTGGACGTAACTGAAGAAAAATATCAGCACAGGAACGTAACGGTTACAATGCTTACGTAACTAGTTTTATGTTTATTACAATATTTATACGATCTTTATATAATGTTACGTTTTATGTAGGGCGTCGTTGCTAACTCATAACAGCCGCACGGGTCGCTACGTTTTCCGCGGTCGGTGCGTGGATGGGTGACCATTCGTTATATACAGAGACACCTCCATGCCTTGGAAAACACCTCGAGCCGTTGGCCCCGGCTGTCATTCGTAGATCTTTGACAGTACTACTACTAACTGGTGGTAGGCCCGAATTTCTGAGTCCGAGAATCAGTCTCACTATGAGGTAGATACTTATTAATGTTACCTTGTAACTGGGTGGTGCGGTGGATCAGAAAGGCAGTCGCTCCATGTAAAATAATGGTATTCAGCTGCATTTGTTTAAACTGGAAGCCGATCCCAACATACAAACTTATAATATGGTTGTGATCCTACAATAGCACTATGTGATGATCAGTCATAAATAATAACAAGACGACGTACTAATAATATACATCTATGTAATAGCTGTAGTAACAACACGGACAATATACTGCACTAAACATTTAATGTGACAATGATTACATGGCATTCGCGACATTTATATCCTGCATTCTCACCATTACAAGATAAATTCTAGACTCCTTGTTATATTTCCTACCAGGAAAGTCTATACATCAGTTTGTGAACGCTTTTTGGGTTCCCATCTAACACTAAATCGGATCCTTTATCAAATCAAATCATTTATTTGCCATTTTTTGCTTTGTTTTTTTTTTGCTTTTTATCTTCTTCCTCTTCCTTGTTTGTCGATGGCTTCAAATAATACCCGACCAGTATATAGCCACCTGCACAGCTCTTAAGTTGGTTGGTTGGTTGGACTTGGAAACTTTATAAGATCACTTTCTTGTCCGTTTAACAAATAAATTTTTAACTTACTCACTTGCTTGACTAGTTCGTTATGCCGTGTTTTTCAGTCATATTTGTGTACTGGCTTTCAGATAAAGCCCGCTTCTAGGTATCAAAACCATGGAATGTTAAATTATTAATTAGGTCGGTTAAGTTGGTGTCGGCCAGTAATAATGTCAAAACCAAATAAAAAATCTCCAAAGGATTTATACCAGATAAATCTAAATTATTATTAGCCACAAAGGAGATGGTGGGACGCACTGGACAGGTTCCGTCAGAACTGGAAGGAGGACGAGCGGGTTCACGAGAAATGAAAAGAGCTCCCTAGGAAAGGCTAGGAAAAGGCTAGGCTAGGTTTGAAAAAACACGTATTTTTTTGCAAAATGTTAGATATCGCCTGAACATTCTATTTAGATAAATTACTATCACGTGGTAGATAAGAAAATCATTTCAAGTGGCCTATATAAATGAACTGTTACTTTGTCACACATATTTTATGTTTGTTTAATCATTAATAGAGGCAATATCAGCTGTTGTTTTATCAGAAACATAACACTAGGGTCAATGTGCTGTTGGACAACAAAGAAGAACCATGTCATTTTCACTTTTAATTAATGATAATAATAGCGGACTGAACTATCCTACAACACAGCAAAAACCTCTTCTCGTTTGTAGAAGATCTTCACTTGTTATTTGTTGTCCAAAATATCATGTTCCTACCACTGTCTTATGTGGATTCAGAGTAGCATATTGCCTTCAAAGTAATAAAGAAAGAAAAGGAACTCTGTCACCAAGAAATATGAGACTATAAAGGTTTGCTCTAGAGAAAAGTTGTACCTAACTCATCACCTGCCTAGCCTTTTCCCAACTGTGTTGGGGTCAGCTTCCAGTCTTACCGAATAAGACTGGTTGTCTAACTTCCGGGCTACCAACTACCTGTAACGACTGTCAAAGATCTAGAAATGACAGCCGGGACCAACGGCTTAACGTTCTTTCTGATCCACTGAGGAAACTCTATATGTAATAGGCGGTCACCCATTCACAGACCAACCTAGGCAAGGGCAGCTGAACCTAAAGATCCACCCGAACGGCTGTGGTCAGTGGGTAGCCTTAGGGCTTTATTAGAAATGGCACCTATTATTAGGGCCAATCTAACTTCTTTAAGGGCGTCGCACAGTAATCAATCATTCTTGTCATAATCATCATATTCAGTGTGTCATTGTCCACGACTAAACCCGACTCTTCTAATTGACAGTTTAATAAAGGTCTTCAAAAACCAAGTTGAAAGAATAGTTAGGTAAAAAACGTTTGAGATTTTTTCCTGAAAGAAAAACGAAAATGTATTTGGAAAAAGTATATCTACTTACCTAGACTTATTGCCTACTTAAATATCATTATAAAGTAAGCATTCCTCTTTAAAAGTGATTATAGAAGAGAACGATAAGTGAGTTCAACAAAAATCAACATAGGTAAAGCCCACCAATTGAATTCAGTAGCATTAGTAGTCCATTCACCCGGCCTACACTGCAAACGATAAAAGAATTCAGTGCGAAATATCTATTAGCAGTGCTTGAATAAAAACTATACAGCAATATCGTGATATAACAGCCACATTGTAGATAGATTCCTACGTCTCAACGCCCATTCATTTCTGCAAACAGGGTGATACCAATCTATCCTTACTTAGTCGTAGTACAGTCAATGCCCAGCATAACCTGACCCCACTTTATTTCTTTGTAAGAGGGCATCAAGAAATGCAAGCCACTGACTTTACTGCTCGGATCACTACACTGCTGATCCAAACTGCGCAAAACAATGCATCGCAGTGTGTTTGTTTAATGAAAATGAGGTTTTTAATTAACAACTTTTTCGATGAACCCATGCAGAATAAGCAGATTAAGGTTACCTACTACTTACTTCATATATTTTTTCTGCGTCATTTCCGTGTAAAAGTTATCAAAACTTATCAATGAATTTATAAAAAGGCCAATTTCAAAGTAGGTCAAATTATTCCCTCAGATGTGGGCTGGTGTAATAGCATTTTGTCCAGATTGCTGTAAAGGCTCGCTCAAATGGGCGTTAAAAAAAGAATGCCTAAAGTAATTCTAATGTGTATTGTATTTTGGAAAATGTGTGTTGGATTTTGTAATTTTTATTACAGGGGCGACAAAGAAACAGTCTACGTCAAATTCTTGTACGTTTTTGGCTAAACTTAAACCCTAATTTGTGATGCCAAAACATTTACCACTAAGTAGGCAACGCGTCGTACAGTTTATTCATTTTTGCAATTTCCAAATCACGCCTAAATAATGATCATGGTAAAAAAATAATAACTAAATTACCAACAGGGCCATTAGTTTTTTTGGCACAAACAATAATACATACGTATAATAATAGTTCTTATCATAATGTTTATTTAATAGTAGCAGTGAGTTTAAACGGCTATAGTATGATCATGCAAAACGATACGATCATGGTGATATAGTACCTACTTCGTGACTAATCAGTAATCAGTGTATCATCGTATCAAGCTGAGTAGCCTTGTTTATATAAAATATAGGTGTACTATGTAGTGAAACTTGCATTCATTCATCATAATCAATTATTGCTTATCTTATTAGTGTATGTTTCCTATTTACACTTTTAGAATTGAAACGATGAAATACATACTATAAAAGGGCATGAAATAAGTCCTCCTCAACGCAGTCGACTGGTAATGTGCCTAAGAGACTGGCGGCGATGCCAAGTTGTATCGTAACACTGAGCCTTAAGGCCAGACCTTGGGTCTCGGGAAGCGTTAACTAGCGTTACTATTAATGAATTAGTATACAGGGTGGGTAAAAAATCGTGGATCAAACGAAAAGGGGCGATATTTGGGTAATTTGCAGTAAAAAATATCTTTGTGGCAGAGCCCTAACTTGATCTCATTAAAAGTTGTGATTATTTTAGTGTTTTTAATAATTAGGAAATTAGAGTAAAATGGGTACCTATTTTAAAACCACTACAAAAGTGCTTTTATGACAGAGCGAGGGTACCATGATTAATGAGTATTGGCACTTTTTTCAGTATCTTTTAAGTCTCACGAAAATTATTTGTTACTTTAGAGCACTACTGTAAAAAAATGTACTATCCAAAAAATACCCTGATAACCCCAACTATCGCTCTGTTTCGTTTGATCCACCCAACCTGTTTATCTTTTAAGAAATTTTTCGTCCTGATTAGGGTATAAATTGATTGGCTAGCTAGTTCCATCCATTTGCAACCACAACTTACCATAGGTACATGGGACATGGAATTAGGTTCCTACCTATCTATCTAATAAGACAGGTTGTTAAATACGTGGCGGCGATGTATATATCCTGCGCCCCTTGTGTGTTAACAACGCAAAAAGGTGAAGGAATTAGAAACCATATCGGGAGAGTGTCTGCAGGAGCATTCGGGTTGCAGGTTGTGGTGAGGGCCATAGCTAATGGGCTATACCTTAGACCCTGGGGCAGACAGCCCCAGGGGCAATTTGGGCAACCGATCAACATAGTCCTTCACAGTTGGGCGCTTGATTTCGGCGTATCCAAATTAATTTACCGTCATTGGTTGTTCTGCTGATAACCTCGTGTACCTACACAGGACGCAGTTCGCGACGCCACACAATGGCTTTGTCCAACTAATGTCCTCGGGACATTTGCGTCAGTTAGGAATGTTTTAGTTGTTAATCTAATGTGGTTTTGTTATCTGACGCTATATAGATCTTATCTACTTAAGGTTGAACGAACAGCTATTTCAAGGTTCTGGGGAAATAAATATATATAGAAAGTACACATGGGAAGCCAGAATGTAAAAAGTACATTATCAATTAATGGAGTAATGAGAGAATTTGTAACCTAAGTATTTAATTATCTCATTTATGCTACTAGCGGCTCGTCCCGGCTTTGCACGGGTGCCTAAGATACTGCCTATGTTACTCAGGGTAAATGTAGCTTTCCAATGGTGAAAGAATTTTTAAAATCGGCACAGTAGTTTTTGAGTTTATTCATTACAAACATTCATTCATTACAACACACACAAAAATACAAATTTTTCCTCTTTATAATAATTATTAGTGGTAGTATGACGTCACATTTTTTTAAATCTAAAAACTAAATATGATCTCTCACAAAAACCAACAGCACACTTCCTGACTTAATGAAAGAAAATTGTTATAATTTATAATCATCACTGAAAACCGAAAACTCTTGAATGAGAATAATTAGCACAAAACCCTAAAAATCTTGACGTGTAGCATTACTACTGGGCGTAGCTGATCTACTAGGCAGTGGGCAGAAACCCTTCAGATCCCACTTTCTTTTTTTCACATAAATTAAGTTTGCATAAATATTTTTTTAAAAGGATAAAAGACTCACAGCTCCATTCTCAAACAGTTGGTTGTCGCTATCTTTCTTAATTTTCTCAGTGGAGATGTGAAATTAATTTGGTCCCGGTTTTGCTCACAAAATCTCATTAAGTTCGTTAACTCGAATTACCTGCTTGACGTCAAGCAGGTGCTATTTCTGGAATATTTTAAGTAGCTGAATGGATTCTACTACAATCTCGTATAAATGTCATTCATAGGTAGGGTTATGATTCATTCATCAGACTTCGTACGTCGCACAAAATGTACTTAGATATTTAAGTCTGTAGGTAGATACTTTATGAAATGACGTAGAATTGAAATATCATAAATACCCTCACGGATCGGACAGGGTTTTTTTTTAACATTTTGTATACGGTGCTTATAACAAAAACACATTTTTTTAATTTCTGTCTGTTTGTTCCGACTAATCTCTGGAACGGCTGAACCTATTTCGACAGAACTTTTACTGGCATATAGCTGATGTAAGGAGTAACTTAGGCTTTTATTTAACAAAAAGACAGGGTTCAGTACAAAAACATTAAAACCCTTGAAATTGTTAACAAAATCCGATTTGAATAGGGAAGTAATATTTTATAATCATTTCATGCGGACAAAAGTCGCGGGACACAACTAGTAATATATGTATAAGCTACCATTTCGTAGACAAAACAAAAAGGGTATCTTTTAGCTTGTGGCGTTCAGTGTAATTATAGGCAGATACATATCTTACCCCTTTGTTGAAAGGCACAAGACTTAGACAAATTCTACATAAGTAAGCCCTCATCTAACATAGTGTTCAGTAGAAAAATCAATATCTGTTCATACCCTATAGACTCCTAAACTACTGAACCGAATTTGATGAAATTTTGCACAGTTGTTCTGATACGCTAGAGTGGTGTAGCAAGTAATTGCAACGCATGCCGAGCACAACTAGTTAGTAATAAGAATAACTAGTAATTTACTTGGGTACACGTGTAACTAACAATATTAATCGCATAACATGCGATACAGAACGGTCTTACATATATTATGTTATAATTAAAAATATTTATTGCACAGTGTTATAGGTTATATTTTATTTTGGAAAAAAATAGGGTTCCGTAAGATATTTGGGTTTTTCGGACACAAGGTGAAAAAAATCAACCAGAAAAGTTACTCATTTTGCGTACGCTGCCTAAACTATAAAAGATAGAACCATAAAATGTTCTAATTAATTGTAGATCTTATAAATATCTACAAAAAAGTCCGCAACACACTATACCTATCTATGTCGAGTGAGGCACAACAACCATTTTTTTATTTAAAAATCTTGAATTTTTTTTGGACTACATTTAAACGCGTTTATTTTACTCATGCTATTAATCCTTATCAAAATAAATTATTTCATCACTAAGTACAGTTTATATAGATAATATTTGGTTTTTGAATGATTAAAATTGAACGTTTGGTTTTGAAGTTATGGCGAAATTAAAATATTACGATTTTTAGATTTCGTTCTTAAAACTACACCTGCGCAAAAGTTCTTCTCGGAGCTAAAGAACAGTTCTTTTCAGGGCTAACCAACAGTTCTTTTAACAACTTTAACATACACAGAAAGACAATCTGTGCAGCCTGCGGATAATGACTGCGTCGTCGATGTTACTGTCGGTGTCTGTGAATTGACCTGGGAATCATTTTTCTGACCGTGTCTTCCCTGGGTAGGCTTTTTGCA
The DNA here is from genome assembly GCA_950022335.1 of Eurois occulta. Lineage (NCBI taxonomy): Eukaryota > Metazoa > Arthropoda > Insecta > Lepidoptera > Noctuidae > Eurois > Eurois occulta. The sequence goes on along the minus strand of OX465491.1, from coordinate 3,073,503 downwards.
GCGGTAACCGACATTCACGCGGGCGGAGCCGCGGGCGACCGCTAGTATTTTATAATCCTAGTGGGTATTACCTAGATATACCTAAATAAATTATGATTTGATTTGATTTGATTAGATATTATAGTTCCCAAAATGTTCAAGACCGTATCGTACTTAACCAGAAAATTGCTCTCCGGGATATCCCCATATTGAAAGCATCCCCACAACAATGATGAGTATTGGCATTACCTCCTAACTTAATAAATCTTTGTACGAGCTAATAGGTCACTGTAGGAAAACAGGTTTCTTCTAAATTGCCCGATCACAATTCTTGTACTTGTTTTCGTTACGTGATGACCATCTACAACTATACCCTACAATGCAGTCAATGGTCTTCTGACAAGTCCGCTTTGTGGTCCGCGTTTTCGCCAGCCAATGCAGTCACCGTAGCCGAAATCGGCTAAACGGCATCATTACTCGTTTTCACAAACACTAACAGAACGGAATGCCAAAAAATATTTCATTCTTGTATTAACCTTTATTCTGCTTATATTTGCTATCGGTAACGATGATGAGATGAGCAGTAGTTAAGCCTGGATTTTTGCAAGGCGAAAAGTGAAGTCTCTTGCGAAATGTGAAAAGATTTTAAACCATATTGCCCTGCAATTGACTGTCACATTACTAAAATGTTCTGTTCTTTTATTTCCAGGTTCAAAACAGGCGACGGTGCAGAACGTGAGCGTCAGCGGGTGTGCGGAGGACGCGAAGGAGTGCGTGCTCAAGAGGAACACTAACGCCACCTTCAGTATCGACTTCACACCTAGTGAGTACCAGCTCCTATCCTTTCTAGTGTCGAGAAAACTGTCGGAAAACCACCATTACCTGTACCTACCTACTAGAATTACTCAATAGGTACAGTAGGCCGTATGCATATAATAAGAGACCGTATTCTTATACTCTCCCTATTATAGTATCATCATCTTCATCTTCCTGCCCTTGTCCCATTCTACTTGGGGTCGGCGCAACACGTTTTCTTCTTCCACTCTCCCCTGTCAGACGTCACGGCATCATTTACTCCTTTCTCTTTCATATCAGTCCTCACGCAATCCATCCATCTTTTTTTTTGGCCTTTCTCTCCTTCTCCATCCATCAACATTCATGTCCTACTATAATATAGCTAATCAAGATTTAACAAGTTCAATTACTAACACAACAAAATAACCTACCCAAGTATATATTTTCTTGCATCTACCTACTACCTATATTATACCTACCTAAGTAGTTTTTGTTGCGCTATCATCGTTCTCTTGCCCTTGTTCCAATTCATTTGGGGTCGGCGCACCATGTCTTCGTCTTCCATACTTCTCTATTACTCGTCATCTCATCAGACACCTCTTTTCGTGCCATATCATTCTTCACACAGTCCATCCATCTTTTCTTTGGTCTTCCTCTACTCTTATAGGTACCCATCCACAGTCATACTCAAAACTTTCCTCACGACATTTTCCACATTCGCTATGTAAACAATAATAGTTTAAGTTTAACCAAAACACCGGTACAGTAAAGTTAATAGAGCACCGCCATTTTCCTGTTTTTAAATAATATTTATGGTTAATAACTAGGTACATGTTACGTACCTACCTACCAACATAGGGAAGGATAATATAATTAACGTCCAAGGATAAAGCGTCATATACAAACAATATCAATTGGTTTTGAAGCTGAATATTCTATTTATTATCTATTTATTTATCTATCCAAATCTACGACTGTTTCAACATAGCATAACTTTACGACTGTAATCGCCGATGGGTTATGCAGATGCGTACCTACCTTTGCCCAAACTCTGAATCGAACGCAGTGCTTCATGCTCATCAGTAGGTGGTGCTTGTGACTGTTGAAACCTCACACCACATGTTGTTTAAATACTAGATTTTGTCGGACAACTTTCAGACGACAAAGCTGTATTAAATAAAATAAGGTGTACCCAACTTACTTATAAGTTCCTTGAACGCATCATTCCTCACGTAGGTATGTGTGGGTTTTAAATAGCCCCTGGAGACAAGTCTAGTCTCTGGGTGTAAAACTTATGGCACTCTAATTTTACTCAAGTAATCACCATAAACCAGGCATTCCCAAGAACTCTGAAAGTGACGTATACTGTATTCTATTTTTATTTTCCACTCCTCAATTTTTTTTTTAGTTCTGATTACATTTTGTTTCAAGACAGTTTGAATAATTTCGGACTCGCCCAGTTTCATTGTCTCGGCTTCTACAAGGTCATGTAGTTTTGCTAGCTAATTTAATGACCCTGTATGAGTAGGTAGTTGGCCACTGTCGATTCTAACTGTATAACTTACATAAGCAGTTGGTAGTCCTAGATGTGTTACATTAAATCTCCCTCCCTCCTAACGCCATCTCGGTCCCTCACTGTAGACGATTCTCTTGATTAGTGAACTATAAGACTGTTTATTCTCATACATACAGACATATATTAAAAAAATAACTTAATTATTTTCATTGGCTGGATTAAAATAAATAAATAAAACAGGTTACTACGGTCTGTTTTTTGACAAGATTTTCAATCCTACACTATAAATCCTGGCTTAAGACCATTTACAATGTTACACTTGTTTTAACGCAACTTTCTTTATGTTTCCAGACAAAGAAGTGAAAGGAGTCCAGACGGTGGTCCATGGAGTGATAATGAACTTACCGGTGCCATTCCCGCTACCCCAGCCTGATGCGTGCAAGGACAACGGACTGACCTGCCCTCTACCGGTAAACAGTTTATAATTTTATGCATCCTTACATCGCTTTCAAGCACCAGGTTGCCCATATTAACGACAAAATGCAGTTCTAATGCAAAATGTCTACGTAGCTAAATAAACCGAGACAAAGGCCACCTCTATGAGAGGAAGTGCGTCGTAATCTACCATGTGACCCCAGTATGGGTTGGTGGAATAGTTTCTGCAAGCAGTTTGGAACAGCATTTTTCTTTGAAATACGTTGACATCTGTTGCGGCTCTACGCTTTAGGTAGCCATTTGGGGAAAATAGAGACGCGGGATCCCCCCCGTCTCTATTTATCTTACCACAAAATGGAGGACCACCAATGTAACTAATTTCTTAGGTCCTCATTAGATTACCAACGCCTCGAATTATAATGAACTTAAAGTTCAACCTTGCATAGTCTAGCAAAAAAAGAAAAACCTTACCCTGAATTTCCCATCATTATCGAGTACCATTATTAACATTTATAACCTTTCATTTTCCAGGCGGGCAAGCAAGCAAACTACCAGACAACCATGCCTATCCTGAAGTCTTACCCCAGGGTCAAGGTTGAAGTCAAATGGGAGCTCAAGGACGAAAACGATGAAGACCTTGTATGCGTCATGATACCCGCCAAAATACATTAAGGAACTAAATGCCTGATTCCTATGTCTTTACCCTGGTTTCTGGAAGCAATTAAAAGCATATTTAATGCCATTATTTATCACTGACAGACAATACGAACTCGATGGTGTTCAGGTAAACTTATTTTTTATTATGGAATGTTTCTCATTTTTGCCACTAGACTTCAGTACATATTGGTTATTACATTAACGCGATCGTATAGGAAGGGGGGGGCGGGGGTTAGGTCTGTTTTTTTTTTGTATAAACACTAAGCTCTGTAAGTAATTTTGGTCAACCAACGTGCTTTCAAAAACTGAGGGTAGAACTACGATGGAAATGAAAACTAGCTCTACGCCAATCTACAAAGCTATTTTAAGTTATTATGAACAAGTCAAATCGCCTTGGTGCCTTCCGACTTTTCTTCATGGACCAGTAAATTAGTTAGTGTTTTAATGTTTTAATACACCGTGGATGGACATAGGAAATCAGAATCGAACTTAAGTTTTACTATAATTTCTAAATACTTAATTACATTTCACTCGGCTGAGTTTTTAATTATTTTCAAACCCAAGTTCCGAATCTCGAAGAACTTTCAGAATTTATATTTTTTGTACTAGGAACTTACGTTCTATATTAACTATATTTTTTTTTCCTTTTTTATTTGTCATAATTTTATTAGTAGAGCAAAAAATGTATAGTTGTTTTTAAATGACAGTTATTATGTAATTTTAAAGCTTGAAACAATGTCTCTCTAATCTCTATTTCTCTCTTTTAGTATTATTGTCATACATTGGTATAAGAGTCGGTTCCCACGACCTCATAGCGTCCACATAAAGTATATGCGTCCGTTAGAACAGGCCCTTATACCCAATTATGTCTTCATCACCATGTATGAGATTTCCTTAATTTATAACAAATTGTTTTCCGCTAAATGTAGGTTAAGGATTATGGTTTTGTACATTATAATAAATAATTAGTAATGTGTAAACATATGGCTTTTATTTTGTCCCCAAAAATCTTCAGAGAAACCTTCCCAGATATGAACAGATATTTGCATGCATATTTGACGATCTTAACTTGCAGATGTATAATATAATAATTCGGTCTGTAATAAATGCTAGCTCAAACTCCATTACAATCTTTCAGGGAACAAAAAGTTGTTACAAACTGAAGTCTGTTGTGTTAGTGGGTACATATTGAGAAGTTACAAAGCAAAACATAACACACAATAAGTTTATCTCAAGTTTTTATTACAAGTTACATTATCACTCGGATCTTATTTACAAAAATATTTATATACATCAAATCAGTCGTTTTATATTTAATGTCTGTACGTTTATCTTAAGGTAGACATAATTTATGTACTAACTCCTCAACTTATAGCTGGATACTAATAAAAAATACGTGTAGTAAAAAATACATACCTAATAACACATAAAATTATCACATAGGAAGGAAGACGACATTTGAAAGGAAAATAAAAGTAAAATTGCCCGCAATACATTTTTTAACGAGATTCTTTGTCATTGAAGAAGCCTCCTAAAAGTTCCTATAAATAAATCAAAAGGCCATGATCTTGTGAGATTGGGCAGAAAACCCAGAACAGGGAAGTCCTTCGATAACCCAAGTACTTATATACCGTATACCTACACAACATACGCGCTCAAAAACGAAGTTGCAAACATAAGCGGCACCAATACACCAATAGGTACCTACTTTTTATCATACCATGAGTAGGTATTATGATAACTACTACTTAAATAGGTTTAAAAATGTTAGGCTATTCAGCAACCGTGGTCGCAAAGACCACTTATAGTGCTGCATGATTCTTTTGGTGCGTCGCCATAGTCGGAACTCACGCCGCCATCTTGTTTTTTAATTATAATTTCCACAGAATATTTTTTTTGTTGTCATCCGGCCTTTGTTGACTATTCTGCCTGCGTCATGTAGTGATGACGGTAGCACAGCAAGGTGGGCCGTCTAACTTTGAACTTCAAGTTCACACCCAGAGAAAACATCGTAAACATAAAATCAAGCCTTCTTCAAATGCGTTTAGGCAGAAATTACAAAACCACCTGCTACGATCCTTACTTCTCTCCTTTCGCCCCGTCCACGTTCATACTATTATCCATCATGGTTCATACATCTGGTCATACATGCACGATTGCACGCTGGTTGCGAGAAAACACTTCCCTCTTCAATCAACAATATTCGTCACCATTAGTCAACTTCACCGTTCTACGAAAAATAAACTACCCAAGCAATGTGAATAAAATTACATGGTATCACCACGCGAGCCTCCTCTACCAAATGAAAAAAGAATTGCGTAAATCAGACCAAGCATCACGGAGTTTTAGGGTAACAAACATTAAAAAAAAACCAAGCCCAATGAAAACCTCCTCCTTTATTGAAGTCGGCTAAAAACCCTTGCTTCAAAAGAATCATGCTGCACTATAATGACTACAGTTGCTAAGCAGACGCTTATCAAAGTCAAAGTATCATTCAACTTAGAAGGCATCTAGGGACATCTGGTAAACGGGTGTCGTGTCGAATACCCAAGCATACCCTTTTGACCGTTTCAGCCACTGACCAATGACTTCAAACGATGTGATACACAATCTAATAGCATCATTAGACCATTAATAAGTACGTCTTCTAATTACAATATAATTAGTCGTTAAAATGATTTATTGAGCGTTGTGCTTTTATTCGGTTTTAATTTGGCAGATATATAGGTGGAAGTCGTAAAAGGATCGTCGAAAGATCTTAGATGGGATATGCATAATATTAAGGTGAATGCTCCAACCAGCCCGCGAAATTCAAAATTTCTTGCGTTTTTTGCAATTTAATTTTGATGATTATAATTCTGTACCTACATATTTTTTACAGCCGCGAATAATATTTTAATCAACATACAACCTAGCACTGGCCTGCAAATTGCAAAAAACCCAAGAAATTTTAAATTTCGCGGGCCTGGTTGGAGCATTCACCTTAACATGACATCACGCTTGTAATCTGCGAAGGGTTAGGCAGAGGTGTACCCTTTAGTACACCCGCATTTCACCAATTATGTTTAAAAGCCATGTAATAGAGGACGAGACTCTTATAATCAACCGATCACAAATCCAGACTCCGTGGCTGCCTATGAGTAAACCCTAGTGCAAAAACGCAGACTACCTAATCCAGAAATCAAACCCAGGACCACGTCATGCTCAGCAGTAGCGCTTGCCACCACACAACCAAACAAGGCAATTAAAGAGATATGCAAACCTGCATAAAACCATATGGCATAATCAGCCTATTATGTTCCCACTGCTGGGACACACGGCCTCCTCTCTACAGAGGGATCTATAATCCACCACGCTGGCCTAGTGCGGGTTGGTAGATGTCACATGTCTTCGAATTTTTGGTTCTAGGACATGCCGGTTTCCTCACAATGTTTTCCTTCACCGTTTTGAGAGCAGTGGTGATGAAATAAATTACACAAAGTAATGCGCCTGCCTGGGTTTGGACCCACGACTTACTGTGCTGAGTCGGGGCCGCCACCACTGGGCCACCGCTGTTCTCCTTCATAAAACCATATCAGGCATGGAAAAAGCAGAAACCTTAAACAAGCAAACTGGAATCCTATCTACCCTAAATGGATACAAAAATACAAATATCGACAACATCCATATCATCGTGACAACCACATACTCTACCTACTATACCGATCTCGAAAGAGACCATTACGAAGACGATTTCTTGCCAAAATATTAGTGATTTTTGGAAAGAATCTAACATCAGACTTAAACACACCAAAATTGCCAATTAGATAGTGATCTCAAAGTCGCGATACGACAATTCCTTAACTGACGGATTAGACCTAGACTTAATAAAATCCGTCAGTTTCAGTACCTATGCACCGCAACAAGTATGACAGATCAGCTACCTCAAATCAGCTGATAAGGTTACTTTTATAGTTTTTCCTTCATTTAATAACATTCCCAGAGATTAAATCAAGGTCCTTCACTTTTTCTTAATAGTACTCTTACATCGACCACACAAAGCTTGTTCAGTCTTCACTTTCCTAAAATTTATGTTGAACTCTTGCCTAAATATCTTCCTATACATTGATTCCTTTACAGGCACAATATTCTCTTTATTGCATTCACTAAAATACATATTGTACATGTGTTTGACGCTTAGGCTGGGGTCTAAGTATTGCTTCTTCTTTGAATATTGTACGACAGGCTTCGATTCAACTGTTGTGTAAGACATTATGTGCTTTCTCACTCCGTCTTTTGATTCAGAAGGTAATGAGTGTGTGCTAGCCTTAGAATGTCCCCTGCCATCGGGTTTCGGCATATTCAAGTCCGTTTTTCCCATATGTACATTATAAACTGGCTTTTGAGATATAGCTAATGTCCCTAAGTAGAAATTCTTACAAACCGTATGTCGATCAGACTTGAGGTGGAAGAAATATTTAAATGTGTATTTCCTTTTATGATTACTAGACATTTTATTATGCTTTATGTATGTTCTCTCAGTGGTGCTCAGTAGGAAATACTTCTTATCATTTGCATTGAGGGAGTAAAATGCTTTGAAGATATGTTCACGGTCATCATCATTGATTTTTCCATTGCATTTATACTTGCAACTCTTTATGCAGTCTTTAGTGTTTTGTATTTGTCTTTCAGGCACAAATTTTCCTCGTCTGCTGATATAGGCTTCTCCTCGTTGGTGCTTCAGCTTGCGTACATTGCATGCCCAGGTGTTTGGGTCTGGTATTTGGCTGCGAGATCTCTTCTTTTGAGGCTCTGCTGGTTCTATTTGAGATGTGTCTGTTTCGCATCTGGAAAATAGAATTTGGCGTCATTAAAATAACAATAAATTAAATAGGTTTAATATTATAAGATATTTAAGAAGTTGTACAATATTTTACGAATGAGAATAATTTTTACCCCTTCAGAGGAGTGCTTTGTCAAATGTATAAGGCAAGTACTTATGCATTTGATATATCTAAGGACAGGCTTATATTTAAACAAAAAGCTGTTCCCCGCCGTGTTACACGCTGCGCGGCTCCTAAGAGTCGTAGCGTAATGCTATAGCCTTCCTCGATAAATGGACTATCCAACACAAAAGGAATTTTTTAATTTGAACCAGCAGTTCTTGAGATTAGCGCGTTCAAACAAACAAACTCTTCAGCTTTATAATATTATATATAATATTAATATAGATAACCAAAATTCATATTTCAATAAGTATTGAATCTGTAAATGTACTCACTCATTATCCTTGTCCCTCAACTGCACTTCAGGCTCCAGCTTAGCTATAAAACACTGCTCTTTCGGATACTCATACTGCCTATAGTACGAGTGCACTCCTGTTATCATATGCTGCGGCACTATCATATGTGAAGCTATCTGCAGAGATTGAGTCATGTCTGAACTCTGCAGCACCTGAGACTGAACTTGTCCCTGCAGAGGCTGGAGACTCTGCAGTCCTTGTTGACAAGACATCACTATTTGATTCTGTGACATTTGTATCTGACTCTGTATTTCGGTAACATGGTGAGATGTTACTGGTATGTGTATTGACTCTGACGTGATTGTCTGCTGGTATGTGACTTTGCCCTGTGATGTTGGCAGTCCTGGGTGCGATATGTGGATTATCTGAGGGCTCTGGATCTTGGTGTTTGGTACAGACGGTTGATAGACTTGAACGAGATGTGGTATGGAAGCCTGCTGTAGTTGTTCCATGGTTTAAATCTGAAAATGTTGGACAGAAAATAAGTAAACTAAAGTAAACAAGACAAGATTGCTAGTTTGATCAAGATTTATAATACTCAGCAGTAAGCAACTTCTCAGTTCAGTAACTTTGATTATGTCCAAGATACGAGCTTGCTAGTTAAATATAAGATAAGATATAATAAACAGGCAAAAATATTGTTTAAATGAAATTTAATATAATCAGCTGCAAATACCACTTTAAGTTAGAATAACAACAACAGAAACAAAATGTTATTATACTTTACAGGTACAGCACACGAAAAGAATTAATTGATATTAATATTGATTCCTATCTTCACGCTCTGTTCTTGAGCGGGACAGCAGCAAAACAAGCTAAAATATAAATATTCAAATCAGTAGCTTATCAAGTAGTTTCTGGATTCTTAATCATAGGTACCTGGAGTGATTCATGATTACAGATACTTACTTCGAAAGATTGATAAACAGTAAATCCTATTACATATAAAAGTACACTGTGCAGTAAATACAGACAAATTCAGCAGACTTTCCACTACTTGCAAAGTTTTCAGTGAGTATGCCACAGTTCCATCTTATTTAAGGTAAACAAGACAACATGGGTGAATTCAATGACCTGATGCAACTTCGGCACATCAAGAAGCTTTGATCAGTTTCGCATCAACAAATAGTACCCTTTCTCTGTCTCTTTGAAGTAAAACAACAAAGATAAAACATTGAAGCATGCTGAAATATGTCACAATTTCGCAAATCTAATGATGGACATGGAACGCTTGCAGCTGTCACTAGTGTGGTCACCCTGTTTTGATAAACCGATAACTTATCTAATTTTCGGTATTCTTCTAATAAACTTTATATTTAAAAATGTTTTATAATATTTATTTTATTATTTATACACACACTGTAGACAATATAGGAAAATATTACTATTATTCCGATTATTCATTTCTTAACATATTATTTATATTTTTATTTTAAATATTCAAATATAAAACAATATAAAAAAACATTTAACAATATAAAAATAGCAGCCCACCAGCATCGGGAACAGGGTCCGAGCTACCGGTGGTCAGGGCTCTTGAGAGAGGATAGAGGAACCTCCTAACAATACGTGCCGTGTCCAGAAGTACTGCTTTCTGAATCAAGCCCTTGATCCAGCTGCCAAGCGAGAGCCTCTTCAGATGTTGGTCGAGGCTATTGGCAATTAAGCCATTGGCCGACACGACTATCGGCACAATGAATGCTGTATTCACGTCCCACATGTCGACAACCTCGCGAGCCAGATCGAGATATTTGAATTGTTTATCTTTCTCTGCTTTCACGAGGTTCCCGTCATGCGGGACCGTTATATCAACAATCATTGCGCGACGCTCCAATCGATCTATCACCACAATGTCAGGCTTATTGGCAACAATAGTTCTGTCAGTGACGATAGGTCGATCCTAGTACAACGTGATATTACCATCATCAAGAACTGGGTCGGGCGCATACTTATAGTATGGCACTTCTGATTCCACAAGGTTGTACGTCTTCAAAGCAAGTTGTTGGTAGATAATCCTGGCAACGAGATTGTGTGTATGGTAAGAGGCACATTGAACATCAATATCAAGCTTGAAAGGTCTCCTCTCGACTGATGAAGTCTACGCTCCGTCCAGCACAGATCCAGATCCAAAACCCCGAGAGCTTTCAGCTTGAACTCCAGAATCGTTTCGAATGTCTAAGAAGCTCAGTGGACGAATACAAAGATGGGTTCGTGGAAACTTTCCATACGACTGGGTCTAAGTTCTTCAAGACACGTCGTGCAGAAAAGGACAAAAAACTCTATCATACTCTCAAGCTCATGAGAAGTCTTCAGATGAGGCGTGGAAATACCGGCACTCAATAGACGGGCCTCCACCGCTTTAATACCGAGCGTATTAAAGACGCAATTGAGCGGAATAATCTGGCTATTGGGTAGAGCCAACTCACGAAACTGAAGACCAACGATGGCAGGATCGTATCCGCCAAACCGGAGTTTCTGAGGGAGATCGAGAGATTCTATGGGCAGTTGTACACGTCAACCAGTAAACCCGTCGTAGATCTAGCAAACGACCTGTAGGCTATAGCTACCTACACTACTTACGTTCGGCTACTCCGAACATTGCCGAGGTTTACCGAACCGCGCGACTTGCGGCTCGACGCGCCGCCGCCTCCTCCCCGCACGGAGATGCGCCCCTCGGTCGCCCTCGCCGGTCCACGCAAGTCCACGCTAACCAACGTATCGGGCTACCCGAACTTAAATCGCGCAGTGTTAAACTTATGTTTTTATTATATTGTTTTAAGCCAATAAACTTTTATAAATTGTTAGAGCTGTGTTTATTGTGAAGAGTTCCCGAAACCTCCAATACACACATACACTCTACAGTGGTGACCCCGAGAAGTTAACACGTGCAACAAGTGCTACCTATACCTAATTCAGTGTAAAATACGTGGACTCATAAACTCTTACAGTGAAAAATAACTGACTAACAAAATGTATGATACCGAGCAAGTGAAAGTGGATGATCCAGAAAAATCTCATGATGTTTTTCGAGTAGGTGTGCGCGTTCCGCCATTTTGGCCGGAGAAACCTGCGATTTGGTTCGCACAAATAGAAGGCCAGTTCGCGATCTCCAATATTACGGCGGACACAACCAAATTTTATTATGTCGTCAGTCACCTCGATCCGCGGTACGCAGCAGAGGTCGAAGATATCATCGTAAATCCTCCAGCGACCGATAAATACGTAATATTGAAGGCGGAGCTCATAAAGCGACTCTCAGAATCCCGCGAGAAAAAAGTGCACCAACTGCTGACACATGAAGAGCTTGGCGACAGGAAGCCGTCGCAGTTCCTCCGACACCTGCAGCACCTGGCTGGTCCAAAAGTACCTGAAGAATTTTTAAGAACGATATGGTCGAGTCGCCTGCCGAGCAACATACAATCCATAATCGCGTCTCAAGCATCCGCGCGTCTCGATGTGCTAGCTGATCTCGCCGACAGAATACACGATGTCGTGCCGAGAGGTCATCAAGTTGCGGCGACATCAACACATGGGGTGAGTGAAATGGAAGTTATGTGTAAACAAATGACCGAGCTAACGAGGCAAGTCCAAACACTTACGCAAAAGGTCAATGAACTTTCCCGCCCAAGCCGATCAAATAGACGCGAAGATCGCTCGAAATCGCGTCAAAATCGATCTCAGTCACGTACTAAACATTCAACATGTTGGTATCACTACAAGTTTGGTGCAAAGGCCACCAAATGTGTTCAGCCATGTGATTTTCAGCCGGAAAACTGCACAAGCAGTCAGTAATGGCGGCTGACGACTGCTCTACGTGTAAAGGCCGCTTATTTATCACGGATAAACGTACTGGCATACAGTTTCTCGTTGACACCGGTTCAGACGTGTGTGCCTACCCAAAATCATATTTACGTAATCAGCTGCAATATAGTAACAAATGTACCTACGAACTTGTCACTGCAAATGGCACTCCGATACCTACATACGGTACATATCAACTAAATCTTAACCTCGGATTACGTCGTGAGTTTACTTGGAAGTTTATTATTGCTGATGTTTCAAGGCCTATCATAGGCGTCGATTTTTTAAGTTTTTATAACTTATTAGTCGACTGCAGGCAACAAAAATTGATCGATTCAATAACAAACATGACCGTTGGCGCGCCTTCATCTCACGGAATAACACACGAACTGCTGTCGTTGAAAATGTTTACAGGTCATTCAACTTATCTCGACTTATTACGATGTTATCCGGAAATAACAAGACCAGCTGGATCACAAAATGTACCAATTCATAATACAAAACACCACATTAGAACGACGTCTGGCCCGCCGGTAACATCACGACCGCGTCGTTTGGCACCGGACCGTCTGAAAATCGTGAAAAAAGAATTTGAGGAAATGTTACAAAATGGAACAGCTCGTCGCTCTGAAAGTCCTTGGTCGTCCCCATTACATCTCGTGCCCAAAAAAGACGACGGCTGGAGGCCATGTGGCGATTATAGGCAATTAAATGCACGAACAATACCTGATCGATATCCAGTGAGACACATCCACGACTTCGCATATCAGCTGTCAGGTTCCACCATATTTTCCAAAATTGACCTCGTGAAAGCATTTAATCAGATACGTTTTTGAAGACGACATTAAGAAAACAGCGATCACAACACCATTCGGACTTTTTGAATTTACTGCCATGACCTTCGGTTTGAGGAACGCTGCGCAGACGTTCCAAAGATTTTTAGATGAAATCCTTGAGGGATTAGACTTCACGTTTGGATACCTAGATGATATCCTCGTGTTTTCAAAAGGGGAGACAGAGCACATTGGACACCTAACAAAAATATTCAACCAATTAAAAAAATATGGAGTAGTAATTAATACCAACAAATGCGTCTTAGGTGCTACTGAAGTTACCTTCTTGGGTTATCACGTATCTGCAGCTGGTATACGTCCCCTCCCAGAAAAAGTAAAGGCGATTCAAGAATACCCCCTCCCTAAAAATGCAAAAGAGTTGCGAAGATTTCTAGGGATGATTAACTTTTACAGAAAATTTCTCCCTGGCGCCGCTCAAATCCAAGGCCCTCTCAATCAAGCTTTAAGTGGCCCAAAAATCAAAGGAACGACGCCCATCACCATAACACCTGAAATACAAAAAGCGTTTGACGCATGCAAAACTAACTTGCTAGAAGCCACTCTCACAATCTCGCATCCTGATCCACAAGCTGAGTTAGCACTATTTACCGACGCTTCAGATGTGGCCATCGGAGCTGTATTACAACAACAAATAAATGACAGCTGGCAACCATTAGGATTCTTTTCTCGCAAGTTATCTCCTGCTCAGACGAAACATAGCACTTACGACCGTGAATTGCTCGCAATACATGAAGGAATAAAATACTTTAGGTATATGGTCGAAGCGAGAACATTTAAAGTGTTCACCGATCATAAACCCATTACATTCGCCTTCACTACAAGAAGAGACAACTGTTCACCTCGTCAACACCGCTATCTCGATTATATTTCTCAATTCACAACAGACATCAACCATATCTCAGGAAATGACAACGTAGTCGCCGATGCATTTTCACGACTGGAAAGCATCGACACTACAATCAACTACAAAGAACTGGAAAACGAACAGGAAACCGATCAAGAGTTACAGAGTTTGCTACAGAATAACACGGCGTTACAGCTAGAGAGAGTGAAAACTATGGATGCCTACATTTACTGTGACCAGTCTACTTCACGTCCTAGGCCATTCATCACACCAACTTTCCGAAAAGCAATCTTTAACAACCTACACAATCTCAGTCATCCAGGCCCCAACGCTACAGCCAAACTAGTGTCAGAGCGATTTGTGTGGCCTAAGATTCGTCGTGACTGCAAAACATGGGCTCAACAATGCACTGATTGCCAACGCAACAAAGTTACCCGCCATACCCACTCTCCTCTTACCTCATTCCCTGTTCCTTCCAACCGTTTTTCCCACGTCCACCTTGACATAATAGGCCCTATGCCACTTTCTTCTGGTTTCAGGTACTGCCTTACAGCTGTAGACAGGTATACTCGATGGCCAGAAGCCTACCCTCTAGCAGACATCACAGCGGAGACCTGCGCTAGCGCTTTCATTTCTGGCTGGGTCGCTCGCTTCGGATGTCCAGAGAAGATAACTACTGTCAGAGGAAAACAATTTGACTCGCAGCTGTTCCAATGTATGTCATCGATTATAGGCGCCTATCATTGCCCCACGACAGCTTATCACCCTCAGTGCAACGGCCTAGTGGAGAGAATGCACAGACAGCTGAAAGCCGCCATAATGTGCCACAACAACGCGCAATGGTCGGAGGTACTTCCACTTGTTCTCCTGGGTATGAGGAGCGCCTGGAAGGATGATCTACAAACATCTTCAGCTGAATTGGTGTACGGCGAGCCACTCCGGTTACCTGGTGAGTTCATGAAACCAGTAACACACAACATCGTAGATGAAGCAGACTTCGCAGCACGTCTACGAAAACACATTTCGAGACTGTCACCTGCAGCAACATCCGGCCATGGTGAGAAAACTTTTTACGTACCTAAAGACCTTCATACAGCCAGTCACGTTTTCCTGCGGAAAGGACCTTTAAAGAAGTCATTAGAATCACCTTATTCCGGTCCACACAAAGTCATAGAAAGAGGATCTAAAACCTTTACAATAGATGTCCAAGGGAAACACACCACTGTAACCATTGATAGGCTAAAACCAGCCTACATGAACAACAATGACGGCTCGATATTACCACATTTACCGCAACCACCATCACCAGTGCCATCAGCTTCATCGCCAGCATCGCCACTACCGCAGCCGGAAACCACCACAAGAAGCGGGAGGACTGTTAGATTCCCGCGACACCTTTCTCACTATCGACCGTGAACCGGTCTCAGCGGGGGAGTGATGTAGGCTATAGCTACCTACACTACTTACGTTCGGCTACTCCGAACATTGCCGAGGTTTACCGAACCGCGCGACTTGCGGCTCGACGCGCCGCCGCCTCCTCCCCGCACGGAGATGCGCCCCTCGGTCGCCCTCGCCAGTCCACGCAAGTCCACGCTAACCAACGTATCGGGCTACGCGAACTTAAATCGCGCAGTGTTAAACTTATGTTTTTATTATATTGTTTTAAGCCAATAAACTTTTATAAATTGTTAGAGCTGTGTTTATTGTGAAGAGTTCCCGAAACCTCCAATACACACATACACTCTACAGACCCAAGAACTCGACTGACCCGACATTATACCGAAGACATATATCCCGGATGTCAGCGAGTAGGTGATTAGGATGGCTCTGAAACAGTATAAAAACAACAAGGCACCGGGTGATGACAGAATTACGGCCTGGACTACTGAAGGGTGGTGAAAAACTGGTACCGGTACTTAAGGCCCTTCAGAAGCTGTTTGATTCCGTCATACTTGAGGGGAAATGGCCACACGCATGGCCTGCACCATACCTGTGATGTGGTGGTACTCGTAAATAAGGGCGATAATGCCCGGCTGAAGAATTATAGGCCCATCTCACTTCTAAGCCTACAAGTTTTTTTCAAGAGTCATCACGAATCGTTTCGCGCGCAGGTTTGACGATTTTCAGCCTCCCGAACAAGCCGGATTCCGAAAAGGCTTTAGCACTGTAGACCACGTACATACGCTGCGGCAAGTTATACAGAAGATCGAAGACCTGCCTCTCTGTTTAGCGTTTGTGGACTACAAGAAAGCCTTCGATTGGATCGAGACTTAGGCTGTACTGCAGTCTCTCCAACGGTGCCAAATCGACTACCGGGCTACATCGAGGTGTTGAATTGTTTGTACAGAAACGCCACCATGTCAGTCCGAATTCAGGACCAGACCTCGGAACCCATCCTTCTGCAGCGAGGTGTGAGACAGGGAGACATCATATTTCCGAAACTGTTCATCGCTGCACTCGAGGATGTCTTCAAGATTCTGGACTGGTGAGGGCTAGGCATTAGCGTCAATGGCGAGTACATCACTCACCTTCGGTTTGCTGACGATATAGTGATCATGGCTGAGACCATGGAGGACCTCAGTACAATGCTCGATGAACTCAGTAGTGCTTCCGATAGGGTGGGTCTTAAAATGAATCTGGACAAAACCAAGGTCATGTTGAATGCCCGTATAACACCCACTCTAATCAAGATCGGAGACTCTCATGATGAAATTCTCAGTTGTTATCAAGTTTAGTGTACAACTGAAGCCAGTTAGTCACTGGCAATGAAAAGATAGCAAGTCCACCAAGCAGAAAAATCCTACAGGTCAGGTAATGGTAAACAGTAGGAGTTGCAAAGGAAACGCAAATATAATAAACATAATTTATGCAAGAGTCAACAAAAATAACATTAATTTCTACTAAACTATGTACCTATCTAACAACAATAGATATAAATTAGTACAAAAATACCTACAGCATTACTATGTTTGGTAAATAAATGCTTTAGCAGCCCTAACATCATAGCTACTAAGTAAATAATAAGTGCATCAAGTTAAACATTAAATTAATGAATATAAAATTATCTTATACATTATTGTATTGGTTTACTATTGCATCTAACATTAGTTAGCTTTTATTAAAGGCACTATTATCACAAAACTTTTCGCTAAATTCGCTTAACAATATAATTTTGGAAATTATATTTAACGAGATCTAGTTGGTACAGTTAATAAAAAGAGATGAAGGAAGTGTGAGCTAAAGTTTGCGCCGCATCTAGCAGTCTGGAATCGCATTTATTATGCTACTTTCCTTTTCCGTCTCTCAGAACCGTAATTTGTTAAAGCAAGAAACAAAACGGGAATGTTATCGCGCGCGGCAGCATCAACGATGCAGTCGGCGGCACGCTGTTAGATGAGGCGCAAGCCGCGCAGCACTAAACTTATTACCAGTTCTAATCAATGTTGTACGTTTCCAGAGTAATCCAGTCACTTAATAAAAAATAATGTTTATCTATACGTATGGTAGGTACACCTACCAACTCATTTGCTAACTGTACGTATCCGTAAAATAGATTAATTACAAAAATCCAATAGTTATGAATTAAAATTATTTATAATATAAATATCTAATATTCTATTTGCAACCCCATCTTAAATAACTTGCCAATAGCATGGCAGCACAACAATGTGACCATAGAAAATAAGTGTTTTTTTCTAATGAATGGATCTATTTTTTATATCTAGCCAGATTCAATTATGTAGGTAACAGATTCGACTCTTGAAGTCAGACCATTCGTTCGTTCGTTATATAATTAAAAACATATAGATATATAAGGTACTATCTAAATAAATTGCAAACAAGACAATTTGGAAAAATAAATGTTTAAAAATAAATGCTTCGTCTATTTTAGTCAACTTTCAGTTGACTACAATGACAATCTTATCAACAAAGTTATTTTAAACAAGATTATTTGTTCTCAAACAGTTTGTGCTACACAACCATCTGTTACTTTGTGCGTGCATTTGTCATTGTGTTTTAAGTAGATACCTAGTTGAACTTTTTCTCTAGGAAGTGGAATACGTAGTCGTATACCACCAGCATGATAGCACCTCCGGGTCCCAGTCGCATGACTTTGGGTAGCAGTCCTTTGTATAACGCGCGGAATCTGAAAAGAAAAACAAGACTTAATTATCATAGAAGTTTGTTTTTTTTGCTAAAACAAATTGATACCTATGCTTAAGTCCCATGTAATAGGGGGCGAGCCCAAAGCCATCAACCGAGCACAACTACAGCAGACTCCGTGGCTGCTATTCAAAAATTTCTGGCGGAAAGACCCAATAACAGATTGCCCGACCTGAGAATCGAACCCAGGCCTGAGCTGAGCTGTCGGGCTTGTGACCACCAGACCAACAAGAAATATGTGATATAACGTTAAATTATTACAGCCCGACTGGGCTGTAATAATCCTACTTTTGTAGACGTATTTATTATTTCTGTATAAAACCATAAAATGAGACTACTGACACCTAATTAATACCTGCACAATACTGCACATGTCATAGTACTAGCACAGAATAAATAGTACAAGTACTAGCTCATTCATAATTCTACTTACTAGCTAATCATAATCTAAAATTAAAATAAATGTATTACGTAGAAGTGCACCATCTAGAAATAAAATTTTATACTTATACACAGGGGCGGATTTCCCTATAGGCCGAGTAGGCCCGGGCCTAGGGCGGCAAAATTTAGGGGGCGCGGGGCGGCAAAATTTGGACGATTTTTTTTTAATAGTTGCCAACGCGCCACGTGTAAAAACTCAAAAATGTGTCCATAGCATCCCGCAAAAAAATTTACATGTGTGGCGATTACGATTATTAGAAGTGTTGCTCATCCAACTGAATCTTTGCTTACTAGTTTATTCCAAGGTCATTTTCGCTGCCACTAATAATCGTTCCCAGGATCCGTCATACTCCTAACGCCCGCCGCTCACCGCGCTTTAATATGTTAATTTTTTTAAACCATATCAACTTTTTTCAACCGTTTTTCCGGTCTCTTTCTTTATTATCTACTCGGCTTCACTTTTTTCGCCCAAAAGTCATCTTTAAACTTATTAGACCACCAAAATATGAGCAGATCAAGAAATTAACACAATGTTATTAGTTTCACACTGAATGCTGATTACAGCTTATTCCCGCAACATTGTATATATATCAAAAACCACAAAATAAAACCACGAAAAAATCACGTGCTGCAATGCAACACGCTCAATCCTAGTACTTTTTGCTCTCAATTGTTTGAAAAAAAAACCTGAAGATCGACTCGAGCGGTTGTTATTATTTAGCCACGCGCTCTGAATTATAAATATGAAGCACTGCATTTTAAATAATCATTACGGGCACAGTGCTTAGCTCGACATGTGCCTACTTCATAATTCGGAATCAAAAGCTTGGTTATAAATTTATAAACCAATTGGATTATAAATTAGGATTTCTCGATAAACATACGGCGCTTAAGGTGAATCCTCCAACCAGCCCGCGAAATTCAAATTTTCTTAAGTTTTTTGCAATTTGCAGGCCAGTGATAGGTTGTATGTTGATGAACATTTGATTCGCGGCTGTAAGACGTATGTAGTTACAGAATTATAATCATCAAAATCATAAATACAACCCTCCGAGCTCATAAAGGTTCCGGAATGACTTTGACCTTGTAAAAAGTCATTTTTACACCTTTATGAGCTCGGAGGGTTGTATTTATGATTTTGATGATTATAATTCTGTAACTACATACGTCTAAAAACTTAAGAAAATTTGAATTTCGCGGGCTACCCTGGAACATCAACCTTAAGTTAAATGCGGCTTATGAGCATCTACGTACCTAGGTACAGTACAGTGTACACAAACGAAATAATGTTGAGTCTAAAGTTCGAACATGCGCCGTCAAAGTATGTTACGACTTACAACACAACGAATGCATGTTTGCGGTAACATGACGCTTATCTTATTTGTATTTTTTTTATTTGTATAGTGCGCTTCAGGTATTTCAACAAACGTGTATAAAAAAAATAGAGGGATAGAGGAGTGGAGTATTGGACCAGTAGTTTCTACCGACGGCAAATGTTTTATCAAGTGATTGAGCTATGAAGGTAAGATGCTCGCTCCATGTAAAATATTGGATTCAGCTGTACCCGGTTAACCACCAATTTTTGTTGGGAACCAATCCCAATGTAGAACTCAGGATAAGGCTAGGCAGATTGATTGAGAGGATAGAAGTCGACTAGGTGTCTATTGGCAAGGTCTCTAATTAAAATGACGAATGAGGATATAAAGTGTACTAGCTGTTCCCCGCGGTGTCACACGCTGCGCGACTCCTAAAGGTCGTAGCGTAATGTTATATAGCCTATAGCCTTCCTCGATAAATGGACTATCCAACACAAAAATATTTTTTCAATTCGTAACAGCAGTTCCTGACATTAGCGCGTTCAAGCAAACAAACAAACAAACAAACAAACTCTTCAGCTTTATAATATTAGGATAGAGGATAGATTGTTGCAAAACGTTGGGAAATTACGGCAGGATGATGAATAGTTATTATGAATGTATTATTTATATATACAGACATAAGTACATAACTGATTCAATTATTCTTTGGCTTTCCCAATCATACAAAATAGTAGGTAGGCATATATTTATTGGCAATGCACTGTAGGGAAAATGATAACCAATTTAGTAGATAATTTACTGAATGTAGTCAATTCACTTTAGCCAGTACTTGATAGTAATGTCTTTAATGTTAGAATACAAAATGGATGGATTTAAAACACGACTGGTTTCTGAAACGAAAATCAACGCTGCATTTTCAACAATATAGTGATCGGCTTACAATTTTTCGACCAGCCTAACTTCCGGCATTTTATTTTATTTTCAAAACAGACCTGTAAGTATTAATTAATAGCTGGCATCATTGCAAACAAGTTTGGAATGAGACAAAATCTTCTAAAGTGTCACCTTTCCGAGATATAAACAATTAAAGTTACAATCTTCGCCATCAGAACAACTTTGATAGCTTATGTTTCGAAAATGTAGTTGCAGGTTTTATGCGTGGCGGCTATTTTGAAAATGAAATGGCGGAAGTTCATATAGAAATCTTCCAACCCCTTTCGAAGTTGTTTCTGCCTTTTACAACTACCAGGAAGATTTGGCACAGCTTATTTTTGGCAAAAAAACACTATTCGGATCATTGAACAAAATAAGTGACAAAGAGAAATTCAAAGAAACATTTCGTGAATAAGAGATTTCTTTGTTACACTTGGTATGAGAAAGGTTGGCTTCCTGCCCAGTATTCGCCAAAGAGACAGTATGCGCAAAGTAGGTACATGTAGATTCATATTTATAGACAGCGTATTTACGGAATGTTGAGGAAATTACAGAAATCTTAATGATGTTATTTGGTGCCTTAACAGCAAATTGGTAGAACTAAATTGCATTTTAAGTAAAAAGATTAAAACTAGTTTATGGCCTATCTTTTGGCTGAGTGCGGAAATTTATTAGGTATCTATTTCTGATTTGAAAAATATATAATAGTTAAATTAAGGTGGTTTATTTCTACCACGTGTTTACTCTCTGACTTCAGTGATTAAATCAATAAATTATGCTTGGCTTAATGAGATTGCAACAGAGCTCTATTCCGTTAGGGCTCTACTCCACTTGGTTGGCGAGGTAAGGTAGAAGCGTTGGTAGACCAACAGCCAGAAGGGGGCATGGCCTGTAGAAGATCGCGGGAACACCTGGATTAGCCTCGCACAGGCCAGAGAAACATGGCACAAGAGAGAGGAGGCCGGTACTCAGCAGTTGGTGGAACAAAACTGCGAATGATGATGATGATTGAGTCTTGACCTAAGCTCTAATCAAACTATGGACGACTACTAGAGCCTATCTCGTGATAACACTAACAAAAAAAATCCTACAGAAAATTAAACCTCTTTATTAATAAATAACGGGGTTGCGCTCGGTAAGGAAGGATTAGTCCTCGGCCAGCTCTAGGGACAAACTTGGAATACGTTCTTCTAAAGTTGCCCAGCTCAACTAGAGGAAAGAACCTAACCTTCGGGGCTGCCTATATACCACCTAGAACGTCTGAATCTGTCTTTATTCAATACTTCGATCTCATGCAATCTTTAATTGGCGACACTAATGTTGAACAGTTTTATCCCTTGGGTGACTACAATCTGCCTGATGTCTGACTGGACTCCCTGTAATAACAATGTATCATAATTGGGACTAATTTGCAGTGGCAATTCCTCTATTTGTGAACATCTTGGAGTATTTTTGTCATACCTTAACGCCTATTAGTACAATACTGTCAAGAATCTGAGAAGAAAATTAATAGACCTTACAATCAGTAACAATAAATGCTCAGTTTTCCCCCCACTGACTATTTACTGCAATTAGACAATTACCACCCACCTTTTTGTGTATTAATACCATATAAATCTTCCCAAACAACCATGATTCGAAAGTCATTGAAAAGGTTTAATTATTTTAAGGGTGATTATTAGAAGATAAATGAGGAATTAAGTAAAATCAACTGGAATGAGCAGATTGCGTTGGAACAATTCGTAGACATAGCATTTAATACAGTTTATGATATTATTTTTGGCTTAATCAAATCTTATGTTCCGCTAGTTGACCTGATTTGATTTGATTTTCGCCATCATAAAATATATATAAAAACAAGGTTAAGGCTTGGGTTAGATGGAAGTCTCTTTAAGGAATTCTTTCTGTACCGATCCAGACTTCATGACGAATGTACAAATCGGATGAGCATACGCGATAATGTAAAATATTTCTGGACGTACATTGCTAACCGGAAGTCTTCTACTGGCATCCCTTCTGACGTGAAATACAAAAACAAGAACACCAACGATCCCGAAGAAATTTCTGACTTTGTTTCTGCATTTTTTAATTCAGTTTATGAACAACCAACTTTAAGAAATGTACCATCGTCTGATAATTCTTTTTAACACAATTCCCTAATTAGTAAGATTGAGTTGAGCATAAAAGAGATATTAAGTGCAGTAACTTTAGACCCCACAACGGGTCCAGGTCCGGATGGCCTACCAGTTACTTTTCTTAAAGCTACTGCAGAAAATATTTGTACTCCTTTTTACAATATATTTAATAAATCACTAGCACAGGGAATTTTCCCCAAGGCGTGGAAGAGCACGAATATAACACCAGTTAATAAATCGGGTTCTAGGCAAGATGTTGACACCTATCGTCCAATATCTATTATGTCAGCCCTGCCGATGCTTTTCGAGAGTCCACGATAGAGTATATCCTGTTCTACATCACAGTATTATCCAACAACAACACGGATTCGTCAAGAAACGATCAACCACAATTAATTTGATGGCCTTTACGGATTATTTGATATGGATTCTCGTGTTCAAGTAGACGCCATTTATACGGATTTTCGGAAAGCATTCGACAAGGTTGATCATGAGTTGCTTCGAAATAAAATCATACGTGGTGATTTACTTCGATGGTTCACTTCATACGTCACGAATAGAACTCAAAGAGTTGTAATCAATAGCTCTGCCACTGCTATTAGCGTGACTTCCGGTGTGCCCCAGGGCTCGATTTTAGGACCTCTACTATTTATATTATTTATAAACGTAATCACGTCTGGTATTAAAAACTCTAAAATCTTGCTTTATGCTGACGACCTCAAGATTTATAGGCCCATCAAAAAGAAAAAAATTGCAGGACAGCAGATTACTACAGGAAGATTTGGATCGCTTTAGTAAATATTGCAGGTATAATAAACTGCAGCTGAGTATATTTAAGTGCTGTTGTATCAGTTTCACGAAAAATAAGAATGATCTCAAGTACCGTTATTCTTTAGATGATACTTCATTATCAAGGGTATCGCTTGACCTTGATCTCGGGATTTTTCTTGACGATAAACTTCATCTTGATGGCACATATTAATGTGGACAATAATTTATAAAATATTGGTGTTCATTTTTTGATAAACAACATCAACACAAAGCTTGTATTTTTTGTATGTATTCCGTGGAAATGTTGTTGGTAAAACATTTGCTCATACTTATTTTTTTTTAATAATATTGTTGTAATGTGTCACTGTTTGTTTTCCCCAATAAATAAAATAACGGATGGAATTCCAATTACAATGAAAAAAAAACCATTACTTACCCCTCCTCTTTATACACTAGATGTAAGGCCCCGGTGGTACTGGCATACTTGATGCGGCCCGGCTCCGGCTGCGGACCCTGGATGCGACTCTTGGCCACGTCGAACGGTATGTTGATGCAGGAGCCAAGCACTCCTGATGTGAAGCCTATGGCTAGTTTGCGCCCAAATTCTAGAACTGGATCCTGTAATAAATAGCTAACATGAATGTCATGCCTGTATTGCCCGGGTTAAGGGTTAGGGTTAGGCAGTGGCATTCCTATAGTACACTCACATGTCCCAGCCTTGTAATATGAGCCTATTGCCATTAACCGGCCACCAACCAGTTAAATTCCTGATGGAAATTCTAATAACAATTTTCGCGACCTAGGAATCAAGTCTAGGACTCAGGATCTAGGTGCAGTGGATTTTGCTAAACTAAATGTGTTCGTAAAAAATAATCACGTAGTTTTTTCTTATTCTGGTTTTACTTTCAAAAAAGATTAAAAGGTCTAAATAATTAAGCCCATTGAAAGATCTTCCCAAATTACGGAATGCAAATAAAGATATGAATATGAATAATTTTACAAACCTGATATTCTGGTACAACACCTTTCACGCTGTGATAGAATCCAAAATAAACCATGTTAAAGACACCATTTCTGGCTATCGTTGCTGTAAGACCCTTATTAAGGCCTCTTTTCCCTAGACCATTTGACCTCACGATTTCCCTGGTAACTGACCAAGTGCTGGGTACTTCATTTGTCTTAGCCTTGTTTGACATTAAGGTCACTTTGACTACTTCAAAGGGATTGACGAGGATTGCTTCAGTAACACCTGCTCCAAGGCCTGCTAAGGCAAATGTCTGCAGAAAATTTTTAAAATTAATATTATGTTCGATGATTTTATTACAATATTGTTATGTTGAAAAACAGCTACAAGTATGAGTGTTTCGAAGTAGCCTTGATTTAAGGATTTATTAGGATACTTTTATGCCAAAAATGCAAATAAATCGCTCAAAATAACCATCCACCATTTTGGGCTTCGCCACAGTCGGATAAAATAGCCAAATTTATGGACACCTTGTACAATTTAAAAAAAAAACCAAGCATAAATACATAAAAATGGTTGTTTAACGCAAAAGTAATGAAAAAATTCTTGATAGTAATCTTAAATAATTATATCATGTACCTATTATAATTATTATATTATGTATCATTATCTTGTATAATTTGGAAAATCAATAAAAAACAAGCAATAAATAATTTAGCAATTTCAAATATCTAAATAAATATTGCTGACTCTTAAATTGATGTTGATTTCATCTTTCCTTATAATGATGGGAAACACATTTGTTTTGTGTAAGTTTACAACAAAACATGAGATAATATTTAAACTCTAGTGTCTTTTGATACATCTTATCAGTCACTTGAATAAGTTTGTTTTGGCTTCTAGATAAAGTGCAAGATTTAATTTGTAGCGTACTGAGATGTGACATTGGAAGATAATATACATATTTGATTATAATTTGCATAATGTGCAGCCTGTTTGGAAAAAAACTAATAATTTCTTTAATATTTAATTTGAGTGAAATTATCTAGTTTTATATTTAAGGTAAATAAGCTTTTAAAAATAAATTATTGTAAGTAGTGTTTAGAATGGTTTGGTATTAGAATGGTAAAGAACTTAACATGATAAGGAAATAAATTAAAAAAAAAATATAAATGGAATGAATATTATTGTATAAGAATTTGTTAAGAAAATAAAATAACAAAAAATAAAAATAAAATCTCACTAAAGGAGTTGGTGAAGTGGCGCCAAAAAGAAAAAGCTTTTTGTACTGCTCAAAGGTAGCAAATTTCACAGCTCGCTTAGGAGTTTCAGCCAAAATAGGAGGCACTATACCCTTCCAAAATGCAGTAACTCCTTCGTACTTATACATTTTGATCATACAATCCGCTACTCCCGTGTAGTAGTGAGGATCAGAGCGTGCTAACTTGGATCTAGTGGCTTGGAGCTGCAGTCTCGTCTTAACCAGATCTAGAGGCTGCATGATTAGCACTTCCACAAACCCTGCACTACCACCAGCACCAATCTGCATAGCAGCCTGCTTCAGTAGCCGTTCCATGTCGGCCATTTTAACGAACACACTAAAAACCGCTTTGCTTCTACACAACACACAATAATAATTATTTTTTAAAGTTTTACAATTGATCCGCCTTTCGCCGGGGCCGAATCACAAAAATAAATAAATCAGGTGAGAGATGAGATGACAGATGAATGAAACAACTGAGCTCAGTAATGCTACTAAAAAAAATCAAGTGACATTAGACGGTTTTTGAATGCAGAGTAAGAAAGTCCCGCACCTATCATTAATCATTCTGCTGCCCTTATCCGAATTTAATTGGGGTCAGCGCAGCGTGTCTTCTTCATCCATACTTCTCTATTACTCGTCATCTCAGTAGTCACCTCCTTTCTAGCCATATCATCATTCACACAGTCCATTCATTGTTTCTTTGGTCTTCCTCTACTCTTAGAACCATCTACATTCATTCTCAATTTTCCTCACTACATTTACCTCATTCCTCCTCATCACATATCCATACCTCACAACTTTTCAGTCAACGGCGCCACTTTCAAATTTCCTCATAAGTACTCAGCGTGAACAAATGGTATTTGGCAACACATTCGTTAGCTGTCAATGAGTCTCCAATGGAAAGTGTTGTTTCGCTAATTTCATCCATGTATTTTAGCTCAAATTTATTAATTTGTTTGTCCATATTTTAATTAGGCTAGCCTTATTGTTATTTACAAATGTTTATTAAGATAAGGACTCGCTACTAATGTAGGAAGAGGCGCGAATTTAGCAAACAATCGATGTCTATAAAGTCCAGTTTCGCGTGGAATCTATCATTCAAAATGGCAGTGGTGTTAACAATTTATTTGCAGATGTGAAAAATGATTTCTTGAGATAAAAACAGTGTCGGTGTGGGTGGACGGTGAATTAAACGCGGAAATGTGGACATAAAGTGTAAGATGGGTTCCCAGACACTAGAGATATTGCGCCAGGGTGTTTGGGCATCGTTAACTGGGGGATGGTTTTATGATCCTCATCAGAATTTGTTTTGCAACACTGTGCACCTGTATGTGTGGTTGTTCCTGCTATGTTTGCCGTTTTCCATCTACCTGGTGAGTTATATTGTGATCATACATTCATAGTTTGTAATTATGTAGTTTTGTTAATGGTTAAAATCAAAAGCAGGTCAGTGGCCAGATTGGTTAGGATGATTGTTATTCAGCATTATGTCTTAGTCATTATGGTCATTGCCCTTACGAAGCCTTAGCAATAGTTGAGGATAATCTGTTGGAACACTGCACCTTCAAGGTGATTTGTGTTCTTGAAATAACTAGGACAGTGTTACTTGGACTAGTTTTTATCATTTATCTATGAATGATATTGCGCCTTAATTGGCGTAATTATTTCTATTTATAATTGGTTTTTAGGTTATATTTTGTAGTGTAAACAGTAATGATAGCATGTCATGTTTTCATATAAAGTGCATTATAATGATGATTACATACATTGTATCTCTTCTTATCTACTAAATCGTTTGCTAATCTACTTGTGTGCTCATTAGCTAAATACTTGACAAATTCCCATAACATTGATAAGGCTTGACAACAACCTGGAATAACCACCTACCACTCAACTAAAGGGTAATTGGGTATATGTATATAAGTACACCTCTGCCTAACACTTCAGGAATTACAGGGATGATGTTATGTGGCGCCACCCTTGAAGCTTTCAATGAAGTAATGTTATTTTCAAAAGTACAAAAAACACCACTATGCTACACTACATTCTTTCATCAAAGATGTTACACTACACTAAATTTTTTTATCAAAGATGTTACACTACGCTACATTCTTGTATCAGAGTTGTAACAAGAGAAGAGAATAACACCTAAGGGGCCGTCCATTAACCACGTGAGGCTCGAAAGGGAGGAGGGAGTTTGGCAAAAATCACGAAATATCACAAAGGGGCAGGGGGGTGTAGTAAAATATCACGTGTTTAAATTTTTTCGTCAAACTCGCGATGCCATTTCTAAACAAGATTGTTAGTGTTGAAGAAAAGCTTGCTAATCCATGGTCCAAGGACAATGTACATTAAACATGTTCATATACTAGTACAATATATGTTTATTGCATGATTACACCATTCCTTTAATATTATTTTTTTGCCAGTTATTAGCAACCTGCAACCTTTCTGTCTAGACATTTGTATAATGGTCCTTTATACCTGTTTTAAAAAAATTATATTCTAAAAACTTTAAGATTCTTTGTAGGTACTAAAAAATACAAGTAATTTGGGGTGGGGGGGGGGTTAAAAAATGCTAAAAAAACATCATGTGATTAATGGACGGCCCCTAAAGGTGTCATACAATTCTGTAATAAAAACTGTAGTTCTTGAGATGGTTATAAAATTAAGTTCAGACAAGGTGACTGTAAAAGTAGGATAATTACTTCAAGCAATGTAAGTATTCAAGTATAATCTCATTAACCATTTGTTTACAGTATTTTAAAACATTAACTTTAAGATCGAGTTATGTGGTGTGCAATTAAAGAGGCCTATGTTCAGCAGTGGAATGTTGTAGACTGATAATGATGATGAACTTCAACAAACTAGGTATTTTGTAAGAAATAAATTGAATACAATAAGAAAGTAAGCAAAATTGGATATGCAACATTCATTAATCAAAAGTATAGCTGCAGTTTCATCTTACAAGCAGTTTCATTTGCAGCCATTTTCAACAATACAAAGTGATACACACAGTTTAATAATTAGTTTGAAATAAGACAAGTATGTAATTCTATTGTACTGCAAATGCAACACTGTCAAAACACATTGTGAGAGTAGTGGTGGCTCTGTGGTAACAAAAAAATTAATAAGTTGCGGGTTCACACCTAGTCGGGTATTTTAGTTTGTATAATTTATTTCACCACCACTGCTCTTAAAACTGTGAAGGAAAATCATTATTATCGTTGTTCTGCCCTAATTCCAATTTATTTGGTGTTGGCGCAGCATTTCGTCTTCTTCCATACTTCTCTATTACTCGTCATCCCACATAGCCCCCTTTCTAGCCATATCTTCCTTCACACAATCCATCAATCGTTTCTTTGGTCTTTCTCGGCTCTTATAGCCATCTATATTCATTCTGTAACGGAATATTCTGAAGAATCAGATTCATCCCAATACCAAAAAATGTTAACCCCGTAGGAACTGATGCGTGGATTACTACCACCCATTCTCTGTTATACAGAGATGGCCTGTGTCCCAGTTAACCCCGTAGGAACTGATGTGTGGATTACTACCACCCATTCTCTGTTATACAGAGATGGCCTGTGTCCCAGTTAACCCCGTAGGAACTGATGTGTGGATTACTACCACCCATTCTCTGTTACACAGAGATGGCCTGTGTCCCAGTGGGAAAATTGTAGTCTGATTATGCAGTTTTAGGCATAACCTGCAGAGCATTGTTTTTTCCTTTTGTAGGATAAGACGCTAAATTAAAAGTGTGAACATCACAATACCTACTATTAGTGAGTAGTTGAGTGGTCGAATTTTATGATCAACTGAGGCAATATTGTACTTACCTACTTGTTTGTATTAATTTTTAGTAGTCATCAATTATCCTATTGGAGCATGTCAGATTCAGTATGACACACTCGTTTGTTATGAACTGACTGGTTGATTTTGCGATTCATAAACTGTTTTGTAACCTTCTATTTTTTAAAATTGTGGTGTCTTTTCCTCAGATGCCACTTAAATGAAAAGTTGAAGTTGATTATTTTTTACATTATCAATCATTTTCCCTGTTAGAATATACCAGAAGACCAGCCCTGCTTTGCACGGCGCCATCTATTGGGTCTAAAACTAATTCATAAAATTTCATAGAAATCAATTGGGTGGTATAAGTTTTTAAACTGTCATGGTCAGTAACATTATTATTAACACTAGAAATGGGATTTGTACCATGTTAACTGTTTGTTCTGAGTTCCCGATATTCAGCTGTTTTTTTTTTGTTATTTATTTAGTGGAGTGGTTTCGCAGATCAGCGTGTTAATAAATTAAGATTTTGCTACTTGTGGTCCTAATCAGACAGCAAAACACAGACAGATGTCAGATTGTATCGGAGTAGCTTGATGTGCTGTCGTCTGTACTATAAACAAATACCTGCCCACCGGTGTGACGTTAAACATGCTAATAACATTTAGCCTACATTAAATCCATTACTTTCAACATAGACACATAATAGGCAAGCCTACCCATACGTAATGGTACCTTAGACTAATTGACATTGAACTAGTCTTTATGTATAATGTATATATGTATAGACATTCACCATCAACTTAATGGATAGATATGTGTGGGTGTGAATTAATTACCTTAACAGCTAGTGCTATATTTGTTAATATCAGCTTTTTATTCTGGTTTTTGATGCATAAAATGTTGTGAACATTAGTTCCAAAAAACGGGTGAAGACACTGTCTCACCTAGCACAGGAGTCAGGGTTTCAAATATAAATAAATAAATATAAATATCCCTGGACATTTCACACAGCACCATCTAGTCCCAAGCTAAGCAACCTAATGCTTGTGTTATGGTAACTAGATGGCTGATAAACTACATATATACATTTTTTTTTTTTGTAAATACATATGTACTTACATATAAAAAAAAAAAAAAATGGAAATGTATTATAACTTTTTTCTGTGTGTCAATAAAGTTTATTTATTAGCCTTTGCCTACGGCTTCGACAATGTGGAGGTCGGATATTATGTTGTGAGATATAAAAAGTATCCTATGTCTTGCAGTCTTGACACTCTTGACCCGGATCAGGTCTACCTGTTTACCGAATTACACCGAAATCTGTTCAGCATTTAAGGCGTGAAAAGGTAGCAGATAGACTTTTCGCATTATTTATACTATAAAATTAGTATGGATTGGATTGTTGAATCACTAATATAATCAAGTTAATTTTAAACACAGAATTTATCTTCTGTAAAAACTTTTTATTTTATTTTTTTTAAATTGTATTGTTTTTGCTTTAGACTGCAGAATGCTGTGTTGTATATTATAAACAAATTCTATCATGTTGCACTGAGCATCCAATGAGATCACAAATGCCATAACACTTGTAATTCTCAAAGGGTTAAACAGAGTTGTACCTAATAGTTATTTCGCTAGATATGTTAACGGCTTATGTGATAGGGGCGAGCCTAATGTCATAAATTGGTCACAATTTCAATCTCCGGGAAGAAGTTCCTAAGATTTTTTTGTATGAAAAAACTCAATAACAACTTACTAGACCTACAAATTACACCCAAGCCCTTATGCACAGCATTAGCTCTTGCAACTACTATATTAGTACAACTAAAGCTATATCTTTTAATTTAGTTTGCAATAAAGAATAAGAATAGAACAATGAGATGGCTAAAATGATTTCTAGTTTTATTTTTCTCTTGAAGCTGACATTTTATCTATGACCTCTTAGCAAGTAAGGGGGCGTCCATAAATTACGTGAGATGTTTAAGGGGGGGGAGAGGGTCGAGTCAAATCTCATCTAATCTTACGTTGGAGAGAGGGGGGGTCTCGGCAAATATCACGCAATTTTTTTTCTGATTGAAACAAAAAAAAATTATACTATTTTGGCCCATTTAATCCAGATTATAAATGCTTAAGAATTAATCTTAAGCGTATATCGCAATTCGATTAAGATCATTCACTAATTCGTTAAAAAGAAAATAATTTCATTTATACTTTGACGTTATACATCTACTGACTGTCAAACCACCATATTTGTTTTATACCAAATAGCTCAAATACAGCGAAGCAAAAATTCCCGAAGAAAGAGGAGTTAATACATCACATTCAAAATGAAATCGAACGGCTTCTTAGGGAAGCCACTGAGAGAAAAGTTCGGTCTACTTTAGCATTCCTTCAAAATATTTTTTTTTCTTTTTACAATAACAATCCAACGCGTTTACATAAGAAACCCACATTTTGAAAAATCTCACGTGAGGTTGGGGGATGGGGGAGGGGGTTGAATAAAATCTCACGACATCTCACCAGGGGGGGAGGGAGGGACAGAAAATTTAAAAAAACACCTCACGTAATTTATGGACGCCCCCTAAGAAACACTGTCACCACATAATTGAGGGCAAAATGCACATAATAAATTTATAAAAAAAAAAATGTTATTCTATTTCTGTACAACCTGACCCACTATAGCATGTTACTGTAAGAGTTCCATCAGTATCAGTTCACCTTCAAGCTAATTATGCGAGTGAACTAACAAATTAGTAAATTAGCAAGTCAATGATTAGTAATTAATTCCGTTGAGTGTGTTTTGATGAGGAGGAAGATAATGTATTGATTTTAATTGATGTTTATATTACCAATTTGAAAAGTACATTAATTAACTGTATTACACGGCCACAACCAACCAAAATCTTGGTTGCAGACACTGACTATAAGAGTGACCACACTTAACGATGTGGAATTCTTGGCTTAGCCGATCACGGAGCACCACATATCTCGCATTTAGTCTGGCGCGGTATCGAGTTGCGTCGGCCGAACCGATTTTTAACGTCAGCACATCAGGCTACCCGAAACTCCAATTTTTCCAATCAATTTTGAACCTAATGCTTTAGCGATAAAGTTGAAAATCTATTAAAGAATTTTGACAGATTGTAGTAGCTTTATGTGCTGGCGTCTGTAGATAAAAGTACAAGCCAATTCACGTCGATAAGTGAGATCACTCCATAAGAAGAAAGTTTGGTGCACGTATTGCGTGACGTCGCTGAGGCCACAAACTTTCCTTCCGCGTAAGGAAAACGGACAGACCGTGACTCCTTAGAGACATTTACGAAAGGTCTGTTGCCGACATCGATACTGACTTCAGACGGATGTGAACGACTTTAATATAAAATGTAGTAGTTTTCATTGAGCTAAGGGCCAGTCACGACCGTCACAGACACGGCAAACATTAGCGCATCCTTCGGCCCAAGCTTCCATCATTGCCCATGTTTAACCGACTTAAAAAACGAGGCGATTCTCTATTGACTTCAGCGGAATCTTTTTTTCTGTCATTAATGTTTACCATCTCGAATCAACGAGTAATGTCAAACTCCAAAGCGAGCTCTCGCACTTTCTGTCACTGTAAAAGAGCATTCAACAGTAATGTAACAATCTAGGATTGATTTTAAGCAAATAGACGCTCCCTCACCAGGAGCCTTCGCCTGTAATGTAACAATCCAGGATTCGTATTTGTACACAAACAAGTATGTACATACTTAGTACTTAGTAGTTACAAGTTGTATCCTTACAGGTTGCGCACTGTAATGCTGAGTTCTCTTCCCTCACTGATGTAATGCTCGAATCTGAACTGGTACATTACAGGCCAATGCTCCTGGTGAGGGAGCGCCTTAAACATTTCAAAACTGATTTACCGTCATCATCATCATCAGCCTATAGCAGTCCACTGCTGGACATAGCAACTCTCATCCAGTTGCTACCAGCCACCCCGCGAAGATCGTCACTCCACCGAGCCTGAGGGCGTCCCACCTTACGTTTGCCGATTCGCGGTCTCCACTCAAGAACACGTCTACCCCAACGGTCATCGGTCCTACGGCTAATATGACCGGCCCATTGCCACTTCAGCTTACTTATTCTGTGGGCTATGTCGACAACTCTGGTTCTCAGTCGAATCACCTCGTTCCGAATGCGATCCCTCAGAGAAACTCCAAGCATAGCCCGTTCCATAGCTCATTTACCGTCATATTAATACATAATAAATTACATACTGTACTCTCCATTTCATTAGATTGAGGTAGTGTAACCTCCGTCCCTAATGAGAATTTATGCGTCATTAATTTGGTGTGAATGAGATCTGATTCTTTGTTCAGATTAAAGATAAACTGATCGTGTAATGTGTAGGTAGATTGATAAATGATGCTCCCAATTGATGGATTTTTGATGACTTTAAAATTGGCGGCAAATAGAGCGTGTAACCTCCGTCTCCACAATTATCAACCAATCTGAGACGACACGAAAGGCGTGGTGTAGATTTTAATCGTTGTGATTGGTTAATTCCTGCACTACTTCGCTGAATAGATTGCGGGACTGAGGGATCTTGCACACTGCGCGGCCACGACCACGAATGATCTCGCGACCAGCCGCAATCATGCAACAGGAATGGTCGGACGACAAGTCGTGGTAAGGTTTTCGACGTCAGTGTATGACCAGATGTATTAACGCGGACGAGGCGCAAGGAGTATGTAAGGATCATAGCAGGTGGCGTTCTGTGGTTTCTGCCTACCCTCATCGGTAAAAGGCGTGAGTATATGTACTTTTGTAGATGTTAATAAAATCTTTTCCCCCTCAGTACTTCCCGCCAGCGAGTCTCGGTTGGATAATATACTGCGCGCTGGTTGCGCTGCTGTTCGCCGTGCTGAAGCTGCTGAACCACGGGCTGCATCACATGTACGACACCACGGAGTGCATCATCGTGCAGCCTCCCACAGATCCTAACGCCGCTGAGAATCCTGCGTGAGTATTTTGCGGTCTTTATTAAAAGGCTTTTTACTGGCTCGTTGATGGTCGATT
Source organism: Eurois occulta (assembly GCA_950022335.1). Lineage (NCBI taxonomy): Eukaryota > Metazoa > Arthropoda > Insecta > Lepidoptera > Noctuidae > Eurois > Eurois occulta. Next base: position 3,038,497 of record OX465491.1, on the reverse strand, counting down.
GGTCGCAAGCGCGACTGCTGAGCATATAGTCCTGAGTTCGATTCCCGGGTCGAGTAAAGTTTTAATTGGATTTTTCCATCAGGAATATCTCAGTAGCTGCCACGGAGTCTAGATCTGTGCCTGGTTGATGGCAATAGGCTCTCTCCCTATTACATGGGACTTATATAACTGGCGAATTGTGGATGTAGGTACTATTAGGTACTCGGCCTAACCCTTTGGGCATTACAGACGTAATGTTATGCTAGTTGGCAGTAAAATTGCCTTATAAAGGGCGAAGGGCTTAGCTAGGTCCCAATCTGAGGTCAAGCTATGACCTCATTGGTCAGATATGAAACATAGAAGTACATTACATATTAATAGATTTTCAATCAATATCGATGTTTAGAACTAGCTTTGCCAATGTCATTAGTATCACAGAGACCTTTCCTTTTGTTTGTTAACTATTATTATACACTTCTCATCAAAAAAATCGAAACACTTTCGTTTTTATTGTTTTTGTCCTAATTTTTTACAAAAGAGAATTAATTCCATGAAAAAAAAAAACATTATTGTGTAGCTGGCAGTTTGGTCATTACAGTAAGAAGAAAAAAATCAAAATTCGAAATTAGAATTTCATTTGTTTATCCTATAAATGAAATTAATCACTGTTTTGAGACAAATGTGTATTTAGGGTTGGAGTACGTTTCTCGTTTAAAAACTAAAAATTAGCGCTTGTCTTTAAACTTTTTGTTTCTTATTTCATTTACTGTGACTTTGGGACGTCTGAAAAAACTTTTTTTTCTAAAACATATGGATACTTCGCCCGCAGAAGCCGCCCAAGTGGTGGCATTGCTGGATTCTGGACTTAGTCAGCGTGTTGTGGCTGCAAGACTAAGCTTATCATCTGTTCATAGAGTCTAATAAAAACATATCTATCCGGTCGCAAACAGATAACAGAAATCTACAAAATATGTGCCAAGTCTAAATTAGAACGAAAATACGTGTCTTCTAGTAGAGAAATTAAATTCGGTGTACCACAGGGAAGCGTCCTTGGGCCATTGTTATTTTTAATTTACATTAATGACCTCCCACGCCAAATCCACCATCCCATGGTACTATTTGCCGACGATAGTACAGCACTTTTAAAATGCGACAATAATGAAAATTATGAAAACATTATAAACGACTCCATTAAAATTATAATAAATTGGCTAAATAGTAACAACTTACAAATAAACACACAAAAAACAAAGATAATGCATTTTTACCAAAGACTTCGTATCAATGATTTAAATATTGATTATAATAATCAAAGTGTAGACAGAGTAGATGTGACAAAATTTCTAGGAATTTTAATTGACAGTCAACTGACATGGAAGGCACAGGCAGAAGCAATCTGTAAAAAACTCAGCGCATCTGCATACGCACTTTATAATCTTAAAAAAAAAGTTAATATCAAAACAGTATTACTAGCATATCACAGTCTTGTCGTTTCCATTTTAAGGTTTGGTATTATATATTGGGGCAACTGTACCGAAAGAGAGAGTATTTTTAAAGCCCAAAAACGCTGCTTACGAGCTATATTTGGTTTAAAAGTTACTGACAGCTGTGTTCCAATTTTCAAGAGTCGTAATTTATTGACATTTCCGTGTCTTTACATTTTAGAAATTGCCCTTTTTGTTAAATGTAATAGACATCTATTTTTAAATTTATCAGAAAGCAGATACCGAGATGTAACTTTGCGATCTCAATACCGAAACTTGTTACGCACGGGTGGATATAGGACTGCTTTATTGAGGAAAAGTGTCTTTGGTATGGCACCGGCTATTTTTAATCACATTCCTAATTCTATAAAAGAGGAACCAGTAACAACTTTCAAAAAGAAACTAACTGTACTTTTATTAAATAAATGTTATTACTCTGTATCCGATTTTTTAGCTGATATATTTTAGCTGTGTTAATGTTTGATGATGAACTGCATCAATGTTTGCATGCCTAAATGGTAGAATGTACAAGGATTCTTTAATATTGTAACCACCTTATTGTAATACCTACATTCCGAGCAAATAAATGACTATTCTATTCTATTCTATTCTATTCTACAAACGCTATCGGGAGACTGGTTCGTTCACGCGCCGTTCAGGATCTGGCAGGAATCGGGTCACTTCTGAGCGAGATGATCGATTTATTGTAACAACTTCTTTACGAAATCGACGCCTTAACGCTTTTCAACTGCAGCAGCAGCTTCGCGTTGTACGAAGAGTAGCTGTAAGTGACTCTACAATAAGAAGAAGGTTGAAGGAACGCGGATTGGCACCGCATAAGCCAGCGAATGGGCCGAAATTAACTGCAGACCATCGAAGAGCGCGCCTTAACTTTGCACGCGAGCACCTAACTTGGTCATACCTTCAGTGGAGCAAAGTACTGTTTTCTGATGAGTGTAAAATTATGCTGTATGGTAACGACGGAAGGAACAAGGTCTACAGAAGAGATGGAGAACGCTTTGCACAATGCTGCATTGAAGAAAAGGTCAGCTATGGTGGCGGTTCGTGGACGGTTTGGGGAGGAATCAGCGCCGACGGTAAGACAGAACTTGCCTTTGTGTCTGGGCCACGGCTGCCTGCACTAAACTCTCATCGGTACATCGAACAGTGTCTTGAACCTCATGTGATGCCCTATGCACATTTTATTGGCAACGACTTCATATTCATGCACGACAATGCTAGAGCTCACACCGCGGGCGTCGTACGAGATTATCTTACCGAAGTCGGTATCTCCATTATGGTATGGCCAGCAAGAAGCCCGAACATGAATCCCATTGAACATCTATGGGATGAATTAAAGAGACGAATTCGAGCAAGAGATCCAGCCCCAGAAACACTTAGCCAGCTGAAAAATGCAATCCAAGAGGAATGGGATAATATACCACAACATGTGATCGTGACTCTCATCCGATCGATGAAGAACCGTATAGAAGCAGTAATAAGAGCTCGCGGAGGGAATACAAGTTATTAAATAAACGTTTCTTACATTTTTTTTTCATTTACGCGTGTTGTTTTACCCATTTCCTTCATATTCCATACAGGGTAAAAATTACTCATTATACAAAATACGAAACCTATGAAGACTTAATTTGAATTTAGAACAATAACATTAGGATTTAAAAACCTCATACTACTCACTATTAAATGACATTTTACATTTATTCCTAAATATACACATTTTTCTGATAATCCTTATCAAATCATAAACTGCGAGGTGTTTCGATTTTTTTGATGAGAAGTGTAATTATTATTCTTGAAAATAACTGGAGAAATGTGGGTGTTTGGGGGTATTTAGTTTATCTTCTGCGTCATAGATGGCGCTGTAGTACTTTTTGTTCTATGTTGCAGTAATACTTTTTGTAGTGCCGCTACAGGTGTACTATTATGGTATACCTCTGTCTAAACCTTCGGGGATTGCAGGCGTGATGTTATGTGTTATGTATTATTACAACAAGCCCTTAATTTTATCATTAGCGCTGCAAACGGAATATTTACCATGTTTACTATTTGTTTTGAATAAGAAAGAGAGCCGACCGGTTTGTCTGCTCATAGACACCCACCCGCAACAACTTCAGTTTATCCGTGATCATGGTGCTTGCAACAGCGCCGAAATATCGGGAACTCAAAAAAAGTAGTAAACATGGTTAATTATGTTAATATTTTCAGTGTTAATGAGAATGTTAGTGAATATTCAGTGTTAATGATAATGTCAGTTTAAAAAACTTTAAGCCCTTAATGTCCACTACAGGACAAATGGCTCGTTATTCTCTTACCACTTCACTCCTAGAATGGAATGACCACCCCTTGTCGACAGTGTACAACTTATCCCGCCATCTTACCTTATGAATTTGTATGTTATGCAGTCACTCGAATCGCCAGCCATGTCAGTTTTTCGATGAAATACTCATATTTTCAGAGAAAAATAACCACAAGGAAGAATAATAGGTTTCTCAAAAACGGTATATTTGCCTATATTAATTAGCTAGCATTTACAGGATTTCATTTAAAAATACTCACTTCTCCTTGTTAATTTGAGGTCGGCTGACGAAGTTCTCTAAGTTTGTCGTAATCTCAGAATTAACTTGTGTCCTTGCTATGTTTTCCTGTACCTACACATTCCATCCACCTTCCTTTTTTGTGCATCTCGTAAAGACGGAAATATTTTATAGTCTAATAAACGAATCCGATTTCCCTACAGTGGGTCTAGATAACTCTATTATTGACTGTTCTATTAAAAGACGTCCATTTATGCACTAAGGTTAGGATAAAAATCTCGTAAAAGTTTGGGTCATTTTGTTCTACGTCTAAGTTTTGTTTCCTTCCTCACGTGAAATAAGCGCTTTGGACGTGGAGTTGCAGACACCAGCCCGTTATACAATACAATACAAGTATATTTTTCCCCGGGTACTGTAAGGGACATTAGTTCTTAAGCAAATTTACTCACCACGCCATTTTGCCGTGTCAAAGCCAATTGATACAACTGTCAAAGATTGACTGCCCCGTTGGTCTAATGGTCCTTAGCGCTACTGCTCAGCATGAGGTCCTGTCCCCATAACTGGTACACGACACGTGTTAAACTATTAAGTACACCTCTACCTAACCCTTGGGAGATTACAGAAGTGATGTTATGTTGTGTTAAAGTTTGATTTTTTGTGATTTGAATGAATGGACCATTAAAGTTGGTACACGGGGCAAAGTAGATCGGTTTGCAGGGCACACCACAAAGATGTTGGTGTGCGTAAAATCAACTGGTGTATTACTTCGCCTATTTGTTAGTGTTTGCTTCACTATAGTATATGTATAATATGAGGTAAAGAATATGAAGCATCAATTTAACCCTATGACTAACCGGTGTCGTGGCATAGATGTGTAATCATTCGGCTGGTAAATCAAGTGTCGTAGGATCGAATCTGCGCCGCTGGCGTCAACTTTTTGCATTATTAAAAAACTTTTATTTTCATTTTGTTGAATTTTTATTGTAATTTACCTGATAATAAGAACATTATTCGAAAAAAAATATGGAAGTAAAAATTAAACAATTTGTATTAAGAAATCAAGAACATTTATTGACTAGGTTTTTTTTTATATTATAATTACAAATTATAAAGTTTTGTGCATGACAAATATTCTAAGTCGGACAAGAAATAACGTTACTTTTCTTATTCAAGTGGGTAATTTATTTATTAGTGAAATGAATAAACATGTTAATAAGATAGATATTATAATACAGGTATCCTAAATTGTTATCTCACTAACAATAACATCACTCACATAAAACAAATCGAATTACCCCCTGATATTTTTATTAATATCCTATTGGTGCGCCTTCGCTATCTATGACTTATTCATGCACGAAGTAAATGTCTCCACTAGACCTGCATGGAAGAATATTTTTTTTTATGATAGCGCTCACCATCTTTTCGCCACAATATTTTGCGACCGTCCTTGTCTGATTTAAAACATTTTTCATCTCTAAATATAACTATATTATTGCACCAATCAAAATCCAAATATTCTCTTGCGAAGCGTACCCGGTTTTGCCTGTGAATATCTGACATTCAAATTTTCTTGGCTGGCCTACAACATTTCACACCAGCTGCTCGCAAGTGGTTTCGTACAGTTTGTAATGTCACGTCATGTTTAGTTGCCGTGGAACGAGTAGTGAGGAAGGGCTCAGCGGTATGCGTAGCAACTATATCAGATGCCAATCTGTGAATGCAAATCCAGCCTTTGGTCCCGGTCGGCAAGGATCAATGCTTCCCGAATCTGCATAACGATGGACCCACAATTGCACAGTCCTTCTCTGTGAACAATAATAAAATATTGTTACAAAAAACAACAATCAATAACATGTGGATTATTTAAACATATTAAACTTCTAAACATCATAATAACATTTTGTTACTCACCGATATCTTTAAACGTCTCGCAATTTCACTAATTGAAACATTTTGCTCATGCAAAAGAATTATTTCAGCTCATAAAAGTGTGGTTCAATGATTCATATTGATTCACAAATAAAAGCACTTCTCAAAAAACGCAGGGTATAATGTCTAAAAACGTAACGAAAGCCCGATAGTCAATAGCATTATGACGATGAACTTAAACTACTAACTTAAACATGATTTGTCATTTTTAGAGGGTAGACAACTAATACATTCTAACCCAAATATAAAGAGACTTGCTAATAGTTAAGCAATGAATTGAACAAACAAATGTAAAATATTTTATTAAAACATACAAAAACATTAAGCTGTTGGCAGTCGGATTCGATCCTACGGCGCCGGCGCAGTAAGTAATTATTTATCGCACGCTCGACTAATGCGCCACGGAGACGATTGTATGATAAGCTAAATTTATGCGTCATATTCCCTGCAACATTAGTGACAAGAAATTTTATTGTGTGTGCGTGGACAACGGGTTATTGTGAAGCAAACACTAATAAATAGGCGAAGTCAGACGGCCGTTGATTTTACGCACACCAACATCTTTGTTGTGTGCCCTGCAAACCGATCTACTTTGCCCCGTGTACATAATTGGCTCAGCAAGTAATTGCTGAGCCAATTATGTACCAACTTGGGTAATTAATTACCCTGTCTTTGCATTATCAAATTGTGTACCCAAATGTTACCGTTTCCGGCAGTGCTGAAGAAGGCATGGAGATGCAAATGTTGAAGCTGGGCGATGCGCCGGCGACGGGCAGCGACAACGAGTCCGTTACCTCTCTGGAGTACCACAAGCCTAACAACAGTACTATAGGTATGTACCCGCAGATATTGCCTGTAACAGAACAACTTCTAGCTACGAATAAAGACTCAATAAACAGAGTGAAGATTACTACACACATCTTCGACACAGGTCAGACGACAAAACCGAACATAATATATTTTACCGGCCAGCTGTGCGTGTATTATGCACGCCTAACAAACGAATGAAGTGCTTAGACAGGTTCTATTCAACTAATATTTATCAAAGTATGTGAAAATATGAAACATAGAATAAAGTAGGATGAATAATAGTATACTCGTCAAGTCACATTTACGAGCGAAATATCACTCTGATTACTACTGCTCTGTTGCCCACTATATAAAATCATTCCAATATATACAAAGATCAAACGCCAAGCAAATCTTTCTCCATCTTGTTTCAGATTTAAAAGTAGATGTCCATCGGAAGAACAGTTCGGAGTCGAGCATAGAGGAGATCCCCATGACTGCCAAGCAGACGCAGACGGAGGTCGTAGCCGCGACCAAGTCAGACCTGTGCGTTCAAGCCGAAATGCCGGGCCCCTCCAAAACCCGTCCAACTAACAGGAGCCGGTCAAAATCCGGCCACAGGAGGGAGCATAGGACCTCTAAAAGAAGGACTGGCACACGAATAGACGAGTTAATCGGTGAAGCGTCCAGAAGCGCGAGAACTGAAAATAACTTGCCCGTTCATATGATAGTCGATGAAGGCCCTTTCGCCAAAGTTAGTCGCCGCTACCACGAGTGTCCACATCGCCGCGGCTCCAGTAACAAGGACTTTTTCAAAGAGTGGCTTTATCTAGACGGTACGGAAGCTTCCGGAGAACCTTACCAGTCGAAATTCGCGCGGCAGCTCAGTTCAGACTCAAGGGATAACTCCGAACCGAGCGTTGGTCCTCCTTCGCCAAAGAAAAGGACATCGCATCGACGGAGGTATGCTAACTACCCTGATGAAAGCTGTACAAAGTCCGCGATGGCGTTAGCAACGCAACAGTCATCGAATATGAGGAGAAATTCCAACTCGACCATGTCCACCATACAGTTACCGCTGTTGAACTCGACTGCGCAACTTGTATCCCATATGAGAAGGCATTCGAACAATGCAGATACTGGGTTCTTCGCTAGCGTAGAGCTTGGTGAATACATGATGGTGAAAGCCGAAGCTCCAGTCGGCGAAACAGAGAAAAGTAAAGGCAAAAGTTCAGGGTTCAGACGAATAAAAAGCGCCGCCTTGGAAATTGGTTGCCCACCCCCAAGTGTGTCAAACCTATCCCCCCACCCAAATAGTGCAGAAACTATCGGTGGGCAAATGCTTAAAAATCCCAAAAACGCAGTAATTCCACCCCCTAGCAAAAGTTTGACCCGCGGTCCACATTTAAATCTATACCCAAAGAACGAATCAGGAGAAGGATGTAGCTACCCATACTTAACTTACGGTTCGGAAATTGTGTACCCAATAGCTGAAATCTCTGATGAAATGCAGACATCACAGAAGGAAACTGACCTGGATTCTAGCGGAGAGAGTTATAGTGATTATGATGATGAAAAACAGTTTCGAGGGTTCGATTGGGACGCAGAGCAGTCGCCGGCGATGCGTTCCAGTGACTCCGACTACGAGAACAACGGATCCCGGTCACCGCTACTCGATAGACCTTCAGACGTAAGAGTAGTGCGCAGCAAAACACACGCCGACGGCAAGAAACACTGCTGCGAGCGACACACTAACAAACATAACCTAGACTGCCCCAACGACAAAGGAAAACCTGTAAGACTGAAAAAACTAAAACATGAGCAACAGTATGAAGCTAAACGTCCCTCTGAAAGACCAAATCCTTGCTGTGAATGCAAAAACAGCATCAACACTAACGTTGATTACTTTGAGAAAGCCAGCGCGAGCTCCAAAGACTTGCTAATAGAGAAATCCAGTTTAGAATCCAATGAGAACCAAGACCAGTCTGAAAAACAATCCGACGAGAAGAAAGTCGTCGAAAAGAAACCCTGGGACCACGATATATGTAATTCTAGCAGTAGTAGTGATACTTATATGGACGGACGATCAAAAAGCAAGAAAATTATTGTCCCGGAAACGGAAGAGTCGCAGCTGACGGGGACGGACAGCAAAAGTGCAGACGAGAGGAGTGTGTACAGCTTAGACTGGCTTTTTGAAGAGTCAGAGCAACCAAAAGCAGGGTGTTGCAAAGAAGCGGGAGCCTGCGCTCTCCCCGAAGAAGTCCTAGTTCAGAAACTAGCTAACGCACTCGGCGAATCCTCTTGCAATGTTCCAAAAAACTTGGGCGCTATACCAAAGCAGATAAAAAACTTAGCACGTTCGCGAGCTTCCTCCCAGAAGGAGAACAAGAAGAGAGATTCTAAGAAGGAGAAAGATGAGAATCAGAACGAGGAGGTGATACTCTTCGACGCGGTGGAAGCTCAGGCTGCTTTGGTACAAGGATTGGAGTGCTTGTTCGCGGCGACCAACGCTAACACGGTCGTGATGCCGCCGCCCAACCGGGATGAAAGGCCGCGAAGTCACAGACAGAGCATTCGCGGTGATAGGGAGAATTCGCACAAAACTAGAAAACGCTCCATAGAAGAAGTAGCACAAACGTCGACCAACACCCTCCTCCCTACTTCCATGCCTTTACTGGCAGCATTCCTCAACTCAAGAGTAGATTTCGGACCTTGCTGCCAACCCTCTTACGTAGCTAACGCTGCAGCTGCTGCTGCTGCTGCTGCGGCTGCTGCTGCTACAGAGTCTGCTGCCACTCAGACCGTGCAACCAGCAGAAGAGGGGCCAAGACTTAGACCGTTAATGGACAGGAACCATAGAAACCGTGTTAGGAAGATAAAGCGCTCGACTCGCCAACGAAACAATCCTTCGCAGCAGAACAACGCGGATAAGAAGGATAACTCGAAGCCACCAGCTCCTGACAACTCGAACAATTCTACCGCCGTTCATTTTGCGACGTCGTTTGAGGACACGACTGACGGCGCAATACATTGCTTCATGGACGAATATGGGAATTGGATGTCGTATACATTTGATAAGCACAGTTCAGGGCGAGCTCAGGCGCAGCCTATCCCCTTGCCAGAAAAAGAGGATCAACAGAACATGCGTATTAACAGGGTTAAACCTATTGACAATCCTGACAATTCCCAAGAAACGGCCGGCGAAGGCAGTTGTGGCTCTCTAGAATCCGAAGCTGGGAACAGCGAAAGTATACCTAAGAAACGCGGAGACAGCATCGACCAAAGTTCCTCTAATCAGGGCAGCAACAATCCCTTACTATCGAGCAATAATAACGTGTCAACCGTAGTTCCTATCAACACCAACAACGCTAATAAAAGATTCTATGTGTTTGACGGTGGGACCGGTAGCTCCCACGCCGACCAACCGCGCTCCCCCGTAGCATACGTCACCGATAGTTTACTAGAACAAATTGAAGCCGAAAGACAATCCCGAATGGGACTGCCGAGTATGCATATAAACTTCCTTATGAACCAACAAAGAGCGCAGCAGTTAGCAGCACAGCAACAAGCTGAAAATCCATACGCGAGTATACAACCAATACCCAGTTTAATGCCTTCCATAGGCGAAGAAAGTGTAGAAATGAGGAGCAAGTTCTCAAAGTTAATGGACGAAATGGAGAAGGCGAACCAGCCGAAACCAAAGAGTTACTACAAGTTTAAACTTTCTAAATGTTTCGAATTGAAAGTGTCTATGGATAGACTGCAACTAATGGCGTTGTTTGACAGAAACCTGACGTGTAAGGAGACTTTTGTCACGATATTTTTGGCTGTGATGGTGGCCGTTTTAGGCTCTATGGTCTTGAACCTTGGTTTCTACAGGGACATTTACGCGTTTTGGTTTTGCTTCATCATGGCGGGCAGTCAGTATTCTTTATTAAAGAGTGTTCAGCCGGACTCTGCGTCACCAGTCCATGGTTTTAACAAAATGGTCGTGTTTTCTCGGCCGGTATACTTTTGCATATGCACAGCACTATTGTGCGGGGTGCATAGTTACTTGGAACAGACAGCGCCTTTTACTGACGAAGTACATACGAGACGAAAACGAAGTTTCGATGATACGAAACCTATAACAATATATGGGTTCGAGATGAATGAAAGGGATTTTTTACACGTCGTACAGGAGATTCTGTCAAAGTTTCTACTGTTTTTTCCTTTGGCATTCAGCTTGGGGTTATTTCCTCAAGTTAACACCTTTCTCATGTACTTACTGGAGCAGATTGACATGCATGTGTTCGGCGGTAACGCTACAAGCAGCTTAAGCGCTGCAGTGTATTGTGTTGTACGTTCTGTGGCAGCTATCGGAGTGCTGTACGGGTTCGCTTACAGCGGCTTAGTAGAAGGAAAGAAATCACAGCATCAGAAGCACAACATCCTATTCTCAATATTCTGTGGTTTACTAGTACCGATAGCGTACCATCTAAGTCGCAGTGCAAGCGACTACACGCTAATCTGGAACCTAATAAAGAAACACCTACTACCACCTGAGCTATACGTCATACCAAATCCAGAATGTTCTCCAGAAATGGATAAAACAGACCCGAACACACTGACTGACGATAAAAAGAATAATTCAGAAAGTAACATATCAAAACAGAATTCTATTGGGAGTTCGGCGTCTAAAATAAACTTTAGCTCCGAAACTAATATTGCTAAGCAGAAACGGTCACAAACATCGAGCGTAAGCTCTTTGAAGATGGATCCTAGAGGGGGCGACACAATGAATTCAACGACCTCCTTAAAAGCCGACCCACCTACCGAGGATGATAAAACCCAGGACACAAACACGTGTAACGTAAAGTCAGATTCAGAAAAACCTGATGAAGATATGGAAGATCCGTTGCCTAAGAAGCTACAGGCGACGGTGAACGCTCGGCTTAAGAATGACGTCATTGTGTGCACTTTCCTGGGACTGTTCGTGTTCGGACTGCATTGTACGACGGTGTTCACGACACTTAGACCTCAGCTAAATACGGTGAGTTGACTTTGATTAATTTTTAATGATGTTGTGTTAATTTAAAAGTCATTTTTGATCAATTTGCCGAAATTGGCCTTAAAGCGCATGATCGACTGTCCCTACCACAAAAGCAAAAAAAAATGTCGTTTGACGACGTGACTCAACATGGCATCGGTTGCTTTTATAACATGGAAATAAAGCTGTTACTGACTGGCTCGAATCAATCAAATATGATAAACATATGTGAACAATAGTAAAAGAAGAGTATTTTATGCTTAAAGAATATGATTTTTGCTTACAACACAAAACAATATTTACATGTCTCTCTATCAGGTCCTGTGGATAATCGCGGGCATCCTGGGCTGGGTGCTGCACTACCTGGCCCCGCAGCTGCGCAAGCAGCAGCCCTGGCTGTGCCTGGCCGGCCCGGTGCTGAAGCAGCACGAGCACGCACAGTTCGAGGTCACCGAGCCCGCCAGGCTCATGTGCTTTGAGAAGGTACGATTTTCTTACTGAATACTGTGACTTAGTTATGTATGTTAGTTTCTTTCCCCTTGGATTTTTAAGTTTCCTGTGGGGAAGTGTCCATGTGTGTTTTTCAAACTTTAATTTAAATGCAAACTACACGCCAAGCCTAAAGACCCACGTCTTACCTATTATTTTGTCCGCAGATGTTCGTGTACCTATGTTTCCTGGAGCGCAACGTGCTATACCCGGGCGTAGTGGTGGCAGCCACGACGCAGGACGCGCCCGCCATCGCCGCTAAGTACGGCGACGCCGTCGGAGCTCTCATCATATGCGTGTGCGCGTTAAAGTGTACGTATAAGTTAACCTAAAAAAAAATCTCGACTTTTACAAAAACCGGTCATCGTATTATGGTTTAGCAGCTTGAATATCATCAAGATGCTGCCAGAATGCAGTTGGTCGTGTACGTGGTAGAACAGCAACTCTCCTCAAATGATCTATTACTTACTTTTATCGGACCATTTCGGTGTTGCCGATAACAGCATTACAAAACTAGTCGGCAGCACTGCGCCATAACATTCGTAGAAGCTGTATCCCTCGGTGGTGGTACACTGTATTTTGATTTTATCTAAAGTAAATCTTTGTGTCGTAAGAAAAAGGTTCAAAATCGCTCACACCATATCTAACACCTAAATCGATTGCCGACAGGTCTTCGAAACGCCTACTCGGAACCGGATTCCCAGTACCTTATCCTGGTATTCGCAGTACTGCTGTTCCAAAGAGACCTGAGCAGTCAGAAGATATCGGAGACTTTCCTCGTCGACTACTTCATCACTGCCATCATATTCAGCAAGGTCTACGAGTTTCTTCTAAAGGTAAGATTTAAGTTTACGATAAGATATATATTTATTCTTTTACAGCCAGACAGATACTTATATTTTCTTGTCTTTTTTTTCTGTTATTGCACCTACTGTAACTGTGTATTGTCTCTGCATCGCGCTAAGGTAGAATGGTAGAAAATGCCGAAGGCATTAAGTCCGCCTTTGTACAGTTTTTACTTGTGCATAAAGTTTAAACAAATACGTCGTTCCCTTTTTTGTGTAGAACTTTTGGGAAAAGTAGCTCCTAATATGTCCGAAAATAACCACAACATTTATATCTCTATGTCTTGTCTTTCAATCTTTCAATAATCTTTTTAAAGAAAATCTTGTGAAAGAAGTTCTTGAAAATTAACAGTTTGTCAATTAAAAGAAAGCTTTATCTTCTTGTCTGTCGCTGGCACGACAGTATTTAAAATTTTGTTGGCTCATAACATCCACTGCCACTGAAGCCACTGCGACGGCGGCGTAGAGCTCACTTTGGCTGCATGTTTTGGGACACAGAGATAAGGACGAGATATGGAACATAGAATTTCGCAAAATAAAGTATTCAAGCCCGAGCACCGACCTCTTTAATAACCGTAATCTTTGCCTTTTCCTATCAGGTCCAGTTCGTGGTGACATACATAGCGCCGTGGCAGATCACGTGGGGCAGCGCGTTCCACGCGTTCGCGCAGCCGTTCTCTGTGCCGCACTCCGCCATGTTGTTCCTGCAAGCTGCTGTGTCGGCGCTACTGTCGTCTCCCTTGACGCCGGCTTTGGGTACGTGGAGTAGAAATACAACTCAACATATTTTCCTGTAAAGCCTGTGGACGGTGAGTAATGGGCTAGCTCGCCGTCCGTCCGTCTTATGACGACAGGCCGTGTCGACGGCGCGTTCGTGATCCACGCGCGCCTCAAAGAGATGTCAGCAAACATGAGGGGCACGCAAGGGCCGATGCCTGCCAGGGTTGCGGGACTGTTCGAAAGAGATACCGCGGCCCTGGAACATAAAGGGCAAAAGAAGGAACATGGGTGGTTTTTAGTCAGTAAAAGTCTGACACTCCCTTCCGCACCGCCCAGAGCGGGAGGAGTCATTTGATGATTTCCCAAACGAAAAAAAAAAAAAAAAGCATTGTCGTCGAAGCCTGTGCGGTGACCCTGTGTTTCTACTTGTAAATCAGTATGACATGCCACACAGTTCGTTGCGACGACGCACAGGCAACGCCCGTGTGGATTCACTCTTACGAGCACTTTTCGACTACCAGTAGTCCTTACGAGAATCACTGATAAAGCTTTCTGGGTCACAAGTTCAATATCTTTGGAATAATGTTTAATTTTTCGACAGAGTACTTCAATTTCAGAAAAAAAAAACGAAGAAATGAGTTTCTTAACATAATCTGTTATTCGTAGGTAGCGCAATATTCATGACGTCATACGTTCGACCGGTGAAGTTCTGGGAGAGAGACTACAATACGAAGAGAGTTGACCAGAGCAATACCAGGCTGTCGTCACAACTTGAGAGGAATCTTGGGGCTGGTGAGAATTAAATATTACTTGCTTCCTTGTTATTTATGAGGAATTTTCCTCAATATTTTTCTATACTGACGTGCAAAAAAATATTTTTCTATATTTATTTTAAGAGTCTCTTTCACTAACGTAAACTAGGTACATACTTTTAGCAAGATATTTCAGGAAGTTATGTTGTTCTTAAATCTTGTAAGTGTCTTGTTTTTGGGCGATGAACGCGGTGTGTTTATATTTTTGCACACGAGTGTACTCTTTTGGGTAATACTAATAATCTTGAACAATTTGCAGACGACAACAACCTGAACTCGATATTCTACGAGCATCTAACTCGGTCACTACAACACTACCTATGCGGAGATCTAATGCTTGGACGGTGGGGACAGGTCCAACAGGGAGACTGTTTCGGTAAGGAGACTTTTAACTTTTCTAGTTGCATGAACAAGGTGTAACGCAATAAGTGCAATAGTAAGGAGTAAACTTTTAGTGGTCTAGAAACACTGTATACCTGTGATAGACCTAAGATCAAAGTTAATACTAAATCCAGCTGCGAAATCTCATGTTATATTCTACAGGGTGTAACAGTATAAGTGCAATACCTCCTTAGGTGGGTGATTTCAGACCATCAAATTGGACAATTTTCCCCAAGGAACATGAGTCGGAAGTTGGTTGTCACGGTAGGTGCATCTGATGCAGATGGATGATGGATGAAGTATGTCGTCAGGCAAGTTTTGAGGATGAATGTGGATGGAGAGTAGGGGATGACTTAAGAAACGATGGATTTGTGAAATGTGCACTTTGTGAAAGTTGAAAGATGATTATTTTTTTATTTATTCGGGAAAATAAACAGTTATACATTAAAATCTTATATCTGCCTAGCCTTTTCCCAACTATGTTGGGGTCGGCTTCCAGTCTAACCGGATGCAGCGTAAGTAGTATATATAGTAAATATAAAAAAAAAAAAAAAAACTTTTGCATGAGCATATATATTAGTATAAAAAAAAAGATGGACTCACGTAGATTTTAAGATAATCTAATAAGTTTAGTATACTGTAAGTGTCCAATGTAGGAGCACGAATGTAATATTAAGTAGTAAACCATGCAAACAAAAGAAAACAATTTCAAACAAGGGCGCGGACCACCATTTCTGCGGTAGATAAATCATAAATAAAAAAAAAAAAAAAAAAAAACCGGATGCAGCTGAATACCAGTATTTTACATGGAGCGACTGCCTATCTGACCTCCACAACCCAGTTAGTGCTAGGTAATACGATACCCCTTGGTAAGACTGGTTGTCAGACTTTCGGGTCACTGACTACCTGTAACGACTGTCAAAGATCTACAAATGACAGCCGGGACCAACAGCTTAACGTGCTTTCCGAGGCACGGAGGAAACTCGGTATATAATGGGTGGTCACCCATCCACGGACCAACCTAGGTAAGCACGGCTTAACCTAAAGATCGACCCGAGCGGCTGTTTTTATTTAGCCACGAGCTCCTCCGACATTAAAATCTTATACTAAGTTGTGAATCCACAAGAGTTACAAATGTATAACTTACGACATTTTCCACAACATGTTAAAAGTTATATCTAGTATAACCAAAAAGGAAGTGAATCATAAGATGAAGATTAATAGAGAAGTATGGAAGAAGGAGACACACTTCGTTGATCCCAATTAAATTTGGGTAGGGGCAGGTAAATTATGTAAAAGTTTATATTAACACTACTTTACTTTTTTTACAGTACTAGCCTCAGACTACCTAAACTGCCTAGTCCACATTGTTGAGATGGGTAACGGGCTGGTCTCGTTCCAACTGCGAGGGCTGGAGTTCAGAGGCACATACTGCCAGCAGAGGGAGGTGGAGGCCATCTCGGAGGGGCCGGAGGAGAGTAGCGGTGAGAGCTTACTCTAATCTACTGTTATAAAAGTTTTAAATTCATTCTTTTGCTGCCAGTCAGCATATAAGAGGTGGTTCTGGAAGCATGCGCGGGAGTTCTTTACTTAAACTTTAGTCAAGAAGCCTCGAGGTTTACAGATACTACCTTCTTCTGTCCTTAATAGTTATGAGAAGACATATGGGAATCGGCCAATCACATAAAATTCATGCCATCCGTGTTGTTGCTGTTCCTCTCTTTACACCTTTGCGTATTCGGTTTGTGCAGCTCAGCTACTGCTACGCACAGGCTTACGTCAAGCAACCAGTCTGCCATTTTGTATAAAGCTTCAGCCATGTGATGTATGTGCAGAGGGCGTGTGCGGCGGCGCGTGGTGGTGCGGGGGGCGCGCGCTGTCGCTGGGCGCGGCGTGGGCGCTGCGCTGGCTGGCGTGGCAGCTGGTGGCCGCGCGCTACGTGCTGGAGGGCTACTCCGTGTCCGACAACAGCGCCGTGTCCATGCTGCAGGTCTTCGACTTCCGGAAGGTGCTGCTCACCTACTACGTCAAGGTCAGGCTCAGCTTTGATTGGTGACCAATACTTACAAACGTAGTTGTACTCACCATGAACAACTTTTACTGTAGGAGTAAGACTGAAATCGCAAAAAAAACAGCCTTTCAACACATTTCAGTTGACTTCCATCTCAACAGCTGAATTTCTTTACAAGGCTTCAGAGTTTGTAGGAACTTCTCTTATTCAGTTTCGCGAATATCAACTGTCAAACAAAAAAATAACGTCTTGTCGCCCTGTTCGTGATATTCAGTGATGACGATGCTGATTTTTAGTCTGCTATCGTCACCCAACCGCAACGTCAGACGGCAATGTCGCTATGTACAGAAGTATTTTTATAGTTAAATAGAAACCAGTCGTGTAAATTTGTTATGGTCGCGAATCATATTTTAATCAACATATAACCTAACACACCTACTAATTACAAACACGCAAGAAAATTTTTATTTCGCGAGTTACCCTATCTCTTCCTTCTTTACCGACCTTTCAAAACCGCTCCCCCCGCTCATCTCCTGTTTCCTTTCACAGAGCATAATCTACTACACGATTCAATCAGCGAAGCTTGAAGAGTGGCTAGCTTCCAACATGATAGCAGACGCTTTGAAGCCGATGAACGAGAGGAACTTCGTCGATCTGGACCCCATCTTCAACGTCAACTTGGATGAGGACTATGATTTTAGAGCTTCGGGGATTACTAGGTATGTGGTTTGTAACGTAAATAATTATGTACATATTATCGAAACAAAATTGTCGGAGCTGAATTGTTTAATTCTGATTGATTGTTGGTAGTAATTTGCTTTGTTATTTAAGAATGAGTCAGTCGACCAAGTTTTTGGATTAGGCGCGTAACTTAGAAAGTTTTATCGAAACAGACGTAAATAACGGAGACGCTTTATTAACGTTTTATACTATATGTATTAGGGAGCTAGTCTGTGGCCACCAAAAGGGCATAAATCTAGACTACGGACTGTTACTGAGAAACTTGTGGACTTCTCTAACCCAGAATCTCATGCTCTAATTGGCGAAATGTGGGTGTATTATGGGGCTAATTTCTGGCCTATCCTTCGACGACGACAGGCTTGATGTTTTGTTTGGAATATTGTAAGTTATTTGAATAGTAATAATGCACATTCCCCACCTTGCAGGAGTCGTTTCTGCGCGACGTACGGCGAGTGGATCGCGCACTGCGGCGCGCGGCGCGGCGCGGCGTGGCGGCGTCGCGCGGCGCACGCGCAGTCGCCGCTCACGACGCTGTGCTTCGCGCTGTCGCTGCTGGGCCGCCGCGCGCTGGCGGCCGCGCAACATCTCTCGGCTTCCAGGTCTATTTACTGAAACATTTCAACTTTATTTCATGCAGAATCTATCCGATGTAATATGATCGAACACGCTACGACTTTTGATTAAATCTCTCGAGTTAACCACACAAGAATCAGACCGCGTGTGTATCTTTCTCGCTCGGTATCTCAGCATTATGCTGAGCGATGGCCTTTTTTGCGTGTACATATGTGTCACGTGTAGTACAGAAAAGTTTTTTCTTTCTTTCTTTACCTCACTATCCTAAAATAGTGAATAACAAAAATCAACAAGGCGCTACGCCTTACTGTTGTCAGAAAGAAAAAATATTCATCACCAAATAAAAAAGCAGTACCCCTAAAATATTACCCCCACTTTAATCTAGACTCTAACTGTTTATAAGAATTTGATATGTATATGTCGCAGGCATTTTGTATGATTTCGCCATTTACAT
The DNA here is from genome assembly GCA_950022335.1 of Eurois occulta. NCBI lineage: Eukaryota > Metazoa > Arthropoda > Insecta > Lepidoptera > Noctuidae > Eurois > Eurois occulta. Next base: position 3,019,703 of record OX465491.1, on the reverse strand, counting down.
ACGGCATCGGCAATTTATAAACGCTTTTTTCATAACAGCGAGCGTTTATAAATTGCCGACGCCGTATGTAAATGGCGAAATCATACAAAATGCCTGCGACACGTACATAACAACAGAGAATCGAGGAGCCCCGCGCAGCGGGGATCCGTCGACCTGCTGACGGAAACGCTAACCCTAGACGGTCGACGTCAGGGGCACCCCGAGGTTCGGTTAGTTAGGTTCCTGTAAACCTTGCAGACAGAAATAGGAGCCCCGCGCAGCGCGGATCCGTCGACCTGTGTTTCGGCATATTAGATAATGACACGGCATTATACATTTTGCCTTCGGCATTTTTCATAACAGCGAGCGTTTATAAATTGCCGACGCCGTATGTAAATGGCGAAATCATACAAAATGCTTGCGACATATACATTGTGTGGGAAGAGAAATCCAAATAAATCTGTTTTTGTTGTTTCAGCGTGGAGTTCTTCCTATACGGGCTGCACTCGCTGTTCAAGGGCGACTTCCGCATCACGTGCGCGCGCGACGAGTGGGTGTTCACCGACATGTCGCTGCTACACTCCGTGCTGGCGCCCGCCATACGGATGGCGCTCAAACTGCATCAGGTAACTTCTTAGCATTTCGATAACAATCTAAATTGAGTCGGCCCTAAATTTGGTGACTAGTTTGACATTTTCAGTAGCGTCCATCAGGTAACTGAAATCATATAATCTTTGACATTGACCAAGCAAAAATATACCTTAGGGTGCCGTGTCGACGGCGCGTTCGTGTTCCACGCGCGCCTCAAAGAGTTGTCAGCAAACGGGAGGGGCCCGATAGGGCCGGTGCCTGCCAGGGCTGCGGGACTGTTCGAAAGAGATACCGCGGCCCTGGAACATAAAGGGCCAATGAAGGAACATGGGTGGTTTTTAGTCAGTAAGAGTCTGACACTCCCTTCCGCTCCGCCCGGAGCGGGGGAGGGGGGGGGGGGTCATTTGATGATTTCCCACCCACCAAAAAAAAAAAAAAGGGCTTTACATGGGTAACATGCATACGAAAGCACTACGTGTTTATTTATAAGGATAACTGCTACTAAAATCTAAGTCAAATGGGCAATATCGACACGAAACATAAATCCTTTTGGACTTATAAAAACGAATGGTAAAAAAAATGCCATTATTCATATCTACCTACCATCGCGGCGCAAACGTAGCAGTTTTGCGTGAAGTGACGTTCGTCCGAAAACATAGTGTTATTTTGTTCAGTGCGATCAGTTGTGCTACCAGCCTGCGTGACGGTTTCCTGGTACGACAATTTTCCAATTTTAGATGAAAGCGTATTTTAATTATATTTCTTCTTTCACAGGACCACTTCATGTTCCCCGAAGAATACTGCAGCAGCTCAGCCCTGTACTGTGCCATCGCGTCGCACGCACAGCGCCTGGTCATCTGCCACGAGGCGGCGCCGGCCTGGAGATACAATGTGCTGAGGGGGGCTCCACACCTACTGGCTCTCAGGTAAACAAAGCTACCTACTGATATCATGCACTAAAAAACACTTCTGACTGTTTAGCGATATCACGCTAAACCCCCCAGAGAGCCCTTCAGGTTTAGCCCATTTAAAAATGACTGTCAACCTGCATAGCACCAGGAAATTGTATGTAACCTTTACAACCACACCCACATCTATAAACGTTAGGAAGTTTTTTTTTCTACAAAAGACGTATTCCGATCTCTATCTTGCACTTGTAGTTTGACAGCTGCTTCTCCAAAGTATACTGATACTGTTAGCCTGTGTAATCCCACTGCTGGGCAAAAGCCTCTCCCCATGACTTCCAGTTGTTTCGATCCAGAGCTAATGTGGTCCACTGGTCGTTGGTTTTGTCCAGCTCGTCCCGCCATCTTCTACGAGGTCTGCCGCGACGCCTTCTGGCTGTGTTTAAATTTTGTTTCCATTTCCAGACACGTGATGGACGAAGGCAACGACGACTACAAGATCATAATGCTGAACAAGCGGCACCTGGGCTTCCGCGTCATCAAGCTGAACCGCGAGTGTGTGCGCGGGCTGTGGGCCGGCCAGCAGCAGGAGCTGGTCTATCTGCGGAACAGGAACCCCGAGAGGGGGTCCATACAGAATGCTAAGCAGGTGAGCGGAGATAATACACTGTTCAGTGTTCACCATTCACCTTATGACAAATTTTTTGAAGGTTTGCGCAGCACGTCTCTTCTGCCATATGACTAGTAAGCTTAATATGGATAAGCCGTTTTAAGCAGTAACTGTCGACATATACGAAATTATGAACTAACATTATAACATTCAGAATGAACACAAACACCCAATAGAAAAAATGTAAATATACACTTCTCATCAAAAAAATCGAAACACCTCGCAGTTTATGATTTGATAAGGATTATCAGAAAAATGTGTATATTTAGGAATAAATGTAAAATGTCATTTAATAGTGAGTAGTATGAGGTTTTTAAATCCTAATGTTATTGTTCTAAATTCAAATTAAGTCTTCATAGGTTTCGTATTTTGTATAATGAGTAATTTTTACCCTGTATGGAATATGAAGGAAATGGGTAAAACAACACGCGTAAATGAAAAAAAAATGTAAGAAACGTTTATTTAATAACTTGTATTCCCTCCGCGAGCTCTTATTACTGCTTCCATACGGTTCTTCATCGATCGGATGAGAGTCACGATCACATGTTGTGGTATTTATCCCATTCCTCTTGGATTGCATTTTGCAGCTGGCTAAGTGTTTCTGGGGCTGGATCTCTTGCTCGAATTCGTCTCTTTAATTCATCCCATAGATGTTCAATGAGATTCATGTCCGGGCTTCTTGCTGGCCATACCATAATGGAGATACCGACTTCGGTAAGATAATCTCGTACGACGCCCGCGGTGTGAGCTCTAGCATTGTCGTGCATGAATATGAAGTCGTTGCCAATAAAATGTGCATAGGGCATCACATGAGGTTCAAGACACTGTTCGATGTACCGATGAGAGTTTAGTGCAGGCAGCCGTGGCCCAGACACAAAGGCAAGTTCTGTCTTACCGTCGGCGCTGATTCCTCCCCAAACCGTCCACGAACCGCCACCATAGCTGACCTTTTCTTCAATGCAGCATTGTGCAAAGCGTTCTCCATCTCTTCTGTAGACCTTGTTCCTTCCGTCGTTACCATACAGCATAATTTTACACTCATCAGAAAACAGTACTTTGCTCCACTGAAGGTATGACCAAGTTAGGTGCTCGCGTGCAAAGTTAAGGCGCGCTCTTCGATGGTCTGCAGTTAATTTCGGCCCATTCGCTGGCTTATGCGGTGCCAATCCGCGTTCCTTCAACCTTCTTCTTATTGTAGAGTCACTTACAGCTACTCTTCGTACAACGCGAAGCTGCTGCTGCAGTTGAAAAGCGTTAAGGCGTCGATTTCGTAAAGAAGTTGTTACAATAAATCGATCATCTCGCTCAGAAGTGACCCGATTCCTGCCAGATCCTGAACGGCGCGTGAACGAACCAGTCTCCCGATAGCGTTTGTAGACTCTATGAACAGATGATAAGCTTAGATGCAATCTTGCAGCCACAACACGCTGACTAAGTCCAGAATCCAGCAATGCCACCACTTGGGCGGCTTCTGCGGGCGAAGTATCCATATGTTTTAGAAAAAAAAGTTTTTTCAGACGTCCCAAAGTCACAGTAAATGAAATAAGAAACAAAAAGTTTAAAGACAAGCGCTAATTTTTAGTTTTTAAACGAGAAACGTACTCCAACCCTAAATACACATTTGTCTCAAAACAGTGATTAATTTCATTTATAGGATAAACAAATTAAATTCTAATTTCGAATTTTGATTTTTTTCTTCTTACTGTAATGACCAAACTGCCAGCTACACAATAATGTTTATTTTTTCATGGAATTAATTCTCTTTTGTAAAAAATTAGGACAAAAACAATAAAAACGAAAGTGTTTCGATTTTTTTGATGAGATGTGTATTATCTTATTTTTAGACCCGACCCAAGGGAATATGGTTTTGTAGAAGCATCGCAACTGAACCCTCGGGTTGCAATGTGTGATGTTCTCCCAGTTAATAGAAGTACATTTCCAATGAGGTTATGACTGAGCTTCAAAGATTTTTATCTTAACTCATTCCGAAGAAAATTTCGATAAAGTTTAATGAATAAATAACCGTTTTTTTCGCAGGCACTTCGCAACATAATAAACTCATCGTGCGACCAGCCAATAGGCTACCCTATCTACGTGTCGCCGCTGACGACGTCATACGCCGACACTTCGCCTCAGCTGTGCTCGTTACTAGGCGGGCCGCTCACTGTGTCAGCTATAAGGGCCAGGCTGGCCGCTGCGTGGAGACGGTGAGAAATTTGTATAAACATAATTCATCATCTACCTTTGCATAAATCAGTCTATAATGTTCCCACTGCTGGGACACACGGCGTCCTCTCTAAGAGTGGGAATGGGCTATAATCCACCACGCGGGCCCAGTGCGGGTTGGTAGATGTCACATGTCTTCGAATTTGGTTTCCTTACAATGTTTTCTTTCACCGTTTTTGAGAGCAGTGGTGATGAAGTAAATTACACAAAGTAATGCGTCTGCCTGGGTTCGAATCCACGACTTACTGTTCGTAAGTCGGGGCTGCCACCACTGGGCCACCACTGCTCGCCATCACCTACCTTGCCTTGTCTCAACTATATGGGGGTCGGCTTCTAGTGTAATCGGACGCAGCTGACCAGTATTTAATCTGATTCCACAACCCAATTACTTTGAAAGACCGTAATAATTGGTATAAAATTGGTGAGATCAGAACACGGCATTCAATAAAAATGACTCTATGACAGACTGACGGACAAACAGCGGAGCTTCGGTAATAAGGTCCAGTTGCCATCCTTTGGATTCAGGAGCCTAAAGCGGTCGACCGCTAAGATTTGATTTGGCTTGTTCTTTTAAGGTCCTACCTCACGCACAAGCTTCACCACAGATCTGCCTGCGCAAGCCGGTTTGTACACGGAACACCGTGCGTGCGGTTGGTAAAACTGTCACGGTGTTCCGTGTACAAACCGGCTTGCGCAGGCAGATCTGTGGTGAAGCTTGTGCGTGTGGTAGGCCCATTACTCGCTGCATCTTTCAAAAGACTGAAAGTGCAATTTAATTGTTGTGTTCCTTGTGTATATTTGTTTTGTTTGTTGTTGCCTAATGTGTTAACCAAATGTGTGTGTTATTGTGCGGGCAGTATCCGTCGTCGTTGCGGCGAGGGCTGCTCGTCGGGCGGCGCGGGCGGCGCGTGCGAGGCGGGCGCGGCCGAGGCGGGCGCCGCCAGGAACAACACGCCCAGACACAACGCGCTGCACCTGTCGAGGACTTCACTAGGTAACTTTGTTGTTTCTTATACTCATAATCCTAACTAATATTATAAATGCGAAAGTAACTCTGTCTGTCTGTCTTTGCTTCACGCCTAAACTACTGAACCGATTTGTGTGAAATTTGGTACAGACATAGTTTGGAACTTGAGAAAGGACATAGGATAGTTTTTATTACAAAAAATAAAATAAAATAAAAATTTATTCCGGACATACAGCGCCATCTATTGGTCAAGAGTCGTCATCAATTCATTCTCTTGGAAACGCGATATAACCGAACTTGACGCGGGCGAAGCCGCGGGCGGAAAACTAGTGTTTCATAAATCTAATTATTCTAGGAAATGCGACTTTGTTAGATGGTGGATTAATTAAATGCTACAAACTGTTCCAGTGGTTTAGTACTCGGAAGTACTACTGCCGAGCATGAGGTGTACTTCTGTAAGGACACATTCAAACCCATTGAATGTGTCCTTACTGAAGTACAACTCTGCTTAACATTTCGGAAATTACGGGGGTTGTGTTATTTTATGTTAAATGTTAAAAAATACATTATGTGGTCGTATACTTTGCAGCGGGTACACGCGGCAGTCTAGCGAGCGCAGGCAAGCCGACCTCGTCGACACTGGCATCGTTAGCGGGACTGCTACGGGAACACTCGCACGAGAGAACTACTCATGACGACACGGGTATGTACAACCATAACGTTACATGTTAATTTTGAACAAAATCAACCCTTGTCTTGTTGCTCACTGACGAAGCTCTCGTTGATCGGCTTTGTTGCTGCGATTTGGGGTGGCCATAAGTAATTTTTTATTTTGTATATTGAAGAAACGCTAATCTATTAATTATTTATTTGTTTTTGCTCAAACAAAAGGACTAGATATATTGAAGATTTATAACTGTAAGTGGTATTTTTATAAAGTAGTTCTGTTAAACTGTAGATAGATTTACATAATATAAAATAACGGTAGAACTTCTTTGGTAATTTGGGTCGCTCAAATGAGTTGAGTCATTTCTATTTTATGGCAAGCTAATACAGGGCGGAATGGACACCGGTGGTAAAACGGGCACCACGCATTTAGTAAATCATTCTGAAATCCCACATAGAAATTTTTCCTACACGGTCATGGAGCAGCAGATATTTTTTTAAATTACCTTTGAAAAATTATCTCAGGGCCGAAGGCACCGAAGGTGCCGATCCCTGCCGGCATCCCTTCGGGAACGAGGCACACAGAAGTAGGGTCTAGTGTGTACTGTAGTCAAATAGTACATTGGTATCACATCACAGTGCAGCCATTAAATACATCATAGGATTGAAAACATTTTTATGTCAACAAATAAAGCAACAGGTGGGGCCAAATAAGCCGGTGCTCGGGTGTCAGAATTCAGAACTAAAATCGTATGGACGCGCACACGTGACTTCGCGGCTGGTAGTACCGTTTTGTAGAAGATAATCGAGTTTACTACAGGGGCAGAAAAAGACAGTATGTATCCAACCCTGGATTGGACTTATTTGCTGATGAATGGAAGACGATAATTTTAGAATGTTTGTGGTTCTGTGAGAAGACAGAGTAAAAGGATTACTTAATTTAGTGATAATGGCTTAATTATGCTGTACTAAATGTAATAAATAAATAAATGTAGGGGAGAACGAGATACAATGAGTAATGTTCGATATATAGTATACAAACTATTTTTTTTAATTTTGTTGACTTATTGACTTACATGGGATAAAATCACTTTTCTTTTTTTTGCATTTTATTCTTTACTTTTTTTTCGGTTTTGTCGTCATGGGTGTCATTTTCGTGGTTTTTGGGGTCACTGATAACGAAAATGTGGTCAAAATGAAAATCCAAGATGGCGCCGACAAAAATTTTCAGTTTTTTCGTCATGGGTGTGAAACTGAAGTCAAAATGAAAATCTAAGACGGAGCCGACGAAAATTTTCGGTATTTCGTCATGGGTATCATTTTCATGGTTTTCAGGGTCGCTGATAACGAAAATAAGGTAAAAAAAAAATGAAAACAAAAATCAATTCTCATTTTTGTCTTCGGCTTCCTCTGACTCAATTTTCACCCTTCACTACTGTCATTTATGGTTCAGAATGACTTACTGACTACGTGGCACGTGGTAACCGTTTTAGCGTCTGTATCCTTTCCAACTTGTATAATATTATTGCGGCTTGCCACCAAATCAATGAAACCGAATTCACTCAGTCACGCAGTTTCGGCGCCTCATATTGAGAGTAACAAATTACGCTGGGCTCTAGGCCCAACTACGCCTTAAGGTTCCGTCAAGCCTGTACAGACGGAACTTGCAGACGCGGCTCCGCAGCCGGTCTGGAATTCCTTCGTACCAGTTTTACTGATCCTTCACTTGCGTAAAATGATAATTTTTGTAGTGTACTTTCAATGCAATGTCCGCACCGTTAAATGTATTTGATGTAATAGTCCAGACATAATGATTGTACATGATAGCGGCGGCAGTGTCGGTGTCCAGCAACGGCGTGCTGCTGGAGAGCGGCAGCTCGCACCGCGCGCGCGAGCTGCCCGCGCCGCGCCGCGAGCGCACGCGCGCGCGCACGCCCGCCAAGGAGCCCAACAGACAGGTAACGTGGCCTTTTACAATGCACACATATAACAGACCCGGTCATTCTGCTGCCCTTATCTTTTAAGGTCGGCGCAGCCTGACTTTCATCTCTTAATCACTTGACACACCAGCTCGTTATTCAATGCAATACAATAATCACCTGACAGTAAGAGCAATTTTTTTTTTTAATTTGGTGAAACTTCAAAAGATCTGAAAAAAAAAATGGTCTGTAAAGTTGGTTTACGGACGATAGTTTAACGTGACAACGTCATAACAAAACATTGATGAAATGACATACTAACAATTGCATACTTCTATACTTATAATAAATCTGTAGAGAGGTCAATTCTGTACATGAAATATATTTACAAAATAACTATCGGGGGGTGATTAGTGATCGATACTGATGCCAAAAATGCAATCAGTAAAATTTTTGTCTGTCTGTCTGTATGTTATTTATAGAAAAAAAAACTACTCGACGGATTTTAACGAAACTTGGTACAATTATTCTACATACTCCTGAGCAGGTAATAGTATACTTTTCATCACGCTACCATTAATAGGAGCAGAGCAGTGAAAGGAAATGTTGGGAAAACGGGAGAAGTTACTTGGTTTTTTTAGCTTCCGTCGCGTGTGCAGCCTTAATGGTTAAAGCTACATAGAAATCATGTATAACGGAAATATTCCACATAAAATTATATAAAAAATATCCCAAGACAGATGTCTATCTTTTATAGTTGACTCACAATAACACGTGTAACTCCCGATAGCTTAGCAGTTCGGAGATTTGTTATTATTATATTTGTTTACTCTTACGTTTATAATATTCTCACTCAACCCCAATTAAAAAAAAAAACATCAGTTATTCTTCGAACTCCTGGGCAGGTTATAGTATACTTTTCATCACACTACAATGAATAGGAGCAGAGCAGTGTAAGGAAATGTTGGGAAAACGGGAGAAATTACTTGATTTTTTAAGCTTCCGTCGCGTGTGCAGCCTTAATGGTTAAAGCTACATAGAAATCATGTATAACGGAAATATTCAACATAAAATTATATAAAAAATATCCCAAGACAGCATATATCTATCTTTTATAGTTGACTCACAATAACACGTGTAACTCCCGATAGCTTAGCAGTTCAGAGATTTGTTATTATATTTGTTTACTATTACGTATAATATAATACCAATAACACTCACCATCATCCTTATTTTTTTAATGAATATTAGTACCTATTTAATAAAAAAAGAATCATAGAAATCGGTACAAAAACACCAAACTTATACATGAAATACCTACGCTAACAAGCCATCGCGCGTGAATAGAGAAGCAAGCTGTAAGGATCATTTTTGCGTAACGGTTGCCGCGCTCGACACGGCTCGCGGCGGCAGAGTATAAAAGGGGCGGGAGGCGAGTGTCTGCTCATTTAATTTATATCCTTAGTTTGTAAGCCCTGGCTGGGGGCCTTAAAGTAATTTTTGGCCACCACAGGATTGTCCGGTTAAGCAGCTTCAACCTTAGCGAGTTGTTGCGCTGCGAGAGGCCATACCAAAAAAAAAAAAAAAAAAAAAAAAAAAAAAGCGCAAGCTTCATTCAATATTTGGCTGTTGATGCGTTCAGAGTGTTGGACTTTATTGACAGACAATAATTGTTATTTTATAAACCGTGCTTATCAGCGCGACTTTTAGTCTTTAAATAGTTTATTTTAATTTCTTTTGTTGTTATTTTATGAATTAGGTTTAGTTTTGTTTAAATTGTAAACTATTAATAGTTGCTATTTTTTTTTAAGTGAAGTAGTAGTAGGTAGAATAGAAGTAGAAGTAGTACTCATAGACTTTTAGATAAGTACTGATAGGTTAGTTTTGGGTCATTCATGTTTATTTTTTTTGTATTGAGTAGGTAAAAGCGTAGGTACTTTTTCAAAACTATGAGGGAGGACATCTGCTAATTTTTTTTCGAAAAACGACGGAAACGCGGACGAAGTCGCGGGCAAAAGCTAGTTTATGAATAAAATTGAATCATTTTTATTGCATTATCACTATTTTGTATGGATACAAAGACATTACCTTTTCACTTCACTTTATATATAGTCGACGAAACAGTTCAGATGTAAGTTGTGTGCAGCCGTGCTGTCTTTCTTCTCCTCGGACGCATAGGCCAATCGAGTGGAAGAGAGATAGATGCGGCGCAAGCGTACAATAAGCGTATCGGGTCAATGAGTCATCCTTTTTCGTGCATGCAGCCAGCGTTCATCGATTTATTAGACGTTGTCACGTCAAAACAATTTTCTGTTACAAACGAAAATACAGTACCATCTGAACTAGTTCAGCAACAATTAATTCTTATTATTAAGTCTTTATATTTTCTGTCCATCTATCTCATATTGAGGACTCGATCGAAATATTGATATTCCCACGTTACTCCCAGGGCTGTACCCGCGCTCGCATGCGTCGTGCGGCGCCGGCGTCGTTCCGTCTGCTGGCCGCGTCCGACAACATGCGCCTGGAGCCCACCGCCTGCTCCTCACACCCTAACGATGAGACGCAGGTCTGTACTGCTGCATTCTATTAGTTCCGTCTGCTGGCCGCGTCCGACAACATGCGCCTGGAGCCCACCGCCTGCTCCTCACACCCTAACGATGAGACGCAGGTCTGTACTGCTGCATTCTATTAGTTCCGTCTGCTGGCCGCGTCCGACAACATGCGCCTGGAGCCCACCGCCTGCTCCTCACACCCTAACGATGAGACGCAGGTCTGTACTGCTGCATTCTATTAGTTCCGTCTGCTGGCCGCGTCCGACAACATGCGCCTGGAGCCCACCGCCTGCTCCTCACACCCTAACGATGAGACGCAGGTCTGTACTGCTGCATTCTATTAGTTCCGTCTGCTGGCCGCGTCCGACAACATGCGCCTGGAGCCCACCGCCTGCTCCTCACACCCTAACGATGAGACGCAGGTCTGTACTGCTGCATTCTATTAGTTCCGTCTGCTGGCCGCGTCCGACAACATGCGCCTGGAGCCCACCGCCTGCTCCTCACACCCTAACGATGAGACGCAGGTCTGTACTGCTGCATTCTATTAGTTCCGTCTGCTGGCCGCGTCCGACAACATGCGCCTGGAGCCCACCGCCTGCTCCTCACACCCTAACGATGAGACGCAGGTCTGTACTGCTGCATTCTATTAGTTCCGTCTGCTGGCCGCGTCCGACAACATGCGCCTGGAGCCCACCGCCTGCTCCTCACACCCTAACGATGAGACGCAGGTCTGTACTGCTGCATTCTATTAGTTCCGTCTGCTGGCCGCGTCCGACAACATGCGCCTGGAGCCCACCGCCTGCTCCTCACACCCTAACGATGAGACGCAGGTCTGTACTGCTGCATTCTATTAGTTCCGTCTGCTGGCCGCGTCCGACAACATGCGCCTGGAGCCCACCGCCTGCTCCTCACACCCTAACGATGAGACGCAGGTCTGTACTGCTGCATTCTATTAGTTCCGTCTGCTGGCCGCGTCCGACAACATGCGCCTGGAGCCCACCGCCTGCTCCTCACACCCTAACGATGAGACGCAGGTCTGTACTGCTGCATTCTATTAGTTCCGTCTGCTGGCCGCGTCCGACAACATGCGCCTGGAGCCCACCGCCTGCTCCTCACACCCTAACGATGAGACGCAGGTCTGTACTGCTGCATTCTATTAGTTCTCCGGTTTACGATAATACCTACGATGAAGTTTCTAATGAATAGAGGTCCCTGAATACATCTGTTTCCTTGCGAATCTCGTAACAGGGATCGAAATGATTTATTTTAATATTTGGCCCGTAATATCTTTTCATGTGTTTCCCACCAGCTGCGAAATATCACTCTCTCGATATATTCTTAGTTGAAATCTTTTATGTCACCAGACAATTTGTATAATAAAATATTTGTGTTGGTAGAGCGCGGCCGGCAGTAACTGGGAGTGTGCGTGGCGAGATCAGCCTAGACGAGCAGCCAGTGCAAAGGTAAACAAAAACATTTGTATAAAACTCATAATGGCACTTCAGCTTTCGTTTGCGCGGGGGTTTATTACTACATTATTCTTGACGCGCTGGGATGTGCTTTGTTGGCATCTCAATATGTGTACTGAGCGCATTCCAGCGTCGCTCAACCCCGAGAGTTTGAAAGTGCAAAAAAAAATTTGATGCGGTAAAAATCACCATTGCGTACGAACCCCTTGCGGCTGACTACTGTTCCAACAGTTAAAATACTTCTCGTCTTAGAACAACAACTCGAAGCCGGTTCGATATATCTCTTCCCACATGAACCAGCCTCTTCTCCCCAGGTATCAAGCAGCCGGGGAGGTCCAAGCGCGGAATCCTCGCTAGAAGACCTGACCCTCACCCCGACAGGCCTAGACCTGTCGCTACCCGACTGCAAGATCATCGCCAACAGGAACGCCAGGCAAGACAGAGACTTTAAAAGGTATCCCCTCGCACGCATTCATACATCCACACGCAACGGCAACGTACATGGTGATCGTAGGTACTTTAGGGCGGCTTCTGAATAGTGTATTTTCGGCACGTATACTCGCACTTTTTATTTCACGCGTGATTCGTACGAGCGTTGACGCGCTTATAATCGTAAGCCGTGAGAGACGCCTACGCGTGCGACCGCTTACCCTACACGAACACCGCCGCTATAAGCGCGTGTACGCGCGTTCGATTCTTTGAAGTGCGTAATGTGGCGCGCGTGTACCGGTATGACCTTGTACGCGCTACAGAATACGCTAGTCTGAAACCGCTTTTAATGTTTAATTGAGTTTAAAAAAAACAAGCTGAATAGGTATTGTTTTTATAGTTAGGACGTTGCTACAATGACGAAGCAGCATGTTTTTCTATATGAAAATGTTATAATTGGAAAAAACTTAACACTAGTAGCAAGCCATTGGGATCACCAACAGTGATCCCAATGACTTGCGACAGAGACCGGATAGCTCTGGGCTGGTACAAAGAAATACACTTCTCATCAAAAAAATCGAAACACCTCGCAGTTTATGATTTGATAAGGATTATCAGAAAAATGTGTATATTTAGGAATAAATGTAAAATGTCATTTAATAGTGAGTAGTATGAGGTTTTTAAATCCTAATGTTATTGTTCTAAATTCAAATTAAGTCTTCATAGGTTTCGTATTTTGTATAATGAGTAATTTTTACCCTGTATGGAATATGAAGGAAATGGGTAAAACAACACGCGTAAATGAAAAAAAAATGTAAGAAACGTTTATTTAATAACTTGTATTCCCTCCGCGAGCTCTTATTACTGCTTCCATACGGTTCTTCATCGATCGGATGAGAGTCACGATCACATGTTGTGGTATATTATCCCATTCCTCTTGGATTGCATTTTGCAGCTGGCTAAGTGTTTCTGGGGCTGGATCTCTTGCTCGAATTCGTCTCTTTAATTCATCCCATAGATGTTCAATGGGATTCATGCCCGGGCTTCTTGCTGGCCATACCATAATGGAGATACCGACTTCGGTAAGATAATCTCGTACGACGCCCGCGGTGTGAGCTCTAGCATTGTCGTGCATGAATATGAAGTCGTTGCCAATAAAATGTGCATAGGGCATCACATGAGGTTCAAGACACTGTTCGATGTACCGATGAGAGTTTAGTGCAGGCAGCCGTGGCCCAGACACAAAGGCAAGTTCTGTCTTACCGTCGGCGCTGATTCCTCCCCAAACCGTCCACGAACCGCCACCATAGCTGACCTTTTCTTCAATTCAGCATTGTGCAAAGCGTTCTCCATCTCTTCTGTAGACCTTGTTCCTTCCGTCGTTACCATACAGCATAATTTTACACTCATCAGAAAACAGTACTTTGCTCCAGTGAAGGTATGACCAAGTTAGGTGCTCGCGTGCAAAGTTAAGGCGCGCTCTTCGATGGTCTGCAGTTAATTTCGGCCCATTCGCTGGCTTATGCGGTGCCAATCCGCGTTCCTTCAACCTTCTTCTTATTGTAGAGTCACTTACAGCTACTCTTCGTACAACGCGAAGCTGCTGCTGCAGTTGAAAAGCGTTAAGGCGTCGATTTCGTAAAGAAGTTGTTACAATAAATCGATCATCTCGCTCAGAAGTGACCCGATTCCTGCCAGATCCTGAACGGCGCGTGAACGAACCAGTCTCCCGATAGCGTTTGTAGACTCTATGAACAGATGATAAGCTTAGATGCAATCTTGCAGCCACAACACGCTGACTAAGTCCAGAATCCAGCAATGCCACCACTTGGGCGGCTTCTGCGGGCGAAGTATCCATATGTTTTAGAAAAAAAAGTTTTTTCAGACGTCCCAAAGTACGGTACATGAAATAAGAAACAAAAAGTTTAAAGACAAGCGCTAATTTTTAGTTTTTAAACGAGAAACGTACTCCAACCCTAAATACACATTTGTCTCAAAACAGTGATTAATTTCATTTATAGGATAAACAAATGAAATTCTAATTTCGAATTTTGATTTTTTTTTTCTTACTGTAATGACCAAACTGCCAGCTACACAATAATGTTTTTTTTTTTCATGGAATTAATTCTCTTTTGTAAAAAATTAGGACAAAAACAATAAAAACGAAAGTGTTTCGATTTTTTTGATGAGAAGTGTATATGTAAACACTTTTGTTATAAAAAAATAACTGCAGAATTTCGAAAGTGACAGATTGGGGTATTTTTAGGCAACTTGAAAGCACTGCGCTTTGATCAATGCTAATGTTATAAAGAGCTCATGTTTGGTTGTAGTGGGGTATTCTTCGCAACTACTGATCAGATTTCGAAAATTCTTTCACTAATGAGAAACTACATTATCCTCGAGCTATATTTACCCGTGACATTATTTCCGACAAGACGAACGAAGTGGCGGACAAAAGCCAGTTGCTTATATTTTCGATGAATAATTGCAATGCTCACACCATTTCCATAAACCATTATAACATTTTAACTCTTTTATAACAAATCACCGCTTTGAATGATTTTATTTTTTGGTGTGCGAATAAAATACTAACACAATTTTGATTTTAACCCTCTCATACCATTTTCATATAACGACATCCTTCCCCCGTGTTTTGTAACAACTAAAGTACTTTAAACAGTTACTTTATCTCTCTGACAGCAACAACCCAAAAACACCCTTAATGCAACTTAAATAAAGATCACTGTGGATTGGTCAAAGATACAAAATTAGAGAAAACGGAAATCCCCTTAATATGGGTCTTAAAAACTTACCTAGCGAAATGTGATAGGGTTGCGCCACATCCAGCAGCACGGAATCGCATTTTTCCATGCTCCTATCCTTTTTCTGTCGCTCAGAACTGCCATTTGCATCGTCGATGCTACGGCGTGCGATATATGGCGCAACCCTTAGGTACACTTCTGCCTAACCCTTCGGGGATTACAGGCGTGTTGTTATCTTATGTTAAATCGGAGGTAAAATAACTGTGAAAAAAGCGTAATAAATTATCTTTTCCAAATACAAATAAATTAACCAATTTTTTTCTATACAGGTATTACGTCAACGAAATGACACCAAAAGACTTATCAAAACTGAGCAAGGAGATCCGACACGAAAGGGAATCTTATCGAGAACTAACTGGCCGCTACATAGAAAAGCCCGAAGCCATACCTTTAAAAGAAACACACTACTCGGACTTGTCAAACAAAGAGTCAATACTCAAAAAAGAATCGAAAAAGGACTCAAAAGCGAAAGAAATAAAGACGAAGATTAAACGATCGGATTCTGGCAGGAGTGAGTTGAAAGTGAATGTGAGTGTGGGGAGTAAAGTGTTGATTATTGAGCCGTTGGGAGTGTACGATTGTATTAACTTGGGAAGGAGGATCGATGTGCAGTGGCCCTCCGAAGCGGAGAGGGAGAGAGGGGGGAGGAACTTTTGGGGAAGCTGGGTGCCTCTAGCGGGGATGGATGGACTGGTGAGTGATACAAAATGCTATTTCCAGACGAAAAAGGTTTTATAAAATATGAGTCGTATAGTTACGCCAGGCCATTATTAGACAGCAGTGACAGCGAGTTCGAACCCAACGCATGCACCTCTGATTTTTCGGATTCATGTGCGTATTGTATAATTATCACTTGCTTCGGTGAAGGAAAACATCGTGAGGATGCCTGAGAGATATCTCTCGACGGCATGTAAAGCCAAGTCAGAGACCCAAGCGGCACAAAAACTCTGACACCAGGTTAGGCATGAACCACACGATAAAGAAGAAGATTATTAGACGCAAAAAATATGTCGTAGTCTGGGTGCTGATTCAGAAAACTTTTTGTTGCATATGAATTATTTTCTGAGATAGTCTTTTGAAAATCTCGAAATCAAATATTCTAAAAAGATTTTGGTGTACCAAAAAACTAAAAAAATACCTAAGTGACCTCACGTACTGCACTTATGACTCATCATTATCACTGATGACTATGAATTCAAAATTGCTTGTTTATAATTGTCCCCAAGAGAGACAGAAAAAAAAACCAATAGTATTTTATTTAATTCAAGACTATCAAAGGATTTTTTGTAAAGTTAAGTATAAAAACATTTTGTTTCCTTCTCAGGTTGTGCACAAATGGACACCAAACCACAGGGACCCGAAACTTCGATCTCACGTCGACAAAAGCATACTTCTCATACAAATAGACGACAAGTACGTGCCCATCGCCGAAAACTGCGTCCAAGACCTCGGCGATGAAGTTTGAACCTTATATCAGACAAAACAAGGTCGAAATCAACGTGAACGAAGTATGAACTTTTACTCTATTTTAAAAATAGACACCTATGAGCTATGACAGTGAAGTCTGAACCTTATTTGTATAAAAATAAAGGTAAATATCAAAATCTTCTAGACGTAATATTTTTATCGTGATTAGGATTAAATATGGCGAAAGAAAATTACACCTTATGTCTGTCAGAATAAGTCTAAAAATTGCATGCAACTTCGAAATTGACAACGGATAGTCGAGAGTTGCGTGTGTGATCTCGGTGTTGAATTATGAACCTTAAATGTACGAATGTAAGGTGTATTATGCAAGGCTGTTGTGAAACTGAATCTTATTTTACTAATGCAACTGATACAGTTCCTCCAACACTTGTAATATGATTAATGATCATAGTGAGAAAGTTGATAATTGATTTAAAATTAAAACCCTACTTATTTCGGACTTCAATCCTTTATTTTCATAACACTTCGAAGTTGAAGCAAGTCTCTCCCTTAAAATAATCGGTAGCAAAACCTTCGTATAAAAAAAAACTTGTTCTAAACGCTAAAAACATTAAATGTCTCTCGGTGGTAATTAATCATGCTGTAAAGTGTTCTACTATATAGTGCAAGGTTACTATTATGAGCTCGCTGTTAATGAAATCAATAGTACCGATGTTACTTAAATGTCAATACGAAAACCTTTAGAAAAAATATGCTCCACTCTAGCACATACCGACGGCAAGTCGTCATTTTTTTAAATTCTAGGGTCCCATCACTATCGCGCGGTGTAAACGACACGTAAAAACGTACATTTAAAAAATGATTATGATTATAAAAAAATAATACTTACCTTTTTGAATCGGATTTTGTTACCAATTTCAAGGGTTTTAATATTTTTGCACGGAACTGTGATTGTTTTTCTACAATATAAGTGCCTAAGTTAGACCTTATGATATGAGCTATCTGCCAGTGGAAATCCCGTCAAAATCAGTTCAGCCGTTTCGGAGATTAGCTGGAACAAACAGACGGACAGACAAAAATGTGTTTTTATTATAAGAAGTACCGTATACAATATGTTAAAAAACCCTGACCGATCCGTGAGGGTGTTATTACGTATCGATATTATGATATTTCAAGTGCCGTATATATTTTGATAGGCATTCAGTAATAAGCTGTTATTTTGATATTCCAAATAGACACTTAAATTTTATTTGTTCGTAATATGGAATAGTTAATTTTAAGAATTTATTCATATCAATGGATGATACTGGTTGTGCTTGTTGCAAACAATTCAACTAAAATACTATATGATAATTGTATTTTAAATACAGAAATCGACGCATTTACGTTACGTTTACACAGCGCTCGTGCTTCCTCAGGTGTCAGAAATCCCGGACTTATCAGCAAAACTTGCGAAAACTTAAAGATTTTCTCCCAGTATGAGAATGTACAGAATAAAAGGATATTGAAATATGGAAGCTGTATTGTTTTTTTTTTTTTTAGATTCCATATTGGGGGACAGTATTGGTATCTGAAGTAGTTTTTGGTAATTTATTTGTGAAATATAATGTTCGTGTCACAAAGCAATATTATCAAGCAAAGACAAGTACAGATCTTATGACAACTATGCTTTGAATAAGTTTAAATGAGATAGAAATAGACGGTCCAACAAGCAAATGTATTTTCAACCTTATTACTTAAACGATGTACTGCAATTTTGCATAACAAATGTACGAAATTCGAACGTCTGAAAACAAAACATCCTATCTTATTGATGTGATTTTCAACCGTATGTATAAGTGAATAAAGTTGAAAACACAATCAACGGTCTGTTCATAAAGGATTTACTTAAACGCGACTCAAAGGCGTCCATGATTGACTTAAACGTATAATTATGAAACTATAGATAAATTGTCTACCATAAGGCTGCCTGTCTATTTGATCGGAGCGAATGACCACACTTAACGACGTGGAATCAGCTTGACCCGATCAGAAATAACTTATGTTCATGCAACAAGAGCAAAAAAGAAGTCATTCGCTTCTCTTCGGTTGGGACGACGGGACTCGAGACAGCGTCGGACTATTCGCTTTTATTGCATGGAAAGCTGCTTCTGTGCTGCTCAAGCCGATTCCACATCTAAAGGTGCGGCTTAAATGATCAAGCAGCCTAAATAAAATAAAAATAGGCTTAAATTAAATTGGATAAATCAAACACAAAATACTTTGTTTTTTTTTTAATTTCGCACTTATGCCATTTCGTTTCGTTTAGATGTAAACTGTAATATATTCCCGTATTATTAAATTTAAGTTGCGTTCTGTCGGTCCCGTGGTGTAAATAGTCATGATTGGTTGTGGCGCAAGCTGAGGCTTTTACGACTTACTACTAGAACATCTTCAAAGAGCTCTTTTACAATGTTCTGAAAGTGTTTGTTAAAATAGTTATTTTGCTGTTCACTTCTTGCCAATATTTTAAACATAATCATACATAAATACATTCATAAACTCAAGCCTCACAAACTACAGAGCGCCACCTGTGCTATTCTGTAGTTTCATAATTATTATAATTTTGAGACAAGCTCAGTTTTTTGAAAATACTGTATATGAATATTTAAATAAAACATGGAGTTTTAAGAACTATCCAGAAAATATTGGGCCATTTCTCACAAAAATTTTGCTTTTAATTTCAAGTGATATATTAGAGAAATTATTAGGTAACTTTCGTGACCAATATCAAGCTGTTATGTGCATTCAATGTTGTTTCATTAGTCAAACTTAGGACGGTGGGCAATTTTCTTTGAAATTCTTCTATCGTAAAAGTCCTCGAAGACTTGCGACACAACACACGCTTTGTTGTATGTGGGTAGCTTTACAATGTAAATATTTGTAAATAATGTAAAAAAAATACGAAAAATGTATATTCGTCTCTTTAATATATAAAGAAAAAAAATACATCTTATTACAGTACATAAGTAGAAACCTTTTTTTATTTTTGTTATTATTTTTTGTCGAAATTCGTTTTGTATAAAAATAAACCGTTC